>OY740770.1:36386773-36986773 GCA_963513935.1 Aphrophora alni
CCTAGCAGGCGCCACTCTTGCATTCCTCGTCCTCGGCTTGTTTTGAAAAACGTCTCCTTTACTTGTATTGCCTTGTTGAACGAAAATGTTTACACAGATTTTTAGGTAGCGAATAAATTAAATCTACCGAGTCACAACCCGTCCGCACTAGATTATCAATGTATTAATCTACAACTGCTTTTTACGGAATTTTAAAGTAGCAAAATATCAAACTATGTCAAACATTTGTATAAAAATAATTTTATGTCTTTAATAAAAAATAAAAATTAATGCAAAGACGACATTCGCTATAGACAACCGCTTAGCTGTAAATGGTAAATTATATTCTCTGGGAGTAATTCCTCCTTAACTTTTTTTGCGATTTCTTTTATCACAAAATTAAGTATAAATATATTCAATTCTTTTAAAAAATGTAGAAAATTGTTTGCATCCAAAAGTCTTCTTGTCAAAAGAAAAAATACAACATTATGATGCCAAAAAATGTGAATTTATTTCCCACTTAACCAAAAGTGGGAAATTTGTTGATAGTTATATAACAAGTGTTGGGGATTTTAATTAACAAACATTAAAAAAATCAGTCTTCATAGTGCAAAAATAAACATACAAAGGAAAGTGGAAAACGGTTCACCTTTTAGACTATACAGACCATTCCTAAATATAGAAAACCGATGTTTACATGGATTTAGTTTTTAATAAATTGAAAAATCTAAATGTACCAAATAATTTTTTCAATCATGGAAAGTTTATCAACATAATTATTTTCGAATTTCCCTAAATGTTTCTTATGGGAGAAAACACGGTACAGAAAGTTTTCCCTTATCAACGTTTTAGAAAATGTTTCATGGTTTTACAAACTTTTTCAAGAGTTTATTAGTAAAAATGAAAAATTGAACTTGGAAAAGCAAAACGAAAAATCTGAAGGAAGAATCTAAGCTAAAACTCAGATTTGTATCTGGTTTTAAAGCTCACAAACAAATAGTTAACTAGCTCATTGTTTTATTTTTTTAATTGATAATTTTTTATCCAATCAAAAAGCAGTGATATAGTATGACAAAAAAGTTTTATCAAAAGATATTCAAACGCGAAATGTTATATGTTTTTTTTATTAACTTTAATAGGTATAAGTTAATTTTGTAATTTAATATATTAATACAAATATTGTAACAGAAAAAAATATTTTGTGATCTCTTCCATTCACGCCAGAAAAATGTTCTATCCCTTAGTTTCCTGATAGTGTATTTTCATTTTGTGACCTCTTCAATACTCCCCTGAAAAAAACTATTATTCTATCCCATAGTTTTTTGGTTGTGTATTTGCTATCACTAGCAAATATTCTAATATAACATTAGATTTAGTGGTCTTTCCTATCCATAACAGAAAAATGTATGAAAAAAAATCGTATTGCTTTTCTAATTCTGTCCTTTCTCTGGATAGCATGTGTTGCTTCGTTCTGGTAGTAGAATTATTTAAATAGAAAATAAACTTTGATTCAAAACCAGAGAAAATAATTTCAAAATGTTTAGAAATTGTATTTATTGCCCGTTTAAATTTGTTTCTAAAAAAAAATGAGTTCAAATTTGAAATTGATTACGTATGAACTCCCCTCAGATTCTCGACACAATTTGAACGTTTACATTTCTTTTCTAGGATGAATTAGATAATACTTACGACATAATATGCCTCCTTTCTTTCCAAAAAAAACAAAAAAACAAAATACATACATACGAAGCTGTGCTTGTGTTTTGAAATAATGAAGTTATGTGACTAGCATAAAATTATTTAGAAATTTAGTCTTTTATTAAAATGGGGGGGGTGAAAACACATTCACATTGTCAGGACTCCATAGCTTGACTACTGCAACATTGTAAAACTCATTTGTTGTTTTAAGAGTGTGCAGTCATTTCAATGAAGAAATTGCCTTAACTCTTAAGAATGCTGGTAAATTTTTATTAAAGTGGCGCAGTATTAATTTAAAGGATGGGTTGTAAGAACTTGTTTTCATTTATGTATTATACTTTATACCACTCATACCGCCTGTTTTTTTAACTTCTATGTTAATTTATTTAAAGGCATAAAAAAGAAAATTTTCGGAAAAAACGTAAATAAGTTGGATCATTTGTTTTCGAAATATTGTGCGATCTTTAATTTATACTTATACAATATTGCTAGTGCGAAACGTTTGCTCAAGTTCTTTATGTTGTTAAAAACTATTTATGGAAGAAGAACAGTCAAGTTTTAACTCTCAGTGGTTTAATAATAATGTGTAATAGGAGTTCATAATGTTTAAAACTCCGTAAAAAGTGCCACTGTGAATATTGTTGAATTGTTCAAATATAAGAAAGTAAATCAAATTAAAATGTTCTAAAATTCGTCTGCTAATAGATAAAATAAGAATTAATTTAAAAGCAGATGTGATAACAATACTGTTTTGATCAACTATAAAACACCGTCAGGTGATTTATTTGGGTATTAGAAATCGAATAGTGTAGAGTTATTCCAAGAAAAATATTTCAAAAAGTCAGAAATGAGTTTCAGAAAAGGTTGTATTATTGGATGAAAAGAAATCTCCTGTGAAATACAAGAATGCGATGCGGTAAGTGTAATAATTTTACAACAAGCATATTAAAATTTTTGTAATTTCACAAATAGGCCCATTCTGTATTGCAAATAATTAATAAAACTTTTAATATTTGAACTAAACTCTTCACCCTGACAACTTGTTTTACCGACAATAAAGAGCATGCGCCTTTACAGGAGCAAATAAAGATCGTGCAATATTTCGAGAATGGATGAACCAATTTGATTCCTTTTTTATCGTAAATTTTCCGTTATTATGCCTTTTAATTAAAGGTTTCACAAGGGGTAGGTTGGAATTTGAAATTTTTAAGTTGGGGGGCTGCAAGGGGGTGGGGTGTGTGGAAGTGTTATTAGATTCCACGAAACTAGTTCCCCTTGGGTGTATTAACTTTTCCCAACAGCACATGTACTTCTCTTTTAGTTTTGTAATAAATTAAGATTCGTTAAAATAATAATAATAATAAAAACTTTTTATACACCCAGTATTTCTATATTAACTTGGTAATTTAATAAAATCCAATGGATCTAATCAAAAAGATAAAAAAACTCGTCAAAACTAATAAATTTACGAAAAATTCGTTTCCTTACGAAAAGATTCGCTAGTCTAAATCTGAGAAACATCTAAATCCAATGTCTGTTCACAATTATACGTAGGCCTATACATTTGATATAGTAAAGAGTTACTGTTTACGAATTGAACAAATAGTTTGAGATTTATCTAACGTCTACAGGTCTGTCAAAACTTTTGACCTATTATTACGGTTTAATCGGACATTTGCCATCATTTGTGTATATAAAAACTAATACACGACGTTTCGAGAGTATAAATCAACTCTCGTTATCAAGTGTTAAACTTAGAGCATAAAAGATAAAAACACCAACATAGTCTAGTAGCCTAAGAAAAGAACTTACGCCTAAAATTAAACCTTAATTACAGTTTTAAATATGAATGTGACGAGAGGCAATAAATTGGCTTGACAAAAAAGACCTCTAAATATAAGAATTAGTGAACATAAAAATAACACGCGATTGGGCCTAACAAATAAATCGTAAATAGCTGAACATATTTGATCCGAAAATCACACATTTAATTGGGAAGGGGCAGAAATATTACACCGTGAAAAAACTTATATAAAATTACATATAACCGTCAGATATTATAATGGTCTTTTATAAGGTCATTATGGCTTCCGTTAATAAAAACTGAATTACAAATTCTTCTACTTTAAATAAGGCTAAAAATTTGCTGCTTCATCCACAAATAGGAATCATGACGCGATCGAGGATGAAACTCTTAGAAGAAGGGACAAAATGTTGTTTACCCCGATAAGCGCTCCATCCCATTAAAAAAAATTAGTTTCTTGCTGTCCTTTGTATAGTGTAGGCCTGAGTGTGGTGGTTTTATCAGATCACGTTTGCATTTAGTCTTAGGTTTGACTGCTAAGGCATAGTTTTAGGTTTGAGTTCTCTTTTTAGGTTATATATTTAGTTCTAGTTTTCAACATGGCTCTAGGATACTAGGCTATTTTCTCTTTTATGCTCCAAATTATACGCTTGATATCGAGAGTTGATTTATACTCTCGAAACGTCGTGTATTAGTTTTTATATACACAAATGATGACCAAATGTCGAATTAAACCACATTAATAACATGAAAAAACCATGAAATAATTTTTAAACCAGAACAGAAGACTATTAGGAAAAGTACGTTCACTACATTGTTCATGTAATCTTAAAATAAATTAAAACGAATGATTTTGTTTTAATCAACCTTCGGGTCAAGTGCATTAACAGGTTTGTTTCTGGCCCATTAGATTTTCGTTCTCAATATCCCAAACTGGTGGGCACCAATGTTACACACTCTAGTTCTAGATTTTCTGGTTCAAACTTTCATTGACTGACCATTATCCACATGGACGACCACACCCTAGGCGCCTTAGGGACTGGGTTGGACCTGACATTAGATGTTATCGCTCTCTGTTAGGTTGATATCATTTTATTATTACCATTAGCGTTATTAAATACATTCTTACATTGTATACAATTACAGGTGAAAATACAGTTTGCCGAAATTCGACAGCAAATTTTGCCTTTAACGTGTTTAAAACAGACAATTTTTATTCCATTTTCCAGCTACCATAGTATTCTGTTTTTTTAAGTTTTGTTCCAAAGGAACAAATATCGTTAGAAAGAAAATTACCTTACACTGTTTAACAAGTTATTTATTTCAACAATAACTAGAGAAAGCCACCTATTATCATAATGATTGCGGTATATTTTTTATAGGGAAAGCAGTATTGGCTTCACTCTTCTCGGATCGTGTAATTTAAGAATTAGGTATAGATTATACTACAATAGTTGTCGCCCGTTTTGTGGAAATCTTTAACTTGTTTGCGGATTTTTATGAATCTTGGTTATCAGTTCCTTCCACATAGCGGGAAACAGAGGCAGAGTTGTGTTGAATGGAGACCAAAACTAAGCATAGATATTAATTAGGGATAGTTTGTTTGCGTGGAATCGAACTATGAAAATCCATGGTA
The DNA here is from genome assembly GCA_963513935.1 of Aphrophora alni. Taxonomy (NCBI): domain Eukaryota; kingdom Metazoa; phylum Arthropoda; class Insecta; order Hemiptera; family Aphrophoridae; genus Aphrophora; species Aphrophora alni. The sequence goes on from OY740770.1 coordinate 36,391,891, forward strand.
GTGGACTGAATCTACGAAGAAGCTGGAGACTCTATTAGTCTGCCATCCTTCCACATAGCGGGAAACAGAGGCAGAGTTGTGTTGAATGGAGACCAAAACTAAGCATAGATATTAATTAGGGATAGTTTGTTTGCGTGGAATGGAACTATGAAAATCCATGGTAGTGGACTGAATCTACGGAGAAGCTGGAGACTCTATTAGTCTGCCATCCTTCCACATAGCGGGCAGATACCAAACGCAGAAACAGAGGCACAGTTGTGTTGAATGGAGACCAAAACTAAGCATAGATATTAATTAGGGATCGTTTGTTTGCGTGGAATCGAACTATGAAAATCCATGGTAGTGGACTGAATCTACGAAGAAGCTGGAGACTCTATTAGTCTGCTATTTTAGTGACGTGGCTGATTTTTTATTTCCATGACGTTGATTATTTGTCCAGGATCTGTGTCTAACCGTATGAACACTCTGATGGGCGTAATTGTTAATATTAACAGTTTACAGTACTGTTAACCTCCTTTTTTCTTTTTGGATTGCATTACAAGGAACGTTAAGAATAAAGTGTTTATAATACTAGAAGTGCAACATCGAATCTTGATTTACCATTTGGTTAAAGATAGGCTGCAATATTTATATGTATACTAAAAGGTTTTGAACGGTTTGGCTGTTCCTAGGATGGTCGGTGATAAACTGATTTTTCCCAGAAATTGAAAAATCTGCATTACTCTTATTAGTGGTGAGTTACACATAAAAGTGACTTCATAACTCACCAGATAACTCACCAGTGCTATGACGTGATTCCCACCAGTTTCACAATTCTCTAGTTTCAGTTCTTTACGATACAATAGCTAACAAATCTTTGTCGATGATTTTCATGATTCAAATCAGTGTTTGGTGTGATTATGATGCCGTGAATTGAATTAATATTGTGTTTGTGTTTTGCAACGGGTTTCTTCACTAACTCTATCGGTTAATGTTTTAGATTGTGTTTTTCATTTACCCCCCCCCCCCCCGCAGAGGAAGATCAGACTAGTTGCACTCATTAAGAGGGTGTTGGCGTCACTTGTGACCCCCCCCCCCCCAGTTAAACACTCACAATAACATTTGCAACACATAAACTATCATCCATATAGTAATTTAGAGACAGTTCACCTACAATGCACAGTTATTTAAACTTCACTTTCATTTAGTATTCATCCCTCAGACACTTACTTTAGTGAGAATGGGGTTGGGAATCCCGAGGGACCTTAGCTGGATCCACACATTTTTCATCTTTCCTATCAGATCTCCCTTAACCAACTCTTGTTCTTTTCTGATCCAGAAGCTATTACTGTATAGTATTCAAGGACTAAGGTATACATTTATGTTCGTTTCTATCTTTTTGTTATAAGGTTATGATGACCGAAAAATCTTCTATTTATTGGAGATTTTATTTTTGGATACTATTGCATTTTTGGATACACGTGAAGACAACTTGCATCGAGAAAATTTCACACAAACGTCAAGAGTTTAAAAGGTCAATTCCTCTGTCTTGGATTTAGGTCTAAAATAGCATTTCTAAGAACTGCAAAAGTTTTCAGCCAGCATAACTAACCATCTCTTCCAAGAATTGCTTAACGAGAATTAAATGAATTCTGGCTAAAACCTATTAAGACTAGTCATTACTAAAACCTATCTGGTGTACTAGAAAAGAGGAGTTGCTATTAATAATCTTTATAATATTAAATAATACAACTTTTAATTATTTTCTTAATTGAGTTTTTCTTTCCTTAAATATGGGAAAGTAAGGAATTGTTCATTTTATTGTTATAGTTTATTCGGTCATTTACTATCATATGTGTGCATGTGTTAATGTAACAGTTACATGGGAAAGGCAAATATATCTACAAATATATGAACGCAATATTCGATTAGGTCTAGTAGATCATTGAAAATAACATTTTTCTAAATTGAAAATAGCTGAACATTTTTGTCTAAAAACCACGAATTTCATTGACAAGAGAAAAAGACAATACAACGGGGAAAAAAATAATTGAAGCCAAAAAACGAACGTACAATATTATCAGTCAAACCATTTGTAGAAATAAGGTCGATTATGGCTTCCCTTAATACAAACATAATTAAAAATAACGAAATTCCTCTTCCATAAGGTTGAAAATTTTCCGGTTAATTCCCCACAGAAGCCCAACTCTTGAAAGAAGCTTTTTTTTATATGAAGAGCCCCGTATCATACTATAATGTGAGGCTTATTATGAGACTTGATAGTTGTTGCCCTCAGGGCCTCACAACAGTGTGTACGAAGTGCTCACTATAGCATTTCCAAGGCAACTCTGGCTAGATGCCCACCATTTTTTGTGTAACTTTGGTTTAGATCTCTCTCTTTCATCTTTCCTACGTGGTATCTTTTGACCAACTCTTGTTCTTTTGAGACCCTGACGTTATTAGATTATTCGAGGGATTAATTTTTTCGTTTCAATCTTTACCATGGGGATGTACAATCTATTTGGTATATTAACTCGATGTTAGAAGGGAACAACACCATCCCCTTTGGTCCGCATCGCCTTTTGCTCAGTTGACCAGTGTAAGGACTCGGCTCAAATTATTTCACGTGATAGTTTGAGTTTTTTTTGACTTGCAGATTTAATTATCACTTTTATATAACTTATGCCTTAGTTGTTTTAAACGCTATCAAGCTTAGCTTTATTATGGGTACCTTTCTCATGTTACAAGTTTTAGTTCTAGTACAACATAGACCTAGACTATTAGACTACTAGACTATTAGACTACAGGCTATTAGAGTATAGACTATTATACTACTAGACTATTATACTACTAGACTATTAGACTACAGACTATTAGACTATAGACTATTATACTACTAGACTATTATACTACTAGACTATTCTACTACTAGACTATTAGACTACAGACTATTAGATTACAAGCTATTCTACTACTAGACTATATAAACTACTAGTCTATTAGACTACAGACTATTCTACTCCTAGACTATTAGACTACTAGACTACTTAACTACTAGACCATTAAACTACTAAACTATTAGACTACTAGACTATTAGACTATTAGACTGGTAGAATATTAAACTACTATACTATTAGTCTGCTAGACTCGTAGGGTATTAAACTACTAAACTATTATACTATTAGAGTGGTGGACTGTTAAACTACTAGACTATTAGACTACTAGATTATTAAACTGCTAGACTAGTAGACTACTAGACTATTAAACTATTAGAATACTAGACTATTTACCTACTAGACCATTAAACTACTAAACTATTAGACTACTAGACTATTATACTATTAGAGTGGTAGACTATTAAACTACTAGACTATTAGTACCGGTACTACCGGTACTAGATTTTTAAACTGCTGGACTATTTTGTCCGCTACACTAGTAGAGTATTATACTACTTAACTATTAGACTATTGTGGCACTAGCTTATTGCTTATAACGAGAATTGATTCATTTTCTCGAAAAAGTCGTCTATTAATTTTTATAAAAGCAAATGAACAAAATTTCTCAAATAAACCATGATAATCATATAAAGCTTTATCATTTCAGAGTTTCTGCACCCTAGTGGCTAATATTATGCAACATAACCTCAATTTGATTGATGTGCTGGAAATCAACAGTTATATATATTATAATAGTTGTTGCTATTTATTCTTCCTTCATTCATTGTTTAGGTATCTTGGATTTCTTACAGATATGTATATTATAAAGATACAATTTTAACTATAACTACTTTCAAAAAATAGTTCTATAATTTGCTTTATTGATTTCTTTACCATTTTGGAAATAACAGTAAATTTCTGTCGGTGTTGTAGTTGGTGTAGATTGGGGGAGGCAAAGAAGGGTAGTGAAGCCTTGGACGCAAATTATGTTTGAGGAAGGTTTGGCAAGAATGGAGGGTCTACGAACAATAAAGAAGTTTCGTCTCTTAATATACCATGAATACAAGGTCTGTTCCTTTGTGTTCAAGAATGGATTCCTTTTGTGAATAATACAAATATAGCTGTTTCTTTGTTATTTTGATTCTCCTGTTCAGAGAATGTTCTTCCATGGGCGAGTCAACAACTGGCTCCATTTCAGATTTCAAGCTTTGCTTAAAATAAATGTAGACTTATAAGGTTTATTATTGCACTTATTAATAAACGATGAAGCTATGTGGTTATGGAAATGTCTAAATATGTTCTTCCATCTTCTCTTAACCGTCATAATTTTAAATAAAATATTATACAAGCCCTAATAACTTTTGTTTGTATACATAACGCTTACAAAAATGGCTGACAACAGATTTCCTTTTATTTTGTACGACTCATAATTTCTTTATCTTACTGATATTTATATAATGTTTTGTTTATAGTTTTTCAATATATATTCCTTTGCTTTATATGTTTTGGAAATAATAAATCCTCCCTAGCTTTATCCACATTCTCATGCAAACTTGTAATATAGTTTGTTGTGTGGTTTACACATGAGCAGAACTATAAATTCTCTCCCAACTATTATAGTTGGGTAAAATGGGGCACACAATATAAATAAATTAAAACATTTATTTTTAATTATTTAAAATATATAAACTTTTAAGTGAGGAGTTTTTGATTTTAATTGAAATGTTTTTTAAAACGATTAGACACCAGAACATTACGAATAACGATACTGTAGTTTTAGTATTTATACACTATGAAAACAATAAATTGAACACAATTATAATTGAAATAAAATCCGCACAAACATTATCACACACCTATACGCAAACTAAATACTAACTAAGCGCAAAATTTAGAAAGAAAGCTGCCATAATACCAACAATCTTATTTCCTCAAAATTGATTTTAACGAATGTTATATAATTTTGATAAAAAGTAGACCTAGGCTTTAAGGGTTCAAAGAAACTTATTGTCAATAAAAACAATGATTTTTTTTTTTTTACCGAATTCAAAAAAGGAGGCGGTTCTGTATTCAGCCTGGGTTTTTTTTAATGTACAGTAGTATGTTTGTCCGCGTATATTTCCGGAACGTCTTAACCGATTTGATTGGGGGGGGTCTCATTTGAAAGGGTGTGCTCCCGAAATGGTCCCGTTTCATTAATTGACTTGATTGAGCCAGTACTTGGCCAGTGCAAAAAAAATTCCAAAATGGCGCCTGATTGACACAGCCTAGTTGGAAATATTTTTATTTAATATTGATAAAATTACATTTGAATAAAATGCAAGCATATAGTATGTGTGTATGTTAACTAGCCTGTACGACATTTTTGGCAGTAATGGGAAAAAATTTAAAAACTGACTTCAAAAAACAAATTTAAAAAAATATATTAATAATTTTTTACAATAACAGTTGCGACTTCATAATAAGCTAATTATATTCTTAAAATGTAAACTACTAGTTGTAACAGAAACAAAAATTAATGTTTATATCTTGGTTTTTTTTAAGTCGACGCCACGATCGAATGAGCATAAGGTATAAGAGCTCATTGCTTGAACTATCATGGCGTCGACTTCAAAAAAGCAAGATATAAACACTCATTTTTGTGTCTGTTACAACTAGTAGTTTACATTTTAAGAATATAATTAGCCTATTATGAAGTCGCAACTGTTATTTAAAAAAAAATATTATTTATAATTTTATTATTATTTTTTTTTTTGAAGTCAGTCTTTTTATCGATATTTTCCTAAATTCGCGATACATAGTTGTCTCTTATTTACTATATGATACAATGATTTCTGTTTTAAATATTTTAAAATGACAAAAATTTTTAAGTAATGGAACGAAATAGTTTTGAAATATTCGAATATTTACGACGGGTCCATTGTTTATTTCCCCGTTATAATCGATTACTCCAGAACCAATATTTTTGGGTCGGGGGGGGGGGGGATAGCGACCAATAAGTTTGTGGTCTTAGAGGTTAAATTTTATTAAAATAATGCTATAACCGATTTTGAATCGGAATTTAGAGTTTTGGTCTAATGATAGCTACTCGAAAATGTTGTACAGTATAACCAAATAATGTCTACTTACAAAATTCGATCAAAATAATTTGCTCTGTAGAGAACTGCAAAGTTGACAGGAAGGCATGGTTCCAAAAAACACTATTTTGAGCTTATTATAACTCACAACATCGATTATTTCATCCCTCACTAAAATATTCTGTATTACATACAACTACCGATGTAAAAACATAAAACAATATACACAAAATAAATATGAAATTTAATTAGGCCCTAATATTGAATCGTAAATATTACCTAGCGGTTAAGCACATTTTTCAAAACCTAAAGCTAAATTGAACTGGGTGTCAATACATAAAACGCTTAATACTATAGTTTAAGAAAAACATGTCCAAGTACAGTATTTGGATAGTTTTATAAAAAAATACTAAAATATACACAATATCCTAAATATTGTGATTTCTTAGTTAGTGAACTGCAATTAGCTTTTCGAAGTAGACCTATTGTAAGGACTTTGTGATATTTGCCCGTAGTAACATACTCGTATACCTACAGGTAGAATTTGTTGCCCAGAATGATCAAAGTCTAGAAGTGGGACTATGACAGATACACAAGTTGACTAAATTAATCATCTTGTTCTGGAGGTCCAACATATTATGAATTCTTATTCTAAACGGTGTAAAAATGAATTTTTATTCGGTAGATCTTAAAACATGAATTCTTTGTCTATAGGTCTTGAACATTATTTACCTAGAGGTGCTAAACATAAATTCTTATTGTGGAAGCTCCAAGTGACGCCTTTAAACACTGAGGTAGCAGAACACTTTTAAATAGGAAGTAACATTGTTATTTTAGTTTAAATTATTATTATTTATTTATTTCGTAGGAGCTGGGATATCTTCAAAAGACAAAAGGAAGTATCAGATCTTCCCAATAGTGTGATATTCTTATTCACTAAAAATAACCTTTCTTCCTGTTGGTTAGTACATTAAGGAATTGTTTTCCATGTACCAAGTTGATAAGTTCTTCAATTGGACATGTCGAGAAGATAAATGTGAACAAGCAGAACGTTATGTTTCCGCGCGAAGGGCGATGTGCAAAAATTAGATTGCATTGAACTTCGTCCTAGCAACAGCTTAGTTCATGCCACTGCTGGCACCTTGTTCTGAAACACAGCTAAGAACTAGAGAGATGGTATATAATACATTATGTACATAGCTTTATGGGCTCAAATAGGAGATCAAGGACAGCTGTTGTGTTTATCAAGTCTAGCGTCGTATTTGGCTAATCATGATATTATTGATTATTGGTGTGATGGTTTAGATTAACCGCTACTCATTGGATGTGTTGTATGATGGAAGGCATATTGAAGTTTTTATGTAAGGGCATAACTGTGGTACACCTGATGCTTTAGCGACTATTCTCAAAATCTTGTCTTGGAATACCTATATAGTGGAACAGCCCTAAGAAGGCACTTGTGCTCGGTGCTGGGCGGTAGAGGTAGAGGTGGATTATGTCGGAAAATAATACCGTTCCACAAACATTGACTTTGCCTCCGAATCGCCAGCTACCTGAGACTTCGCACCTTCATCGCACCCCTGACAGTCGCTTTGTAATTTTATTTCTAGAATAGAAATAGAATGAAAACAGTGTTTTCACCCGATCTGCGAAGTGCCTTCTTAGGCTGGTTCCACTATAGTAGCCTCCACGTGTGTGTGGCTCCAAACGTCTGCAGCGTAGATGATGATGCTTCTATGTATAGACAGATTGTGGTGGCCGTGTTTGGTCTTTGAAGAATGTAGTATATTTGGAGAGAGGACCAAGTCAGGATGACCCCGAGCTACTTCACCTGACCCTCCCAGTGTATATTTTCGTTAATTAAGAGCAAGGGCGTGACAGTGCTGTGTGTTTGTTTTTTAGAGAGCAAATGCACTTGGCACTTTAAGACATTTACCTTTAGAGCGTATAATGAAAGAAAACAGTAGTTTCATAAAGTATAGTAAATATTAGTGAGAGGTTGTGCAACTATATACACAACCTATGTATATATGCATATATTATGTAGATCCCGACCATGTATTGTTATGAATAATATATATTGAACATAACGCAATTTTTTTAAATATATTTTGAGGTGTAGCCAAAATTGGAAGACATCTGTTTGTCGTAGCCTACACAAGACGCGCAGGTCTAACTGATTTCTTCATACAAACATGTGGTGTGTATCTATCTATGAAGTCATATTCAAAATTCTTGGTCTGAAGGTTATTTTTGTTCTGGAAGTGCTAAAACACGAATTATTATTCTGGAACTCCTAAAACACGAATTATTATTCTGGAACTCCTAAAACACGAATTATTGTTATGGGAGTCCTAAAACACGAATTATTGTTCTGCAATGTATTATTGTATCTCAGTAATAAAATAATAAGATTTTTCCCTTCTGGCTTAATTAAATAGCCTAAAGAGACAATTTTGTTGAGTTGGTGACGCATATTGTTTTTGATCCACATGGTGCTGTGGATGAATTTTGAGAAAATTGGTGTATTATTTTGTACTGTTTATGTGTATATGTATATAGGCCTAAGTGTTTATACAGCGTATTATTTACTGTCAGAGATGGCATTGAAGCGACACAAGTATTGCGATATGACTGTTCATGCGCACAATCACACTTGATAACAATTACTTTTTAAGTTTTATTTAATGTAATGTTCGATATCGCAACACCTTCTGATAAGTAATCTAAGTAAGTACAAGGAAATATATTCAACTTTGGTTACAACCGGAAACCGGTAATTTCCTGTATAGATAGTAGAAGAGGGTGCAGTCTGGAGAAGGTCAAAGGTTTAGGCCTACACAGAGTTGAATATGGGTTATGAATCTGATAAATCGTCAAATAAGAATCGATATCAAGCTGACATAAAATTAGAATTTCATTTCACATGGATCCTCTCAGTTAATTAAAAAGACCCTGACTTAATATATGCAGATTATAAAACTGCAAAATTAGCAATTTTAAGCTCTTGCCGAAAAAGTGTTTCAAACTACAATATCCTCAAGGTAGGAATGTGTCTGGGTTGGAGAGGAAAAGAGAGGCCCCCACACATTGTTACGTTTACTTTCAGCGGTACAACACCAATAAAAAAATATATAGGCCTCAAATGTTTCTGTGTAAACGCGTACCCTACTTTCGTTTCTTTTATCGGTGTAAATAAGAATAAAACGTTTATAAAAGTCTGTCACGAAGTTGTAACTTTAGGAATTAAAGATATGTAGCTAAGCAGTAATTTGTGTACCTAGTTTTCTTGTAATAGGTTGTACCGTCAAGTCAGGCTAGGTAAACAAATAGAAGGGAGGTCACGCCCATTACACCAGACAAACTCCTAGTCTGAAGCTACTGTACGACTGTACCGCCATTTTGAGACTTACCGATCATTTTACTCACCCAATATATAAAGTGTGTGATAAGTTTGTAATCACAAAACATGTCTACCTCCTTTTTTTACTTATCTTTACGTGTCATGGCCTCAGGAAACCAAAGAAGTGTTTACACCGTTGTCGTCTGTACGTAAGCACAATAGCGGCCACAAACATAAAATTTAATATAAGGGACTAATTTATAATGGAACCTTCCTCTCATCTATACTTTGGTTGACAAATTCGAAATTATTGTAATTTAAAAGTCTGACGTCCCAAGAAAATGTGATACTCGTATAATTACGAGATCCAACGGTACCGTGTCATCGACACGAGCGTAACGAGTGGAGGCTGCTTCATATATTGTAGAGCTTCAAGATCCCCCCCCGGCAACGAGATGAAGCGAGTGGAAGCTGCTTCATATATTGTAGAGCTTCAAGACCCCCCCCCCCCGGCAACGAGATGAAGCGAGTGGAGGCTGCTTCATATATTGTAGAGCTTCAAGACCCCCAGCAACGAGATGAAGCGAGTGGAGGCTGCTTCATATATTGTAGAGCTTCGAGACCCCCAGCAACGAGATGAAGCGAGTGGAGGCTGCTTCATATATTGTAGAGCTTCGAGACCCCCCCCCGGCAACGAGACGAAGCGAGTGGAGGCTGCTTCATATATTGTAGAGCTTCGAGACCCCCAGCAACGAGATGAAGTGAGTGGAGGCTGCTTCATATATTGTAGAGCTTCGAGACCCCCCCGGCAACGAGATGAAGCGAGTGGAGGCTGCTTCATATATTGTAGAGCTTCGAGACCCCCCCCAGCAACGAGATGAAGCGAGTGGAGGCTGCTTCATATATTGTAGAGCTTCGAGACCCCCCCCCCCCCGGCAACGAGATGAAGCGAGTGGAGGCTGCTTCATATATTGTAGAGCTTCGAGACCCCCCCCCGGCAACGAGATGAAGCGAGTGGAGGCTGCTTCATATATTGTAGAGCTTCGAGACCCCCAGCAACGAGATGAAGCGAGTGGAGGCTGCTTCATATATTGTAGAGCTTCGAGACCCCCCCCCGGTAACGAGATGAAGCGAGTGGAGGCTGCTTCATATATTGTAGAGCTTCGAGACCCCCCCCAGCAAAGAGATGAAGCGAGTGGAGGCTGCTTCATATATTGTAGAGCTTCGAGACCCCCCCCCGGCAACGAGATGAAGCGAGAGGAGGCTGCTTCATATATTGTAGAGCTTCGAGACCCCCCCGGCAACGAGATGAAGCGAGTGGAGGCTGCTTCATATATTGTAGAGCTTCGAGACCCCCAGCAACGAGATGAAGCGAGTGGAGGCTGCTTCATATATTGTAGAGCTTCGAGACCCCCCCCCCCGGTAACGAGATGAAGCGAGTGGAGGCTGCTTCATATATTGTAGAGCTTCGAGACCCCCCCCCCAGCAACGAGATGAAGCGAGTGGAGGCTGCTTCATATATTGTAGAGCTTCGAGACCCCCCCCCCGGCAACGAGATGAAGCGAGTGGAGGCTGCTTCATATATTGTAGAGCTTCGAGACCCCCCCCCCCGGCAACGAGATGAAGCGAGTGGAGGCTGCTTCATATATTGTAGAGCTTCGAGACCCCCCCCCCCCCGGTAACGAGATGAAGCGAGTGGAGGCTGCTTCATATATTGTAGAGCTTCGAGACCCCCCCCCCCGGCAACGAGATGAAGCGAGTGGAGGCTGCTTCATATATTGTAGAGCTTCGAGACCCCCTCCCCCCCCCGGCAACGAGATGAAGCGAGTGGAGGCTGCTTCATAATTTTATAAACTTACGAGGCTCGTTAGACACATATAAAGCTCAAGAAACCAACTTTTGGGTATTACATTTAGAGGAGCTCTGTATGCAGAGGCTGGGTAGGTATCATAATAACGTCCATCAACTTTATTATTACAGATTTTTATTCCACTTTAAATATTTTGTTTTAAATCATTTTGATGTTTTGGTATTATCAAATTCAAATTTTGCACAAAAACCTGCATCTATATTTGGAGAAACTATATTTACGCTTAAAACATTTATCTTAAAGAACTTTTTTTTGAAATTTGAAATTCAGTTTTAATTTTGAGTTCATCAACCGAGTTTAACGAACCTGTTTAAGGATTCCTAAAACCGAGTCTACGAGTATTATATATTTAAACAAAATTTTAAAGTGTTTTGGTCTACTTTTATATGGCTTATTATAATCTTTCTATTTCATAATAAAACAGCATATTAGAGATTATCTAGCTATTGCTGTCACCCTCATTGAAAAACCAATCCCGCGTAATGCCCACTAATGTTACCCATATCAGTAATTTATGACCAATTCCCTCCTCCAAATATATATGTTGTGTTAGTAAAAGCTCTAAATGTCTCAATTTTAAACTTTGCTAAATGTGGTACATAGACTCGGGTTTAGAAACCATTGAACAGTTTGTTAACAAAATAAATTATACAAATACTCTGCACAAACTTTCTCTCACAGCCATCATTAAAACCAAATAAAAATATATTAGCTAAAAACTAATCGTCGCCAAAAATGCAATTCAGAAGTTAGTTATCAATAAAAAATTAACATCAACTATGGCGTCATATTTAAAAATATTTATATATTTTAATAAGGGCCTAAACTCGCATCACTTGTGCCATAATAACTTTTTGTTTTTCGCTAATTATTTCAGAAACGTGATAGTTTTTAAATTGGGATTTTGCACACGGATTTGAGTTATTAATCTGATTTCACTAAAATTTTAATGAAATTGGTAGAACCTGTTTTGAGAAATTACATGTTCTCCCATGACCGATTATTTGTTTTTTACCGATAACTCACAAATTCACTGTTTTTGAGAGATGGCGACCAATAGTTTTATTTGGGTCCTTATAGGCTACTCATGAGTAAAATTTGATCAAAATCGTTAGACCCCATTTTGAAAAAATCGTAATTTTGTATTTTTCTTATGGTGATTATCCCTAAATTGTGAGTTATCAGATTTGGTGAAAACATTCTCAAATACCAAATTTTATTAAAATTGGTTCGTATGGTAGCATACGATAGACGGCAGAACCTAACATAACCAAAAACCACTTTTTCATAACATCGATTTACAAAAATCTGCTTTTTTAGAATAACCTGAAAATCACACAACGACCCACAATAACATTTTGTGCAGTTTTAAAATGTTTATCCAATGAGGCTCAAACATGCTTTCTACTAAACTGTGAAAAACAAAAAGTCGAAATAGATAGAAAACAGCTTAATAACTCTACTAATCTGACTTTTAGATGAATTTATCATCTAAAATAGATTTTACTATTCTTCAAAATAATACAAAATAACGATTGAAATAATAAAAACAAATTGAAAAGACCCAAGATATAGCCACAAAATGCCCATATACCAAATTTGATTAAAATCTATTTAGTTACAAACGACAGACAGACAGACAGACAGTATTCCAAAAAACACTTTTTGGACTCGGGGGATCTCAAGACGGATATATCCTCAAAAACTCGACATCATTTTTTACACCCTTTACATAAGTTTTTCATTGCTATATCTCCGAAACTAAATTAAAAGTCGAAATGAACTCTTTGTGCATTTTATTTCCTTTTCTTTTTTTTAGAAGGTGTGTGGAAAAATTAACAATTACAAAGTATTTTTCACTTTTTGCGATATTATTCCGGTCAAAACTTTTTATCAAGAATTAAACACTTGAAAGTTGACACCTCTTATCCCTCTACGTTGTTTGTATTTCTTGATTTTATATCTCAATCTTAGGGAATGAACCATTTTATTATCAATATCCCCCAATATCAATCATTTTTATTGTAAAAGTGTAAAAATCTGACATACTAATGCACAACTAGACTACAAAAAGAAGACTAATTCTTTGCTATTTATTAAACGAAAAGGTTTTTTATTAAAGAGGGATTAATTTTGTTCTACAAACTTTGAAAACGAGAACACATACAAGGTTAATAATTATGGAAGATCCTATATATATTTATTATAACCGACGACTTAAGTTATCTTATATACAAGTGCAGGATATTTTTGAAATATTTTATATTTGATAATTAACTTGAATTTTAGGGTTGCTTTTATATAAATATCTCCGTGACGGCTTTTTGGGGACATTAAAGAGTGCATTTTAAGAAATTTGTTTAGAACTTATTTTTATAAATGTTTATGAAAATCACGTTTAGCGAATTTTGTAATATAGAAGTTCTGTCATGTAAAGTGCCACCCGAAAACCATGAAATATCCCACCCATTGAAATAATGTGGCTCACTGTCTTTGATATTAAACGATTTACAGATCAATATTTTAGTTCCATTTTGATAAAACTTAGAAAGTAGTTTACGGTTTCACAAACCACTAAATAAAAATTTCGTTAACTGGAAAATTGGCCAGGAAAATTCAATAGGTTTGGAATACTCGGTTTTTCGGAAATAACTTTAAACGAGGATGAAATCTGAATAAAATTAACTTCCTACAATATTTCATTTTGTGCTAATTTTAAAAATCCATCCAACGATGCTCAAATGAGTTTCATACCATAAAAAATGGTTAAAAATATATAATTTCAAGATTGAACAAATTGGACGAAAAACTACGACCTCTACGAACTGGAATTTTAGTTCAATTACAGTCAAATTTAATATATAGGTTAGGGTTTAACTTTTTGGCATAGGGGCTAGCGAATCCATCACACAGGAATATCCTCCTCGTGTTGTTTTGAGCTCTTTCCTTTGATCTGCACCACTTCCCACTCTCGTATCTTTCTTGATTTTAATCTATAAGCCCCTTTTCACCACTACAATCTAGTGGTAACCTGTCTTCATCCGCACCCTTTCTTCTGTTTTCTGCTCAACTCTAAAGTATAAAACGTGTCGTGTTGATAAGGTGGAACGTGACGGCAACTCAACATGGAGTATGCTCTTCGTGATGATTATCAACATGTGGAGTCCTTTGCATCGTGAGATTTCCTCCACAACGTGAAGATGATAAGCCTACTAGAGAAAGATAAACAGGCCACTCAGGAGGATAGAGGAAGCACTCAACGGTGGTGCAGTAGAAGTCTGAGAGAGCACCAGATTGATACAGAGGAGATACCTACTCTTGACCCCCTTAATGTGTTGCTCTTCCTAAAGGAGTTGGGGCTGGAGGATCTATGGACGAGAGTTCCCCGTCTTAGACGTAATGTACACAACAGATATCTAGAGGTCATAATCTTAAAATACATGTGAGGTGCATCCACTACTTCTACAACTACGTTTAAAGTAATCTTTGAAAATTGTTAAAAATTGCAAAATGGTGGCCTTCTGAAACAGTTTTTATCTAGTTCCTATATAAGTCTATAATAACTACTTTTGTACAGAATAATTCCAAGACCGATCTCTGGAATTCACGTCGTGCAATGTCAGCTTCATGCCGATTGTTTCACTTGCACTTTGTTGAGTTTAAATATTGTTTTCAGGCTGATATTCGTAAATGTTTTTATACAAATAAGACAACTACAAGAGCTTATGGGCTGAAGGAAAGATTAAATAACAAATTAATAAGTCATTAAGTACACTATTAACGAACTCGTTAACTAGCCGCTTAATGGACTTATTGACTGCCAATTAATCGGATAATGTTTTTGGTATAATACTATCGTTAGTCGGCTGCCTTTATGAAAATTCTCTCTCATCATTTTATATTTTACTTTGATTTTGTTTACCGAGTTGATAATATTGAGAACACTGTCTGTTTCATTGAACTATTTACTCAATTACTTTTTACTCTCACAAGACGTACTAGCTGATTACCCGGCGTTGCCAGGGTATTTTTATCCCATCTCTCTTTCTATTAGAGGGGAAAACGAATGAATTCTATCTATAGTGTAAAATCGAAGTAATTTTATTTAAAAGTATAATTACATTTTACAAATTATAAAGTAAATCTATTTTATAAATTCATTATAATATTTAACTCAAAACTTGATTTAACTACCGAATTATATTCCCTTCTACAATTTAAAAAAAAAGTTATACCGACTCGACTAAACTTGAACTTAAATGTCATTCGTAACTGTCACCAATCAGCTTAGCAAACCCAAAAACTATAAATTCGACACTAATCTCGATCATTTTAGACATTTTATTTTTCTATATTATAACCTATGGTGATAGGTCTGAACTTGGACTTAAACGGAATCGTAAGTCTCACTGTTCATGTCAGCTACCCCGAACTATGGATTCGACATTCATATCAATAGTTTTCGATTATTTTTACGTGTCACCCCTTCCCCCACCCCACCCCTAGAGGTTGTAGGGGTGTTTTACAACCACAGTATTTTTGTCCAGATTCTAAGTCATATGTATACCAAATTTGGTTGAAAATATTCCAGGCGTTCCAGAGTTATGCTGGAACATACAATACATACATACATACACCTACACATACATTCATTTTTATGTATATTATAGACTGTGGATACGTCATGACTTTAGAGATGCCTTTAATTTAAAAAAAGTAGTTACTATTGAAATTATGTTTCTCATCTGTCAGAACACTGAGTAGTGCATACGCTTAGAAATATTTGAATAATTTTAAATCATAAGCTTGAGAGAGAGAGAGAGAGAGAGAGAGAGAGAGAGAGAGAGAGAGAGAGAGAGAGAGAGAGAGAGAGAGAGAGAGAGAGAGAGAGAGAGAGAGAGAGGGGGGGATTTAAAATTATATATATATATATGGAAAATTGTAGGTAGGCCTATCTGTTATAAGACGAAAATGCCATTTTATGAAAACGATTTTGACCTTTTTTTTCTAAAATTTTGATATCAAATCCTCTAAGGGCCGAAACCAAACTTTTGGTCACCATCTCCCTAACAACTATCTGATGGCAACTACTCTCAATTATGACCATAGTTGATGTTTTTATTTGCGTTATGGGCGTGACAGAAAGTTTGTGCATAGCGATTACTAAACAAATTTCCCGCTAAACAAATTATTCATATTCACATCGAAACTTACGGTACTCAAGATTGTTATTGTCGTTTCAGATAGTTTACTGCAAATACTTAAAACTTTTAAGGTTTGTGGGCGTGTCCTTGATTCCTTGTAATTTCCAGCTGTTTTGTTAATCGGTTTATCATAAAATAAACATTATTCACTGAACCGGTGAACAAATTTTAGCAGTTTTTGATAGTAAACCAAGTTCTATATTATCTCATAAAATTTGATTACAAACGTTTTTGACAGGCATCAAAAATATGAGAGTAAAAACCGGTTTCAACACAACGAGAGACCACGCCTCCTTGTGTAATTCAGACAAGTTATGTTATTATTAAGAATAGTACAATAGGTTGTTCATACAAAGTAGGAATTTTTTTTTTTTTTTAGGATTTCTAAAAAGTTCAAGAAAGCGAAATATAAAACTGAATTATAAACATGGTAGTTCATACAGGGTCTTTCTAGATGCTTTAAGAATCATAAGTACAAAATTTGGACACGATTTATGTCCTTAAATAACACCAAGAAAATTTTCTTAGAAAACACAGACAGACGCCAAACGAATTATATGAAACATTTTTTTTAATCCTTTATTTAATTAAACCGACTGAATCAATCTATTATTATAAAAAACATACCTTACAATTTTTAAAAAAATGTTCCACTATTTTAAAATCTAAATTAACTTTTTCTGCTTTTTAGCATAATTTTATCTTTAACAAAAAAGCAATTCTCGTTCCCCATTTAAGTATTTTGTATATTTAAAGGTTTTAAAATTGTGACCCACTTTATGTTGATGTTTGTGTATCTTTTTACATAGGAAACTTTAATCCTGTCCCTAATATTTGTGAAGTAACATTTTTCAACTTGTATATGTAGCCAAACTAAAGTTATTCCGGATAGACGGGTAGACCTACTAGTACGGGCGGATATTACACAATGAGTTAACCTACATGGGAGAAAAAAAACTCGGAAAACCGCAATTTGAGACTTTCTAGTCCGGAAGAGTGACATGTAGGCCTCTAAGGAAGTCCGTCGTTTGTACACTTAATAAAATGGATTACACTTTCTCAAATACATGTTCTAATCAAATCGGGGGGGGGGAGAGACCAATCGCTTCAATACATCATACTATTTATTTATTTTTTAAATTTATTTTAATGGTATTTTAGCCAAATTAAAAACAAATTCAATGAAGTATTTCTTATTCTCCGGGTTTAATGTCCTATTAGTTATTTTTTTAAAGTTTATAATTTAAGAATATAATCCAACTAAGGCAAAATTTTAATACTCTTTGATTGAATTATAGATATTTTGTACTTAATTAGTCTCGAATAATTTGAATACGTTGAAGTTTTAAAAGTTTAAACCACTAAATGCATCGGCGTCATCACCAGTTCCTTTTTTGGGGGGGGGGGACATATGCCGGGGGTCTAGGGGTATGGAAATTTTTTAAAATTAAACTTCTCAAAACATCGTTTTTATGCATTTATTTATGCGATTGTAACAGAAATGTAATGTTAATACCCTAGTAAAGACAAAGCCCGATCTTTACCTTTTAAGGTTTTAAGTAAATCATTCGTTTTTAGCAAAAATATTTTTACATCTCAAATATTGGGGGGGACGCGTCCCCCCCGTCCCCCCGGCGATGACGCCCATGACTAAACGTATAAGATTTCAGAAATATTTTTATATAAATAATTGCATCAAAAATGTAGTTTTCAACAGCACTTTGAATAAATATTTCGTTTTGTTATACGAATACATTTTGGAATATAAATATCCTTAATATCTTCAAATTTAGTTTTTAGGTTTGGCTCATTGCTCTATTAATTAACGTCATTAGATTTGTTTCTTTTAATTCATAATTTTTAATGTAATGATAATATATTAAACTGTTTTACTAAAATCATATCCCCCCTTTTTTACTGACTATACAATTAACGTCTTTATTCATTGTTTACATTAGTTATTAGAATCACGGTCGAGATTAGTATCTATGGTTGCTTATTAGTTATTCTTTATTCATTGTTTATACTGAAAAAAAAAGAAGAAAAAAAGAAGAAAAAAAAACATTAGTTATTATGATCAAGGTCGAGATTAGGATGATTAGTTGTCTATTAAAATTGTATAATCATATGATCTAAACTTTGGTTAAGAATATTACACTGATGAACAGATCGGCCGATTTTCTTGAAAGTTATTCTCAATAGGATATCTTGGAATAGATTGATAATGCGTCTTTGATATTTGATATTAATTCCTATAGGTTAACAGCAAAAACACTAGAGACTAATTTTTAAACTACCGCAATCATATTTTCTAAAGTCTCAAATAAGACCACAGGGTCTATTCAGTTCCTAGAAATATTGTGCGGAGATGACTTGAATGCGAGCGAAATGGGTAATAAGAAATATGTGATTTAGGTTAACCACCGCACCAGCCATCATCTACTATCTGTTGACCTGAGTACGTTGGCTAGCCGATCGAGTCAACTGAAAGGGAAATTTTGGCAGAGAGGGTAGCGGAGAGATTACTATAGAAACAGAGGAAAGCTTCAAATGTTTAGGTTGAATAAAACTGATTAGATGGTGATCAGTCAATGATTAATTCCCATCAACAGTTGTGAGCTATGTAATTTCAATATTTATAAAGTGTTTGTTATAATTTCTTATTATGTATAAAATTATTTATTTATATAGATGTATAATTTCTCTCATTTCATTTGTATATTATCGCATACTATCATATCATGAAACTTTTATATGTACTTTACAGAACGCAATTTGTTGCAAAAGTACGGCTGTGTCTCCATCTTCTGGGGTTATGGCTCAAAAGAACCTGTTCTCTGCAAATCAAACCATTTAGAATAATATCAAAGTTTACTATTTTAAAGATGTATAAAATATTTGTATGTACCAACTAGTTAAAACAAAACAATCTACCCGTGTACAAATTGCAACATCCACTGGGAGATATTTATACTCAGTAAGATACACGATAATTTCATTATTCATAAAATTATATTTTGTTAGATTTAAAATGGCGGCTATTTGACAAAAGATTTGTTCAAACAATAAAGATGATCTACAAAAGATAATAACCTATGTAGAGACGCTATGTACAGCAATGGAGGGAACAATATGAGCTAGCGAAATTACAACAATAATTACCAGGCAGTTAGTTCTGTACCAAAACTACCACAGCTCGCGTAGTGGGAAGAAAAAGCAATTCGCACGTAAACTATTAATGGCAAATTGTATAGTATTAAGCAGACAACATTATTAACTACTGTATTAATAAGTGAAAATCCTATACATGACTGTAAAACGAGCTTAATGATTGTGTAGCTTACTTTTCTCCTATGATATTTATCATATGTCTGCAGTATTTAAACTTCGACTGTTTAAGGATGTCATCTTGGAATACCGCCCAAACCCTACCACTCTGGAAATATAGCTGTGAAAAGTGGATAATGATTGTGAAGCTTACTTATCCCCTATGATATTTATTACATGACTCCAGTTTATTTACTTGACCACTCAACAATGATATCTTGAAATACCACCATCGCCCTGCCACTCTGGAAATATAACTGTGAAACGTCCTTAATGATTGTGTAACTTACTTCTTCCCTATTATATTTATTACATGACTGCAGTATTTCTACTCGACCATTCAACAATCAATGATATCTTGAAATACCACCATCGCCCTGCCTCTACAGAAATATAACTGTGAAACGTCCTTATTGATTGTGTAGCTTACTTCTTTACTGTGATATTTATTACATGACTCCAGTATTTAAACTTTACCATTCAACAATCAATGATATCTTGAAATACCACCATCTCCCTGCCACTCTGGAAATATAACTGTGAAACGTCCTCAATGATTGTGTAACTTACTTCTTCCCTATTATATTTATTACATGACTGCAGTATTTCTACTCGACCATTCAACAATCAATGATATCTTGAAATACCACCATCGCCCTGCCTCTACAGAAATATAACTGTGAAACGTCCTTATTGATTGTGTAGCTTACTTCTTTACTGTGATATTTATTACATGACTCCAGTATTTAAACTTTACCATTCAACAATCAATGATATCTTGAAATACCACCATCTCCCTGCCACTCTGGAAATATAACTGTGAAACGTCCTTATTGATTGTGTAGCTTACTTCTTTACTGTGATATTTATTACATGACTCCAGTATTTAAACTTTACCATTCAACAATCAATGATATCTTGAAATACCACCATCTCCCTGCCACTCTGGAAATATAACTGTGAAACGTCCTTATTGATTGTGTAGCTTACTTCTTTACTGTGATATTTATTACATGACTCCAGTATTTAAACTTTACCATTCAACAATCAATGATATCTTGAAATACCACCATCTCCCTGCCACTCTGGAAATATAACTGTGAAACGTCCTCAATGATTGTGTAACTTACTTCTTCCCTATTATATTTATTACATGACTGCAGTATTTCTACTCGACCATTCAACAATCAATGATATCTTGAAATACCACCATCGCCCTGCCTCTACAGAAATATAACTGTGAAACGTCCTTATTGATTGTGTAGCTTACTTCTTTACTGTGATATTTATTACATGACTCCAGTATTTAAACTTTACCATTCAACAATCAATGATATCTTGAAATACCACCATTTCCCTGCCACTCTGGAAATATAACTGTGAAACGTCCTTATTGATTGTGTAGCTTACTTCTTTACTGTGATATTTATTACATGACTCCAGTATTTAAACTTTACCATTCAACAATCAATGATATCTTGAAATACCACCATCTCCCTGCCACTCTGGAAATATAACTGTGAAACGTCCTTATTGATTGTGTAGCTTACTTCTTTACTGTGATATTTATTACATGACTCCAGTATTTAAACTTTACCATTCTACAATCAATGATATCTTGAAATACCACCATCTCCCTGCCACTCTGGAAATATAACTGTGAAACGTCCTCAATGATTGTGTAACTTACTTCTTCCCTATTATATTTATTACATGACTGCAGTATTTCTACTCGACCATTCAACAATCAATGATATCTTGAAATACCACCATCGCCCTGCCTCTACAGAAATATAACTGTGAAACGTCCTTATTGATTGTGTAGCTTACTTCTTTACTGTGATATTTATTACATGACTCCAGTATTTAAACTTTACCATTCAACAATCAATGATATCTTGAAATACCACCATCTCCCTGCCACTCTGGAAATATAACTGTGAAACGTCCTTATTGATTGTGTAGCTTACTTCTTTACTGTGATATTTATTACATGACTCCAGTATTTAAACTTTACCATTCAACAATCAATGATATCTTGAAATACCACCATCTCCCTGCCACTCTGGAAATATAACTGTGAAACGTCCTCAATGATTGTGTAACTTACTTCTTCCCTATTATATTTATTACATGACTGCAGTATTTCTACTCGACCATTCAACAATCAATGATATCTTGAAATACCACCATCGCCCTGCCTCTACAGAAATATAACTGTGAAACGTCCTTATTGATTGTGTAGCTTACTTCTTTACTGTGATATTTATTACATGACTCCAGTATTTAAACTTTACCATTCAACAATCAATGATATCTTGAAATACCACCATCTCCCTGCCACTCTGGAAATATAACTGTGAAACGTCCTTATTGATTGTGTAGCTTACTTCTTTACTGTGATATTTATTACATGACTCCAGTATTTAAACTTTACCATTCTACAATCAATGATATCTTGAAATACCACCATCTCCCTGCCACTCTGGAAATATAACTGTGAAACGTCCTCAATGATTGTGTAGCTTACTTCTTCCCTATTATATTTATTACATGACTGCAGTATTTCTACTCGACCACTCAACAATCAATGATATCTTGAAATACCACCATCGCCCTGCCACTCTGGAAATATAACTGTGAAACGTCCTTAATGATTGTGTAACTTACTTCTTCCCTATTATATTTATTACATGACTGCAGTATTTCTACTCGACCATTCAACAATCAATGATATCTTGAAATACCACCATCGCCCTGCCTCTACAGAAATATAACTGTGAAACGTCCTTATTGATTGTGTAGCTTACTTCTTTACTGTGATATTTATTACATGACTCCAGTATTTAAACTTTACCATTCAACAATCAATGATATCTTGAAATACCACCATCTCCCTGCCACTCTGGAAATATAACTGTGAAACGTCCTCAATGATTGTGTAGCTTACTTCTTCCCTGTAATATTTATTATACGACTGCAGTATGTCTAGTTAGACCTTTCAACAATGTCAACTTGGAATATTTCTCGGTGTTTCACTTTATATACACCTCTTTGTTTTCAATACGACGAGACGAGTATAGTATTATAAAAAACATGAACTTAACTTTGAGCTAAGTTTTTATGACTTTACTTAATTTTATTGTTTATTATAATAAAACAAATAATACTGTAATTTAAAATGTTTTTTTCTACGAACAACTTACGATTTATAAGTTGTTATGATGAAGGGGAAGGTTAATAAACTGCTACAAATACGGGGTAAAGTTTAATCATTAACAAGGGTGGTTTAGGAAATACTTTGTCTCAGTTTAAGTTTGACGCCCCTGTTGTTTTTCTCTACGAAAACATACCTTGTCCTCATTATTATAATTGATAAGATAATGTGATAATAAATGTTCCAAAGGTTGCAAATTCCAATTTTGTTTGATATTAATATTTAAGCTCGTTTTTATGGATTTTTGATAAGTTCGTTTGAAGCAAAGAAATTGTTAAGCTAATTTTTAAATGGTAGTAGCTTATCAAATTAAAAAATGTTTGAGGAAATGTCAAAACTAGTAGGTCATACAACATTTCATAACAGCTAAATTTATGTAAGATCGATTTTGTGTTGTTTCTTAACTAAAATTCATGACCGGCTCTTTCTCTTTCTGTGAAATGGTGACCAAGTCGTTTTCTTTAGGTTCTTAGAGGCTACAAACTTGAGTAAACTTGAAGGTTATTGAGTAAACCTTTATCAAAATATTTAGTGCTCATTAGTTAAAATCCTAATTTTCCGTTTTTTGATGGCAGCTAATTTGTAAACAGGCGACAATCCGGTAAAAACTCGAAATCATTGTTTTGACTTATGACAACTTTCTCTACGTAGGCCAATATATGATTTAGTAAAAAGGAAGAAGATTAGGTATCGATTGTTTAGTTGTGCACCATGACACTAAGAATACCAATTCCCCCCCCCCTTTTAAATTACGTTAACAATTATTTAATTTCCTCATACTGTATAAGAAATAGGATACATGGGTAAAATGCATTGTGAAGATAACGATATTATCTAAATATGCTGGCTGTATTGAGACCCTGAGCAGATATTTGGAATTATCTTTCTGAATTTCCATGTAGACTGAAAAATTGACTTCTAATAGCATCGACAATTCTTGAATTAGATTAATTCTTCAATCTAGTTTAGTTTTAGTTTTTAGAATCTTTCGTTTTATGCTAATTTAAAATACAAAACCAAATTGTAATTGTAGTTTTATAAATTTATTAAATATATTTTATTAATACCATTTTGTTTTCCAAATCACTTCTTCAAGGCTGTTATCTTTATATAATTCTGCTCCTAGAAAATTGTATGTTACATAAATTAATAATTAGAAGCATGTTTAATGTACTTATGAAACCAACAGTTGTAAAGGATATGATAGATGATATTATTTTGTTAATCTTACTAAAAGTTTGGAGTATTCTTGATTTGTTTCAGTTCAAATATTCAACGTTAAACTGGGCGTTGGATGACCTCAAGAACAAATAGAGGAGTTGGAGTTGTGCTATTTTGAGACTTTAGCTTTGATAAAGTAAGCTCTTTAAGTCCTGGGTATTCATTATGAAGAAGAATAGCTTTCCCGGAGTTTACGATTAGAAAGTGTCCTGAAAACCTTCACCAGAGCCGCATCATGTGTGAATCTTTCCGTAGCAAATCTATAATTTTATAACAACATTCAATTGTCTTCCGTATAGCAACTGTAATAAATATTAACTTATAAAATTTTGTTTAAAATAAATTACGTAAACGAAATGCACAACGGTAGCCATTTTGATGATTCGTTTTATTAAAAAACTTCTGATTTAAATTTGGTTTTAAAGTTCTTCATATTATTGATGTGATTTAATCGGACGTTTGTAATTATTCTTGTAAAACATCCATTAATATAAAAACTATCGGACAATCCTATCAGCCAAACCAGTCTAAAAATAGGGCTATTATATGTCTTCATTTAATAAAAACTGAGTTTAAAAAAATCCTCTACTCTAAATATGGCTGAGATTAGGGGTGATAGATAACGGATGTAGTGCTATCTCATCCAACATCCAATTTCCTAGAAAAAAAGTGCCATCTCGTCCAGTGCAGTTTTACAATTGATTAACCTAACCTAACCTAATCTAACCTAACGGCCGCTTTGAATATTTTCAGATTTTATTTGTAATTTATGTCAAATAATTCTGTTAATATACAAGCGGCTTCATATTCTACAAACATTGAGGTGGAACATTAGAACAGACTGTTGTTGAACTGCGCAACCTGGAGCCTAGGTAAGGAGCACCCGCAAGAAGATTAGTTTTCTCCCTGTATTACATACAAGGCGAGTTTTAACATGATTTATAGCATTTTGATATAAAATGCAAAGAGCATTTAGGGGGGTTTAAATAGTATGAAGCTAGAAAATATGGAAGTCCCGAAATTTTATAAATAATAATAATTTTATAAAATTATAAAGGTAGGCTAGGCTACTACAAACGTTCCAATAGTTTTTGTAGACCTGTCAAATAAACAATAGCATAGGTTTTTGACGAGATGGCACTTGGATGAGATAGCACCTGGACGAGACGGCACGATACCAGATAACGCACTAAACTTTTGAAAGAGGAACAAAAGGTTGAAACTTTGGTTAGCACTATGTTGGCACACAACCCCTATGATACGTTGCTTACTTTTCCTTGTATAGTGTGGTTCTGTTACTTGTGGTTTCTGTGATCAGGTTTGTATTTAGGCTTTGTTATTTTGACTCCTCAGACTTAGCTTTGGGCCGGGATTTCCTCTCTCAGATATTTAATTTTAGTTTCCAATGACTCTAAAATACTAGTCTATATTGGCGATTTTCACATTTCATCTTCTAGATATAACTATTGACAACGGTAGTTGATTTATACTCTCGAAACGTCATCTATTAGCTGTTATATACACAAATTATGATGAACGTTCTATTAAACAGTATCAACAATATTGATAACATTATTCATAGACAGTTGACAGAAAAGAGTAATGATGGATGCCCATCTGTTCTTAACAGAAACGTTCTATATATAAAGGGTTAAAAGATTTTACAACACAACAGTTGACGTGTTCAGCTCATTTCGTCTATAGTTTATAAAACAAACAATGTCGGCTGGTTGAAGAATCACCTCACTTACACATACACAGTTTCATTTACACAAACACAGGTGACTATACTTGGCTCTTAGCAGCCGACGTGATCCACCTACTCGGCTCACCTTATTGCAAAATCTATTTTTTGCCATACTGCTTCAAAAACAACTGTATGTATTTCAATGAATTGAGATGCTAAAATTGTTCTTTTTAGTCCAAGGACCTAAAAACATCAGCTGAGGTCGAGGTCATCAGCTGTTACTTCGTTTATACGAATTAATTAACCATTATAAAGAATCTAAAAAAATAATCGATACTCTCGATTGTAAATAACCGTTAAAACAGCTGTTACCATAGATTTAAAGGTTAATAGATTATAACATTTTAGTTTTTGTGAAATTGTTTTCTTATATTATTTACAGTATACGAAAATAAATATAGTTCGTCACTTGACTTGGACCAAAAGAAGCTTTTCGATCCTCGCTCATTTTCCAAGGTGAACTTGAGTTTGTATCGAAAAGCTTCAGTTTTTATCCTAACGATGAAATATACTATTTTTTACCGTGCAAGTTAAAGCCAATTTTTTAATATTTATACTTTCTAAAAACATAGTAGGGAAAATAATGTAATTTTTAATGGTTTTTGTTCGATTTTGATATATAAACCTTTTTTGGAATGTTGTGGGATTTATCTATCTGAGTGAATAAGAACTCAACTAATGGATGATCAATTAATTTTAACAACTACTGTACATCATTTCTAGTTTCCACCAGTACTATCTGAACCCTTCATTCTCATTGACAGCTGTCAGTACCTCTCATAGTTGTATTCAGTACTTACAAAACAACAGTAAGTGCTGTTATTTCTTGGAAGTATACTAGGTATATTGTACATTGATTCACTTTGGAGTACAAGCTTTTAAATTTACCTCTAAACACGTTAACCAGAAATCCATAACAGTTATGTGACTAGAAATTTTAAAAAATGACACTTTTTTAATTAAATTTTAACATAACCGTGTATACGTTTTAATACCAAGGGAAATTACCCACCCCTCAGGGGTTCCGTTATAATAAGTATGGGGCCAATCCCGAGATAGCCTAGCTGGATGTACACCTTCGTCATCTAATCTTGGGTTACATCCCCACTCTTTTAGGCTTTCTATCGGGTTTTTTACCTACTTTTACCCTCAAACGACCCTGAATACGCAATGGATATATTTTCTTAAAAAATTTCTTTTTCAGTTTGAAATTGTTTTGTGTTGAGGAGTTATTATTATGCTCTGTTTTTGTTAAAACGATAATAACCGTGATGGTTTTTCGCTTTCATCTTTAAACAAACAAAAATAACGTATCCACTCAACTCTTTATACCGAATGAGAGTGACTTGGTTCTACTACTCCATTGTCTGCGTTTCGTGTCCGTCTCCAATCAATTGTGTAATAGTTGTGAAATATTCCCGATCTGCAGTCACTTTACTGATTAATGAACTGTCCCCTAGGCTACTAGTTTATTTATTCAGGCAATTTATATTGCAATTCAAATATGAACAAACATAATGTGTACAAAGATTAAGCGGTATAATCCATTTATGAGTGAAATATTTCTTTTTTCCCCAGTGGGCACTATAAGGCTTAATTAATACCAACTAGACATAATTGATCTAAAAATCTAAAACCAGAGAGACGTCAAAAAACCTCAGCCCTTACTGTATTCCATCAGGTATTTACACAACGAATAAATATTTCACCCACTAAGACTCAGTTGAACTTAATAAACAATAAAGTCAACTTGTTTTGGTGATTTTTTGAAGTGAAACAACCAACTTTATATATATACATTTTGAACCTACCCTTATTTATTCGTTTCCTCTTAAGTGATTTTGGGTAAAATCTAATCATTGCTTTGGGCACAGAACCAAAAAACTTCAATATTTTATTTCATCCAGACCTGACATCATTGAGGTAATTAAGATCAATAAATTTCCAGATTTTCTTATTTTCCTACAGAACCCTTAGAGGTTTTTATAAAAAATATAATAATGTATCAGGACATTTATTCTACACTTAATTAAAAATTTGGTTATATTAGGATAACTTGTGGTAAATATTTCTGTGTCACGTTGTAAACATTATTTTAATTTGTTCCAAACTTAAAAACCGCACAAAACCCAATATTTTCCTTACTATTATGGAATTGAAATAAAAACTGAATGAATCCAGCTGTAGATAGGGGTTGTGTAGGCCTGTCAGAACGTGATCTTCTTGTGTTCTTGTATACTCGGCGACGACTGTCCAGTCCAACACCTTTTACTTTCTAAGTAGGAAGTAATCAAAGTATTACGGAAGTAACAGACGTTTTGAGCTCTTAGAATCACTTTTATACCATTTTCAAAATGTTGTCTGTCGTATTTTGACACGAGTGTACCAAATCACTAAAGGGTTAAATTTAAAATTAGGTTGAAGGAAAAACTGATTGCTACCCATTAGCTCAAGAACGGGTAAACAGACTGAATCAACGTTTTTCAGTTTGGTGCTGGACGAGGGTACTAAAAGATGATATTGTTTTAATCAAAATTACTTAAGAGTAACAATAGCAATGCCCCCCCCCCCTAAATTGATCAACGAAACTCATATATTAGAATTTTAACGAATTTACGAATTTTAGATGGCCGATTTCGAATTGTCATTTATTTTGTTTGTAAAAAAAAGAAATAGCAAGCGATTCTGATACAAAATTTTAATATTTATGTTTATACAATAGCTGAGATCTAATTTAACATTATTTACGAAAGTAATTAACGTTTCTAAAACGAACGTTAATGGCTGCTTACCTAGAAGGCAAAACCCTTTCTCACGCACGCACACTCACAGACGTCCTACCTCAGACAAGCTGCCTAATTAGTGACTCACCCACTGCAAACTATTTTGATACAAAGACAACTTTCTTAAGCTTCTTAAATTGTTAAGTAATACCTACTGAATGTGAACGTTCTTAAAATTTGATTGAAAACTACTTCAAACATGCCATTGTTAAAACACAAACGATAAATAATGTAAATAAAAGAAAAGTAGAATAGTAAAGAAGGAATGTTGAAATATATATTTTGTCATACGTTTGATAAGTATTGAATAATTACATAAACAACGAAAATGTTATCTAACATGTCTTAGCTTAAAATATATACACAACCCCTTTTACCTGATTTTCCAATGACTAGTCCATTAGTAATAACATGACATTATATATAGTGTCTTACTATTTGCTCTTTTGTCTTTTCAATTCTTCTACTAACATTTCGATGTATGAATCACTGAGACATAATGTGGACTCGAGTTTGGACTATCACTATACAACAGTATAAGTAATAAGGTTGACAACAGCAGTGTAATCATCTCTGTAAAAGATTTAGATTTAGATTGTTGTTTGGTATTATTTTTTTTAAAAATTGATCAGATTTTTAGCAGCAAAATTAGTAAGCTAATTCTTGTATTTTATGGGCGGAAGCCACCATATACTATAATAAATGTATGTATTGACCAAGTGCAATAATTATTGTTTATTTATTTAGATTCAAAAATAATAATCGTACAAATTTAATTCAAAATGTACGTGCATGTGTAAAGCTTTAGAAACCGATTTGTGATGGTAACATACATTAGGCCCTAGTCCATTTTGTGGTCTATATCGTTACCTCCAAGTCTGCCCGTGCACCATAGGATATCCAGCTTGAAGAGATTAATTTCAATAATATTACATTACCGAATTAAAGTTAGTTACTACAACACTCACACCAAAGCGTTGTTGTTGGGTGACGCCCATTTTCAACTTTTCTCTTTTCAATCGTTAAATTAAAGTATCCGATTTGGCGATTGGGAAAATCCTGAACGCCATGATCCCAATCAGTCATACTGTAATTTAGAAATAAAAATTAAAACAGACCGGCACTTCACACCACGTCTGGTTCCGAGAGCGCCGAGAGCGGATGGTACTCCTCCCCATTCTAGTGTCGTGGTCTGCTCAACATAGCTGGAGTTCCGGTCAGCTGTTCGTTACCAAGTAACATTCGTGGTCTGCTCAACATAGCTGCAGATCCGGTCAGCTGTCCGATACAAAATGGCACTGTCACATATGTGTATTGTGAGAATATGTGTTGGTAAATTACAATTTTTTAAAAAAATAATAATAATAGAATTATAAAAACTGTAAAAGTAACTAAGATATGATATTCATAAAGATCTAACTAGTTATGGGCGATAATTCACATACTTTTGTAACCATTGTAATATCGCTATTACCATTATTGGTGATTAATTGGACTAAATGGTGATAAACAGTGATTCAATCCCTGCACTTGAGCTGGGACGTGATTCTTGCAATTTGTGCTAAAAAAATTTTTCATTAACAATTTCAAAATGCGACGGGTTTTTTAATATTCATATAAATATTTTATAATCTTTCCACCATAAGTTTGTAAAAAACTAAATTTGTAGAAAATGAATTTTATATCATACTACTTCAATTTCAATAGATGCATTTAGTCCGGAAAACAGCTAATTATAGAAGTGAGAAGTAATAGAAACAGCTGATTTCATTACATGTTGGTAGCAACGTTACTAGCACGTAATGAAATCAGCTGTTTCTTAGGAGTATTTGTATATAACAAAATAACAAACTAAAAATAAGCTCAACACTTATAGTTTTCACATATTTGTTTAAATAAAATTTCCGTTATGTTGCACTATAAACACTACGTTTCCATTACTGTTGTTCATATAATTTGATTTGTATTAATTAAAGTGTTGATTTAATTGAAATAAAAATTTGTTGTTCTAATTTTGATTGTTTTTATAGAGTAGTATGGTGTAAAATAACGTACGAGACTCGTCCGAAATGTTTTCCGAACTTGTAACCTAATTACAAGCTTATGGGGAAAAAATATAAAATATTAAAATGAGTATTAAAATACTAGTGAAATTTTTAATCACACTACAATGTTGGTAGTGAGGGTTATGTTTAGAGAATACTCTTTTTCAGAGAATACAACGCTTATTATTTCACTCCTTATCTGTGATTTTTTTATCAAAAAATCACAATCACTTGAATATTTTGTTACCCTTAAAATCTCCATGAATAGTCGGTAAAAACCAACACTTTCATCATTACTGAAAATCTCCATCAACTTCATCATCATGAGGTACAAAAATAAACTATTTACTTGGTTGCCTCATTTCTGAGATCACAACAGCTCATTTTCTTGTTGTTTAACGCGAAAAATATCTCGATTATTATTGCCTTATATAAAAGAAGAAAAGAGCTTAAAATAAAGAAACCTAGCTCTCGATACTCTAATAGTTTCAGTGTCTGAGAAGAAAGAGAGTTTGTCAAGAGAGACTTGATAAAGATGAAAGAGAGGAGAACTAACTCATGACTATATGGAAAAGTGAACATCCAGCTAGCGTCCTTCTGGATTGTTTTCTTCTTATAAATTTAGCTACCGCTAAAACCTAAATTGTTTAATTAATTGTTACAAGCTTTGTTCTGCCAATATAATCTAAGGTGTCTTTTTACTGTATTAGATAAAGGAAGACGTTTTTAAGACCGCCCAGACGCGTTATCAGAATTTATTTTGCTCTCTGCCCTAAAAAAAAATTACTTTGATCAATTTTTATTAAAGAATAGCTTCAACGAAACATACTTTTGTAGAATAGATACACAATTTGACCACGACATCACATTCATCTCCATAGACGTGACAGACGATCATTTACCATAATAATAAACTATATGTTACGAAATAAATAATAATCCACATTCGAGATTAACACTATCCAATACTCTCTGGAAGGACGTCTTTTTGCTTTAGTACAGTCGGTAACAAGAGTTTATGACTTTGCAAGCGACAACCGTCCCTAGTGTGCTGTAGATATTTTAGTCTACTCCACAACCTACTGAAATAAAGGGATCGAAATAAAACTTTATGTAGGTTCTCAATCCTGAACGAAAATACACACCACTGCAGTTTTTTTAAATCGTTCTACCCCCCAGATAATTCTGAAACTTCATAATTCGTGGAAGACTTTTCGAGCTCAAAGATAAAGACACGTATATGAAATTAATTTAATTTTAAAGCGGAATTGTTGCTCAAATACATAAACTTTATTTATAATACAACAATGCAATTATGGCAGTAATTCTGATGTTTTCTTGGAAGACCTAACTACAAATGATACTCTTATTGTACTGGTAGGTTACTACTTAGCTTAATAATTAAAAATAAACCACGATTGTTTATATCATAACTAACACAGCTATGCCATTATGATAATTGTTACTACGTTTAAATTCAATAAAAATGAAAGTTTAAACCAACAAAAATGTATTCAAGTGAAACAATTGTGCCTATGTTTAAACACAAGGTCGTCATTAAATGGCAGTAGCAGAGCAAGTTTCTTATCTAATACACAGTGTGTTTAGAAATTACCCGACCAAACTTTAGAAACTGATAGGGTAGGTTGATCCTACTAGTAATTTCATATTATATACGGTCATAATTTTGCTTGTTTTTCATCATACCATTTTTTTTTATTATTTTTTTTTTTTTTTTTTTTTTTTTTTTTTTTGCCAAAAGTTATTACTTTAGAGATAGATAGGATATTAAGTTCAATTTAGTATATTTATTTTTTTATGTAACACTTTAGTCATGTACTAAAAACAATGAACTTAATTCGTAATTTTTCAAAATGGCTGTTGTTTAAAAATTCTAATTTCAAATATCTCGAAAACCGTTAAATTTTAAAACGTTTACAAGAGATAAAGTAGTACATTTCATCACTTGGACCAAAAGAAGCTTTTCAATAGAAGCTCAAGTTAACGGCCGAGGCCGGAAAATGAGCGAGGATAGAAAAGCTTCTTTTTGTCCAAGTGATGAACTATATTTTTCGCTATACTGCAAACAATATAAGAAAACAATTTCACAAAAACTAAAATGTTATAACCTATTTACCTTTAAAAGTTTGGACAATTTACACAAGTTTGCAGCTATTACAGCTGTTTAGTTTGTGTTAGTGGTACTTATTACCATGATATCGATGGTAACAGCTGTTTTATCTGTTATTTACAATCGAGAGTATCGGTTGTTTTTATAGATTCTTTACAATCGTAAGTAATTCGTATAAACGAAGTAACAGCTGATGACCTCGATCTCAGCTGATGTTTTTAGGTCCTAGGACTAAAAAGAACAACTTTAGCATCTCAATGCTTGTATTGAAAACAGCTGTTCTTAAAGAAGTATGACGAACAAAATTTTAATGTCAAATAAAAATGGCTTTTGTATTTTTACTGTAGTTGAAGGCTAACTGAATTATTGACAAAAACCCGAAATCATAATTTTTTTTTGTATTTTTTTACAACCTCCAAGACCAAAATATATTTGAATTCCGACAATTTTTAATAATAATAACAAAATCCCAGCATTTAATTTCAGTTACATAAACTTAGTCTTAGTAAAGAAAGTAAATAAATATCCCACTAAACAGCTGATCTTATCAAGTAATTTTTATTTGTAATTTTACAGTAGTCGTTTTTATGCCTACTTTGAAAGAAAAACAATATTTACAAAAAATATTTCATAGAAGACCACTCACTGCATTAAAATGTAAAGATTTCATAACAAAATTTTGAATACAGTTAACGTTTTTCGAAATATTCGACGTTATAAATCTTATACTGTGTCCATTTTGAAAATATATTAAATAATTTTGTTTGTTTTTGGTATACCTGTTACATAAAAATGCGTATACTAAATCTGAACTCATATCTATTTCTAAGGTTATACAGTTTTTTTGTTGTAAAAAACAAAATGGCGGATAGACGTAAAACTAAGCTAGATATAACAGTATGTAATATGGTATTTCTTCTATACTTTGTCCTACTCAATCAGTCCCTGAAGTTTGGTCAAGTAATTCCTCAATTAATTCCAAATAATTAATTGTACATAAAAACCATAAGAGCTATAGATTTCTTTTTACAGAATTAAGTAATAACATTCAGACAGCTGGAATAGTACATTGACCTCTTTGTCTTCTTTTATGTTTTGTAAAAAAAGCTGTTGCTATAGTTTTGTTATTAAAAAAAAGGAAAACAACAATACGCCTACAGTATATGTGAAAACAGAAATAATATTATACAGAATGTTTTTTAAGAAAGGAAAGGATTTTATATTTCATAACTGAAAGTTACTTGGAGACCAAAACAAATACGGATCTACATTGTCTAGAAAATTATAATTTTTTGAAAGTTTGAAATTTTTCTCCGCCATATTGAATCAAACTTTATTTAAATAGAAAAGTGGACATGTGATACATGATTTTCATGTCTATTCTGACAAGAAAAACGATGGTGAAAGTAGTTTCGATAAATGCCGTAGTTTTAAGTTATAAGCATTCAACGTTGCAATGATGGAAAAATCGGGTTAACAATAAAAAGGAGTAAAATACACTGTTGAAACTTTTCTATTTTGTTTTCCCCTGCAAAATACATCCAATAACGAATTTAAAACAGTAATAATAATGATGATAACAATAAAAAGTAATTAATAATTAACAAAACAGCTACA
The DNA here is from genome assembly GCA_963513935.1 of Aphrophora alni. Lineage (NCBI taxonomy): Eukaryota > Metazoa > Arthropoda > Insecta > Hemiptera > Aphrophoridae > Aphrophora > Aphrophora alni. The sequence continues at coordinate 36,426,389 of OY740770.1, forward strand.
AATTAAATGAGTTTTAATTATTGACTTTAAACATAACAATATTTAATTTTAAATATATGTTTTCGAACATACATTACTAATACAATAAAATTTGAAAGCATACTATTCTACAATAAATGTTGAGTGCTTTTCCGCACAGATCGTCAGTGTGCTAACCTCAAATAATATTCCTTTCTAAAAGTAGGTCAAGTTTAAATCACCTGTTAGTTTACACGAGTTGTTTGTATGCGTTACAGCAATGCAACTTATTGATACCACGATGGTGGGTAAAAATTTCAAACCTACAAAAAAAGTGTAATTTTAACTATCCGCATTTGTTTCAGCCTCCAAATACCTTTCAGTTTTGCAATAAAAACTGTTTCCATATTTAAAATCACCCTGTATACTTTGATGATAATGTTTTTGTAGAATGTGTTGTTTGACATAACCTCAAATTGTTTTCATGGGTATTCTAATGAATCAGCTGTTATAAAATTGGTTGTTATAGCAATGACTACATAAATACTATAAGACACGACATGGCCATGTTAAATATTCTACGCTTATTCTTGAGTTGACCAATACCCGCTAGGGTGTGGAGCTGTCGCTCTTTGCTAGAGAATCTGAAGTTGATGTGACTGGCGCTAGGTGGCTCTACGGTCAAACAATGTTTCAGTTGCGCACTGATGCCACATATGGGACCAGAGATTCGAGGGAAGGTCGAGAATCGCTTATCTCAGCGCACGAACTGACAATACTGACTATGCTGTGTCAACAGTTGTACAGTCTCAACCAAGTGGGATGCGTACAGTCAAGCACCTGCTGCTAGCGCTTTCTGATAGCTGTGTGTCAAACTTGTGACGAACAGCACCCGTAAAGCGTAGACTATTTCCCTATCCTATGTTGTGTGTTATAGTATTTATGCAGTCATTGGTTATAGCAATGACTACATAAATACTATAAGACACGACATGGCCATGTTAAATATTCTACGCTTATTCTTGAGTTGACCAATACCCGCTAGGTGGCGTTGATGTGACCAATCTGAAGTTGATGTGACTGGCGCTAGGTGGCTCTACGGTCAAACAATGTTTCAGGCGGGTAAAAGAAAACGCACTGATGCCACATATGGGACCAGAGATGCGAGGGAAGGTCGAGAATCGCTTATCTCAACGCACGAACTGACAACACTGACTATGCTGACGGAAGTAAGTGAGAAGGTTTGTGTGAGAGAGGTCAACAGTTGTACAGTCTCAACCAAGTGGGATGCGTACAGTCAAGCACCTGCTGCTAGCGCTTTCTGATAGCTGTGTGTCAAACTTGTGACGAACAGCACCCGTAAAGCGTAGACTATTTCCCTATCCTATGTCGTGTCTTATAGTATTTATGTAGTCATTGGTTATAGCAATGACTACAAAAAATACTATAAGACACGACATGGCCATGTTAAATATTCTACGCTTATTCTTGAGTTGTCCAATACCCGCTAGGTCGCTCTGCTAGAGAATCTGAAGTTGATGTGACTGGCGCTAGGTGGCTCTACGGTCAAACAATGTTTCAGGCGGGTAAGAGAAAACACACTGATGCCACATATGGGACCAGAGATGCGAGGGAAGGTCGAGAATCGCTTATCTCAGCGCACGAACTGACAACACTGACTATGCTGACGGAAGTAAGTGAGAAGGTTTGTGAGAGAGAGGTCAACAGTTGTACAGTCTCAACCAAGTGGGATGCGTACAGTCAAGCACCTGCTGCTAGCGCTTTCTGATAGCTGTGTGTCAAACTTGTGTTCCGTAAAGCGTAGACTATTTCCCTATCCTATGTCGTGTCTTATAGTATTTATGTAGTCATTGGTTATAGTAACGAATGATGAAATGGTTTAAACTTTCAAGAAACAGTCACCTGATTTGTAGGTTTTTTTTATAGGCATAGCGTATTTGAAACATTTTACGAATAGAACTTTTGACTGAAGTCAATTATTAAAAATTTCCCTACGTCACGAGGACACTTTATCGAACTTTCTTAAGCGAAACATTGGATGATCTGCCAATAATTTCGATAAACATCGAGACCAGATACAGAGCCGAATATTTGATAGCCACAGTTATTATTTTTTTTAAATTTTGTAGATTAACTCCATTTTAACTCTATTGACAGATTTGGTTATTTAGATTTTAACAACTACTATTTGCTTAAACGTGTTTTTCAAGTACTGTACTTGAAACAACAAAATTTAAAAAACTCGCTTTAAACATTTGAGCTCAGAATACTTGTATATAAAAATATATTACATATTACGAATTAATCAACATAGATATTTCCATCTAAATATAGATTTGAAATTATCTGTACGAATCTAAATGAATTCTAGATTCTGGGAATTTGAATGCGTATTTACCAATTCAGTAGAGTAACTGCTGAGAGAAAAGAGAAATAGTTTTGTTTTCTTATCAAAACGTGAAGCCGTAGGCGTTGATAAAGCTTACAACCCCCGAGTAGATTGTGCACATTGTTATCCCCAAGGTTTACACGTCAGAATGATCTCATGGGTCCTGAATTTCCACATTTAGGGTTGGCAAGCTAGAGATGACGCTAGAGCACTCCCATCTAACTATGCAAATTTCATGTGAACCTGTTTTCACTAAAAACAAAATTGTATTCCAAAAAATTATCAAAACTTATTGGAATTAATGTAATTTTAAATGTAATTCAAATCGGAATGTAGTCATTATTTAAATATCGCTATTAACTTCATTTTGTTTTTGTTTTTTTAATCACAAAATTATCTAAATTTCACTTTAAGGTAAGTAAAATCAATAAAAAGATTACCATATTTGTATTCTAACTTTATTCCAATAATCTCCCATTCTTGTAACATAGTTATTACAGACCTATAAACCAAGATGACGGTTAGATCTGCAAAGATTTTCTTGTCTTCCCGCATAAAGAATCTTGGATCACTTTTTATATTTTGCTGCTCTTATGCTGTTACTTTGAAATGCATTTTCAATACCATTTTTTAAAACTATTGCTTCGATACTATATCAAGTGCTGAATTTATCGGATGATGTTAGGATACCCGAAAAATTTCACAAAATTACCGAGTCCAAATTGCAGAACGCGATATACAATAGGTTCAATTCTGTACCACCTAAAAGTTAATTAAATTTAGAAAAATAAAAAATATAGAGTTCGATCTACGAGAAATGACTACATAAGCTCATTTAATAATTTTAGGGCTGTCGGTTGCACTTATAATATTTTTATTTCACTTTCTCATAAATAAGTATGCAGAGAGAGTTTTGTAATTGAAAAAAACATTCGATCTTGAGGTACCCTAGTCTAAAAAATATTTTTCGTTATACTGCAAATAATACAAGAAATTAATTCCACAAAAACTAAAATGTTATAATCTATTAACCTTTAAATCGATGGTAACAGCTGTTTTAACGGTTATTTACAATCGAGAGTATCGGTTGTTTTTATAGATTCTTTACAATCGTTAATTAATTCGTATAAACGAAGTAACAGCTGATGACCTCGACCTCAGCTGATATTTTTAGATCCTAGAACTAAAAAGAACAACTTTAGCATCTCAATGGATGTATTGAAAACAGCTGTTTTTGAAGCAGTATGACGAAAAATGTTTTTCTATGTGTTTATATGCACATATTTTTGAAATATAATTTATATATGTTTACCAGGTAATCTTTACTATAAAAGAACAAAGCAGCAAATTTAGTTTTTTACTCAAAATCTACCATAATTTTATTTCGATAAAATTATACTCAAATGTAGCCCTAAACAAAGAGTTTTGTCGTCATCACCCAAAAATATTCTATTTGATCTCTCAACTCGTTGATAAAATTAAAATGAACGCTGGTTGGAGTCCAGTTAATTTATATTTTTTCCGATATACTCGCAACGACAATTTTCTTTTACTACAGGTTTTTTAACTTTGGTTTTGGCGACAAGCCGGACATTTCACTAAAATTTGATGACTATCAGTTGTGCCTACTGTTAGATATTCGTCCTTTTAAATTTGTGGTTATGGCTTATATTTGTATTCAATACCGACTTTTTTATTTGATACTTTTGTTTGATTGGGCTTCATTCAAACAAAAGTGTAAGTTGTATGTTGTAAGTTGTGTAGGTTTTATTATTATAAAAATATCTCTCGGTTGTATGAAAGCCATTCGGTCATCATCGCTTTGCATATATAAAAAAGAAGGAACAAAGACTGCAATGATTTTGCCCCTTTTATTTTGTGCCAGTAGGCCTATATCACTGAGACTAAGAGATCTATAGGTATCCTGTTAGTTTTGATGTCAAAACATTGCACAAACTTTCTCACTCGCCCATCCCCAAAAACAAACAAAAACAAATCGTTACCAAAAATCTCAGTTCGGTAGTTGTCAACCAAAAAGTGAAAATGAAACTTGGATACCGTCTGGAACAAAATATTTATACATTTAAATAGAGCCTAAACTTCTTTCGCGGTAATTATATAGCAGAGCTGCCTCACTTCAAAATCAATTTTTATGGGTTTTATTCGACAAATAAATGTTGGAAAAATATTTTATTATCGAAAAAAAGTGTCGGAAAGATGATTACATAATATAATTACATAAGAAAATCTTAATCAGAGTCAAATTCTGCTGCAAATTCAGTAGAAGAGGAATTTATTGAATTTAAATGTATTTCACTCGTAATTCGCCATAAATGATGAAAACGAGTATTATACTCATTGTACTTTCTCTTAAACATAAATTCGACTATATGGCCATGGAAATGTTGTTTTGAATTTCCATATCGCGGCACATTTCCTCGCACCTCCCTCCATTGACGTTCAATTGTCTGCGTATGTGCTTCAGTGTACGCATATGTAGGGCTGTATTATTATATATCACGAAAGGTTTGGCCAGGTTGCTATATATATATATATATATATATATATATATATATATATATATAACCACCTGGCCAAACCTTCCGTACGTTTATTGAAGTGAATGTCATGAGTATGAAAGATAACACAGAGTTAATTTTTTCACGAAAGAACTACTTGTGTAATTGTATTATTGTATTATGTAATCATCTTTCCGACACTTTTTTTCGATAATAAAATATTTTTCCAACATTTATTTGACGAATAAAACCCATAAAAATTTATTTTGAAGTGAGGCAGCTCTGCTATATAATTACCTCTTTCGCTTGTGTCTTAAACACAACCTCAGTTTAAAACATTTCACTAAAATTTTATGGATATCGGTAGAACCGATTTTGAAAAATTACGTTTTTATAACAACCGCATTGCCTTTTGTTATAACCGATAACACACGAAACTGTATTTAGAGAGATTGTGATCAATACGTTTTATCTGGCTCCATAGAGGGCTAGACTTGAGCAAAATTTGATCAAAATCGTTAGACATTTTTTAGAAAATCGTAATTTTGTGTTTTTTTCTTATAGTACCTATCACTAAATTTTGGGTTATGAAAAACATGATAACAAGTCCAAAAATAGGGTCAAAATATGCCCACATACCAATTTAAAATCAGTCCACCCGATTGAACTGTAAGTACCCCCACATAGGACAGATGGCATATAATAAGCAACAGACCAGAGATGGTCATAAATTCAACCACTTTTTTGGACTCACGAACATCAAAAAAATATCCGCAAAAAACTCGACATGAATTTTTGACCCCCGACTTAACTTTCCTAATCCTAGTCTACATATTTGTGAGTAGGTAAACACTACAAATGATATTTGGATGAGTTTCTAGTAAATGAAGTATGACAAATAATAGTTAGGTTAGATGTAATGTTTCTTAGTTGACACTGCTGAGTTTATTGGCTTGCGGTGTTGCCAAGTCGTCAGTTTGATACAGCTGTAGGCGGGTTCATGCCTACCATTCCCTATAACTTGTTTGGGACTTTTTTCAACAATTAATTTTCGTCTGCTCAAGATCCTGTTACTATGGGCCAAACGATTCAAATTTTAAAATCGTCTTTCAATATAAGACATTTATACGTCATCATACTAATCAATAGATAGTAATAATTAATTTGCTTAATTTATAACATTTACAATTTAACTAAAAATAGATGGAATTTAATTAATTGCTTTCTAATAACATTATATTTAGATTCGACATTTGAATAGGTTTCCCGATTCCAAATTTGTACGTGATATTATAATTTCGGAAAAAACTTAACATCTCGTTTCAAACCTACCTAAGACTAAATTCATTTAAAAAGGGGCACAATATAGTGAATACATCCGTGACAGCCAAGGGGGATCTAGTTGAATCTACAAGTTCTTCATGTAGCCCTGTGTTCCCTTTCTACCCTAGAACTGATCTGTACGATTTCCCGGAATAGAAGGCTATTTTTGGGCATTTTGTAACTTTTTTTAATTTAATAAAAATAGTTATTTTATCCAAACTCCAACTTGTAATACAATTTTTTAGAGAAAGGTACATAGAATTTATCTATATCATAAATAAAATGTTGGATGTACATTTTTTTTAAAGTTAGTACGGTTAATATGTACAAAAATGTTCAGTAACCAGTGTGAAAACGTCACAATAACGCAAAAATATACCGTACAACAATAGTTTTCTCATTTTTTCAGGATATACAGAAGTTTTGTAATATAGTTGTGAATAAAAGTGTATAAGAAATATATTAATATAGAAAATTTCACAAAATGGCCTAGTAGATTTGTTTTTTAAATCTCTATCTTGTGTATTTGTTGTATTGTATATTATGTATTATTATTGTGTGTTGTGGGTAATTTTTGTATAGTATGACAAGTCAAATGTATACCGCAGTACTGCTGCACTATGTTTTCCATAAATGATACAAATAAATAAATAAATAGAACAAAGTAAATGAGATTTCCGTTTCGGATATACTACTTTGGATGTAGGCTACAGTACAAACAAAATTATAAAACAATGTGAAACTCATGGATTTCGTCTTTCCAATCACATTAGAATTATTACCAAACTCGAAATGTTACTAATCGATATTTGATCTTTCGTTTTCGATACAATTTTGTCGAAACGTCACGAGTTTCTTCGCCGTAATTATCTAGCAAAATGTCCATACCCGGCAAAATATAAAAGCGGCAATAATTTGGAAGGCATAGGACCAAAGAATAAGAAAAATACTTAAAATAGTAAACAAAGACCAGAGCACTGTGGTGACAATATATACAGATACACTTTCAAAAGACCCTTACCACACTTGGGAATAAACAAAATAACAAAAAACAAAAAATTTTGTCAAAAGTAAAATGTTTATTCCTATTAGACCCTTATAGCTATTACAACAAAATTTGTTAAGATTCCCTCTGAAGATGACAACTTTGTTGTTGTAATAGCTATAAGGGTCTAATAGGAATAAACATTTTACTTTTGACAAAAATTTTTGTTTTTTGTTATTTTGTTTATTCCCAAGTGTGGTAAGGGTCTTTTGAAAGTGTATCTGTACTTAAAATAGTGTCAATTTTGAGTTGGTGGACTTGAGGAAAATAAACAAAAGCGTGTTTTGTTGTCTGCTTCGACAAATGTTGACGTTTATATGCTACCGGGGAGACACACTAACTTTAGCGATTTATTACTTTTTATTGACTTTTCGTTATATGAGTATAAAAGTTTGGAACATTAGTTTTACAATGGTACTTAATTATTGCTATAGGACTATTTTTAGTGGGCGAGTAGTTGAATGTAAAAATCTATGTCCTCTTTGACAAAGTTTTGTCGAAGGGCAGTTGAAGGATTAGGACCCTCAGAGGCTCACGGGCTTGGCAATCCCTAAAGGTCTAGCTGGATCTACACGTCTTTCATGTAGTTTGGGTTTCATTTCCTTCATCGTATTTGTTCTCTCTTGTCTAACTCTAGTTCTTTTTAGACCCTGGCGCTATTAGAGTATTCGAGGGGGTAAGGTTCTTTATTTTATGTTCCTTTGAGATTTTTTGCCTCTAAATAACAATAAAAACCAATAATAAAATAAAGCAAAAGCTTAAAGAGTTGCCCGATGATGCCGCAAGGCGAAACAATTGTAGCTCATTTATATTATTAAAATATTTTGAAACTTTAAGCTTTTGCTTTATTTTATCTTTGAATATGGAGTTTCAACAAGAAATATCTGCTATTACATTAAAGTTAAATAATAAATACTTTAAGAAAAACAAAAATTCTAAATTAAAATTTTATTTTGTTTTTAATACTGTACATCGCTGAAATTCACTTTTACCATGACCCAGAACAAATATTTAAAACGAATTTTCTCATTTTGCAATGTTTACTGGAAAATAAGTAATTCTTACCTAACTGATTGTAATCTAATTTCTAACTTATAATAATCTACCGAAAGAAAGACCTCATCTAACACTGAACACTCTCAATACAGTAGTTATCATTACGATATCATTATATATTAATAATCAATTGTAATGTTATTTTTGTTGTAAAAGGTTGATGAATCAGTTTTCTCACAAAGCAAAATTGAGGTGAAATTTGAATTATGAAGTGCCACAGCCTTCTAAAACGGGTTTCAAACATTTTTATCTTAGCACTGCTCTCAAGATTTATAATAGAAAACTTGCTACTTCATTACAACAGTTTTCTAAATTATTAAGTAATTCGTTTTGGTCGTGCTGTTGATTTTTTAATGTTTTAATCTTATGTGCCCCATGTATTATATGTGGGTAATTTACAAATTATTTGGTTTAGCTTTCGCATGAGTTTGTTTAATTATTGTTTTACTGTTTTGATCTTGAGTTCCTTAATTGATTTTACTTTACATTTTTCATTCTTTTTTTTTTTTTTTTTAATAATAACAGATATTATATATTTAAATGTTGGGAATAATTATGTTTATAAAGTTATTCAGTTGTGATTATTTTTGTTTTTGTTAATTTTAATTGTATATTCTTAATTTTATTTTAAATAATACTGTTCAGGTTTATATTCTTTTATATTTAGAATGTTTTGATTTATTATTTAAGTTGTTTTTCTGTACATTTAAGTTACTGATGGCTTTACCTTAAGAAAACAAAAAAAAATATTCTGATTGTATGATTGTGTAATCTTTCATTATGAAATAAATATTATTTTAATATTCTTGAGTTACATTTCTTTGTTGTTTCTTTTAAAAGATTTGATGTTTTTCAGTCACACATTGTCAATTGAAGTTATATAGCATGAGTTTACATGTCTCTTATAAAAAAGCTAATTTTATATGATCACAAAATGAAGCAAACTAATTGGCAATTTTCTCTAAACAAATCATAAGAATCTTTAAAACCCCCTATTGCGTATTAATGTTACCCACCTTCATTTAAAAACAGTAAACTGTATTAACTGGTCAATCAATGTAGATAATTTTTTCTCTGAAATTTTGAGACGATTCATTTCTTTTGAGGTAACTACAATACACCTTTAGAAATTAATCGTTCTACAATACTGTATTTATTGTTCATTTCATTTTCTCACAAATTAAATAACTGTTGCAAAAACATTGCACAAACTTTCTCACTCATCCATAACCAAAAACCAAATAAAAACGAACCAAAATTAATCATAACCAAAAATAAAAGTTGTAATTCAAAAAGTGAAAATGATCCATAGACCAAGACTTTGAAATTTGTTTCTATATATTTAAATAAGAGCCTAAATCTGCTTCACTTATGGCTAAACGCGCCCTCAGCTGAAATCGTATTTAAATAAACCTTTTACTTGCAATTTTTCACACAGGTTAAGATCCCGGAAATTAAATTCGAATCAGCTTACTAAATTAAAACTAATGCAAAACATACTTATAATTTTAAATCTATAAAATATCTCCTGTTATTTTAATCATTTTTAATTCTCTTATATGGTCTATATTCTACTGGTATGTAAAAGAAAAAGTATTTCAAACTAAATAAAATGGTCCAAAAGGATAAAACCAACTAAGTACATCAAAACTTAATGTATAGTATACTAGCAGAGTACCCGTCCTTCGTACGGGGTTGACGTATATTTGTATTGAGAGTTAAGGGAGTTTTCAAGGCCAGTGGGGCGGTGCCCTGATGGAATTTCTAAATAAAATAGGCCCATGTGTTAACGAGGGACCCTAAGAATGTCCATGTACGATTTCAGCTCAATGGGTCCAATATTTTTTACGTGATTGAGTAACACACACACACAAACAGACACCATATAGATTTGTATATAATAGTATAGTAAGTTAAATGTTACATGCGGTTGGACTCTTCCTATGCAAAATTGGGACAATCCTAAATTGTTCTTAGCCTCAAGTTGGTTATTATGCGGGCCCTTTATGTATTCTCGACATCCGCCAGCCATTGCCGAAACTATAACCTAACATAAACAATTGTATTCTCAACTCTGTATAGTTAGTTAATTAATACTTCCCACAGACAAAGGACGCGAAAAGGAAGTTGCCTCATCCTTTCTGCACTTCCGGTACAAGGCATGAGTGCTCAAATAGGCTGTGGAGCTGTGTCCCATGATAAATCCCTGAAAAAAATCCTTATAAACAGGATCTGTTCCACAATAAACCTTCAATTAAATTATGTCCTCCAAAAAACTAGGTAGAAGGTCATAATGAAAACGTCGGCTATTGATAATATCTGTGAACATAGACAACTTCCCATTCAGGATTTGTTTAAACAAAATAAGTCAGATGTGTAATGGTGAATGTTAACCTACAAGCTCCGGTTGTTTTTATTACATTACAAACTGCTCTATGTTGGTAATATGATGGTAAGAGCCTTAACTTGTTTTTTTAGCTCATATTAAGTTCTTGAAATGGCTACCACTTACTTTTTGGGAGAAATAGATTCTGGACTCAAAAGCTTGTTGTACATTTCGTAACATTTCCGGTCTAATTATTAATGTAAAATTCACCATTCGATTGGTTGCTATGTTGGGTAGGATGAACTTAAAGACCTCTGGTTTGCGCCATTATTCTTATTTTGAAAAGACCTTTAAAATGAGTATCACTCAATAGGCGTTGCTATTTAAAATTCTTGACATACCCCCAAACTACCCCATTTTGGGGGTAAGGGTTGAAAATTTTGATACTTCAAAAAACTCCTCCTTTGGTTATCTAAACTTTCCCCAAAGCAAATCTGTCTATTTCCATTAATTCAAAAATAAGAGGGGGAGGTGGGACTTTATGGACACATGGTATATGAATACACACTTTATTGTTCTGGAGCCCAATATAAATCGATGTTCTTCTAGATGGTGTCGAACAGATCATCATCCTTGTTCCTATGGCGCCACATGAATTCACATAAGTAGAAATCTAACAAATCTCTACTGGTTCCCCATTCTTTCTGTTCTAGGTTAAATAATGTCCTTTAATACAAGCCAATAACGTTTCAGCTATTCTGTCAGCTCTAGTTCTGTTGTTCTGTAAATGTTACTAGCAAATTGATTACGATTAGGGGTCCTCTTCTCGAACAGACCTGAAATTGGTTTGGTTCATTTCATCCTAGTTTGTAGAAACTATGTATTTACATATTATCGATGCTTTGAACAAATTGCCACTACACACACACACATTGCATATTTGAGAGCGACGTGTTTACTTGGTAAAGGTGCGCATCTAGCTCGCTAGTTTCGAAGCTGGAGTCGGACAAGTCTTGTCGATTATGTGTTTTTCTGTGTGTTACGCTTTGTGACCCCCTCTTCATTAATCTAACGGTCACAAAGCAGCAAAAAAAGGAAACAAATATAGCCTTACGTGTTAGTATGTTATGTTATTTAAATAATTACTGATGGTAATCAATTCTTTGAGTTATTTAACACTTTTACCACCTTAATATGTATGGACTAAGCCAGGATTTATCATACAAATATTTTAGCCGCGATGAATTTGTTCGCTTATGGAAGGATTTAACGAAAGAAATGTAATTATAAAATCATAATCTTCTGTTCAAAAGAATCAATTCTATGTTAAGTAGTTTAGAATCATGTAAATATAATAATGTTTATATAACTTATTATAAGGCGTAATAAAATGATGTGAACGTATTCAGTTAATATATAACATCCAGATGCAACCAAACATTATAAGGAATAATAGTTGGGACTCCTGCGTTAAGTTAAAAGTTACATTATAAAACATTGTTATTGCAGTAGGTTCGAATATATGTGTAAACTACTCATTACATATTCTTTTCCAATTTCAATGATTTAATTCCTCTGTAGACGTTACGGAGATACTCAAAAGGTTTACGTAAAAAGTAAAATAACGTTTAGCGGCTTACCTCAACTAATAAGATATTTCACTTCTTCTACTGAATGGTCTCAGAATAAATCTTGTAAAATTAGTACAAACACTGTGGTTACTTCATAAAAAAAACTATTGAAAGTGAGACAAACAAAACGAATAACTTACCTTGCCCTGTGGCGCCTTTGAAAACGACTCTTCTATCTTTCTCTCTCTGACACCCATCTTCATGGATCACCTTCACATCATCCAGCCGTCCCACCTCTTCTGATTCCCCAAGGGTGTTGGAAATGCACCCCCAAACATCTGTAGCTTTACAATTGTTCTAATTCCCAACTGACCAGCATAGTTTCTAGATTCGTATTTTTTTCCCTGCAGTTTTAGTGGCCCTTCATCTCTTTTTGTCAAAGCCCAAGTCTATATTCGATATAATACTACTGATCTCATTGTGGTATGTAAATCAATATCTTCAATTTTTTAATAGAAATCATGAAAGTCAATACAATATTTATTCAAGTTGTCAATAATCAAAGAACCATTTAATTTGTTCAATATGAACAATCATGAAAGTCAATACAAGATATTTATTAAAGTTGTCAATATTCAAAGAACCATCTAATTTGAACGATATAAAAAATTATGAAAAGCGAGCAGAGTCCCCAAAATTATAATTACTGTAAAATTACCAGACGATAAATAAAATATTACCTAAGATTAATATAACTCTTTTTCAAAAATGTTTTCTATACACAGGTCCTATTGTGTATTGAAGATACAGAAGGTCAGATAATATTGAAGAAATTTTTACTATCCCACGATAATATTGAAGGAATTGTTACTATCCCAGGATAATATTGAAGAAATTTTTACTATCCCTGGATAATTAATATTGAAGGAAATGTTACTATCCCAGGATAATATTGAAAGAAATGTTACTATCAAAGGATAATATTGAAGGAATTGTTACTATCCCAGGATAATATTGAAGGAATTTTTACTATCCCAGGATAATATTGAAAGAAATGTTACTATCCCAGGATTATATTGAAGGAATTGTTACTATCCCAGGATAATACTGAAGGAATTGTTACTATCACAGGATAATATTGAAAAATTGCTACTATCCCAGGATAATATTGAAGGAATTGTTACTATCCCAGGATAATATTTAAGGAAATGTTACTATACCAGGATAAAATTGAAGGAATTGTTACTATCCCAGGATAATATTTAAGGAAATGTTACTATACCAGGATAAAATTGAAGGAATTGTTACTATCCCAGGATAATATTTAAGGAAATGTTACTATACCAGGATAATATTGAAGGAATTGTTACTATCCCAGGATAATATTTAAGGAAATGTTACTATACCAGGATAAAATTGAAGGAATTGTTACTATCCCAGGATAATATTTAAGGAAATGTTACTATACCAGGATAAAATTGAAGGAATTGTTACTATCCCAGGATAATATTGAAGGAATTGTTACTATACCAGGATAAAATTGAAGGAATTGTTACTATCCCAGGATAATATTTAAGGAAATGTTACTATCCCAGGATAAAATTGAAGAAAATGTTACTATCCCAGGATAAAATTGAAGGAATTGTTACTATACCAGGATAAAATTGAAGGAATTGTTACTATCCCAGGATAATATTGAAGGAATTGTTACTATACCAGGATAATATTGAAGGAATTGTTACTATCCCAGGATAATATTGAAGGAATTGTTACTATCCCAGGATAATATTTAAGGAATTGTTACTATACCAGGATAAAATTGAAGGAATTGTTACTATCCCAGGATAATATTTAAGGAAATGTTACTATCCCAGGATAATATTGAAGGAATTGTTACTATCCCAGGATAATATTTAAGGAATTGTTACTATACCAGGATAATATTGAAGGAATTGTTATTATCCCAGGATAATATTTAAGGAATTGTTACTATACCAGGATAAAATTGAAGGAATTGTTACTATCCCAGGATAATATTTAAGGAAATGTTACTATCCCAGGATAATATTTAAGGAATTGTTACTATGCCAGGATAAAATTGAAGGAATTGTTACTATCCCAGGATAATATTTAAGGAAATGTTACTATCCCAGGATAATATTGAAGGAATTGTTACTATCCCAGGATAACATTTAAGGAATTGTTACTATACCAGGATAAAATTGAAGGAATTGTTACTATCCCAGGATAATATTGAAGGAATTGTTACTATCCCACGATAATATAGAAAGGATTCTAAAAATTATCACTTATTATGAAAAAGTGTATTGTCTAACTAGAATATATTTATAATTAGTGTGTGGATGTAAGTATGTATGTGTATAGACTTCAAATAAAATGCAAAATTGTAAAGGTTTTCTTTTTCCAGTCCATCTTTTCTTTTTTCCTTATAATTAAATGAATGTAATCCCACAGCAGGATATTTTCCGATGGAATACCCAACTTTTTTTTCTGTTACTTACTAAATTTGTTATTTTATGTAGGTTTATTATGGTAATTTATTTTTTTGTATGGATATTTTCATATGCAACAGAATGAAAATAATCAAAATTTTAAATAAATTATATATCTATTTCTTGTTCATAACTGTGTTTTTCACTGTGTATTTTTTCTAATGGGAGAAACTTATACAGAGAGGAGCTTTTGCCAACATTTCTGAGCGATTTCTAATGGGGAGGGGCATAGAGACAAAAATATCATCCACTATTATTAGAAAAAGAGAGACAGGACAGTATAATTAAGGAATTTCTTGTTGTTTAAAGGTAAAAAAACCTCTCGTTCATCAATCGCCTTACACAATAAAAGGAAGAAAAGAGTTTAAAATATTAAAATAAAGATTTAGCACTCAAATACTCTAATAGCGTCGTCAGCATCGGAAAAGAGCAAGAGTTGGTCAATAGAGACTTGGTAGGAAAGCTTGATACGATGTTGTTTTTTTCAGTAAAAATAAGTTTTTTGTAAAATATTTGTTCAGTATATCAAAAGTAGGGGGGGGGGGGATAATGAGTTTTATCAGCATGAACATAAAATATTTACTAAAAGTCCATGTAAGCTGTTTATACTTTTTATGTATTTTTTTCAGGATTCTTTGCTGTGTTAAAAATTAAACTTCAATATCTCATTAAAGTAAGAAATCAACTGAACGGTATGCAAATTAGTTTGTGCTGTAGATACAATCCATCCGGACATCTTTTCATCCAGTTTTTTACGGATTTATCTAAAACGAACAAAATATCTTGTCTCAGTGTAAACGAAAGCGAATTGTGTTCAAGTGGAGCCCATAGCTTACTGCGGGGTAGATAAGAATGAAGGATGGATGAGATAGCCAAACTTGACTCCGTAGAGTGGAGGACTTGTTACTTAGTCTTCGAGTGGAGGAGCGAAGCTTCCTCGTGAGGAATTTGGATGCAGCGGGCACTGGTAGACGGATATCAGACTCACGGGGGAACGAACTCTATATAAAGATATCTTGGGATTCAACGCCAAATTCACTGCAAGGACCAGAATCAGTTACATTGTCACTGGTTAACACTTGCACCCCTTCAACTTTCTGCCAGTCCTCGTCAGGCAGAGAAAGAAACATGAAGCCCATGCTGCTAATATGCAACACTCATAATCCAGCAAGAGTCTGTACGCCAAGATTGGAGAGAATGAGAATTTGAGTTAGATTCTCACCAACAAGAACTATTGGGCAAGAAGCAGCGGCATACTACTGACACTGACTGCCCTCTACGAGAAATAAGTAAACTTTAAAACTAAAAGTTGTCAATTTCTTCTTCTTTTTAAAATTTACACTTTAACTACAAACATTGAAATGCGGGGACATTATATACTTTAAACAGATAACACATACAAAAAAATTATACCGTACATGCAATAAAACGAAACTAATCACATGAAATGAATATTTTTTTAAATATTATGTAAATACAAAAAGAATTAACTAGAGAGAAAGAAAAAGATTAAAAAATTACATAGATACGAGGTATAACTCATTTGTTATGTCGTGGTGCTTGGAGGGAGGCCGGCCTGGCTTGGGGTGGGGGAGGTTCTTCGTAATACACTGTCTAGAAACGCACTGACGAAAGGAGGGCGGAACACTGACTCACTCGCTTCCCCCACCACTAAAAAGTGACGGGAACCTGTTTACCCGATGAAGGTCAAGCGCCACTACATACCAAATGACCTCTAATAGAATATCGGTAATAATATAGGGATGGAAGAACAATATTGGGAAGTAAAAATAAGGGTATATCTCTATCAAAGTTTGTTCTATAAACTACGTTATAATTTTGTTTTTATATCATATTTGCTGCAAATTATGAACATTTAAAAATTAAAATATTATTATGTTACTACTCAAGCTGGAAACCATTATTACTTACAAGTATAATGGTTTTATTGCAAATCCTGTTCACAGCCGATAGAATCATAATTTATAAAATACAATTCTTTGTTGCTAAAAAAGTTTGACGTTTTTTCAAAATTATATCTGATTTTAATAAATATAAGTATCGATGCTCCTCAATTATGAGTAATTTATAGTTAGATTTACACTTTACCGATATAGAAATTGGAAAATTTTGAATGGAGGAGGAGTTAAATAGCGTGTTCTTGATTACACCTCGCGCAGTCAATAGTTGAACTTTTGAGCAAAGCTAAGTAGTCAACAAATTCTGTTCTGAATTTTATTTTAAATTCTTGAAAGCAATTTAAATTGAATGGGACTTAACCAGTTTCATTAACGCATTACTTTCTCACATATACTTAGTATAGAATGTGGTGGGTTAAAAATATATGTACGGTTTTTTGCAGATATGTCAGTTTTGAGGAATTCTGTTTAATATTTTTTTAGAAATAAATTTAGGGGTAGATTAAACTATAAAAGCACTATTTTGATCAAGTGTATTCTCTAAGGACTCAAACAAAACTCATTCAAAAATGCCGGTTCGTAAGTAAAAAAATTGGCCTTGAGATTTTTATAAAATACGTTATTTATCAAAATCTGCTCAATCGATTTCAATCAAATTTTATTAAGATGTGAAGATTAATGACCCAAACCAGTGCACAAAATGGCAATTAAAAATATTACAGTTCAGGAATTGGCAAGAGACAAAAAAGAACCTTAACGCAAGTCTTCGAAAAAGCTTGATTTAAATGAAATACGATTTACGCCGAGGACCTGAGCGAAGCAAGTTTAGGCCCTTATTTAAATATTTATTTAGACGGAATTTATGCTTTATTTTCACTTTTTGTTTAACAACTGAACTGACATTTCTGCAACGATTATAAAGTTTTAGTTAGCAAAGAAATTTAGTCAATTTATCCACGGATAACTTAATAAAAAATATATATATTGTTTCTTACAGTCAAACGTAACCCTGTCTTTGGTTAAGATTTTACAGCTGTTTCAAACATTGTACACGAAACAATATTAAATGTCAAAAAATACACAGTTCCCATTCTATATCCATTTTGACGTCTCCATAACAAAAAAAAAACACACCACAAAAAAGTCAGATATGGTTTAATTTTGTTGGTCAATAGGACTGTATATTTTTTATTTAATGTGTTTCGTGTACAGTGTTTGAAAATGCGATTAGTCGCGAAACAACTGTAAAATCTTAACTAAAGACAAGGATAATTTTGATTGTAAGAAACAATATTTATATTTTAGTTTGTTTTGGAAATAGGTGAGTGAGAAAGTTTGTGCAATACTTCTGTGCACCAATTTATTTCACAATAATTTCATTTCACGCCTCTAACACAAACAATTATTTTAAATCCTTCGATTTATTATTTTTACACCAACAATGATAAAAATGACTCCACTATATAAACTTTAGTGAATTAACAATTATTTCCACATGCCTACATATAAATAATATATCTAAATAAATGAATACATCTCTGAAATTCGCTATTGATATATCTCACTTTAAAGTTCGAAACACATTTCCGTTTCCACTCGAACTCACTCCACACATTGACTTGACAGAAATCAGTGATGGCACGTCAAGGAAATGTTTACTATATAATAACTCCCCGCTTTATTTAAATTATAAACTTCAACTCAAACTATTAACAATTACATATGTGTGTAGCCTATTGACAGTTGAACAGAAACGCACGGAAGGAGGAAATGTTTGCCATCAGCAACAGGAAATCGTCAAACAACTCGAGAGAAAGTTCTGATAGAGCTTTGCTTGAACGTTGTACAGGTTACTTCTCTGGACATGAGGGCTACTCTTGGAATCCAATATTTTAATGTAACAACTTTATATTTGTGTACGAAAAATTAATAAACATCTGGTGAATAACAAAATACAGTTAGAATGCCAGCGCTTTTATTTCTGTACTTTAAGTATTTAATAGGCCGCCTCAACGAAATTAATTTACAAATCCTTCTTTTTTTTATGAATCGCTTAATATACATCATTTCACTCGCAACAAACACTGCTATGTAAATAATCGACAATACATTTTTCCTATAACAGTCATATCTTGGTTATCTTTCAAATGAAGCATGTTTAATACATCGACTAACCTCATCAACGAAGCAAGGTTGCGATGACAACTCCCATATTGTGACTTGTTTTCAGTGAAACAGCATTTTAACTTGCTTCAATACAACTTCTGCTATAGTCTATTTCAGTTAATCATATGAATCTCTAGAACACTGTGGTGAATATACAATGAAAGAAAATTCCCCAAAACCACAATAAATTTTTTATATTTAGAAAATTCCCCAACCACCAAATGAACTATATAGGATTCTATCTCCCACAAAATGTCGCCCCTAAGGACACAAATAAAGTGTATAAGGTTTTATCTCCTCCAAAAAGACGTCCCTAATGATCTAAATACAGTGTATAAAGATTCTATCTCCCTAGAAATGCCCCCCCCCCTCTAGACCCAAATAAAGCATATAAGGTTCTATATACCTAAAAATGTAGCCCCTAAAGAACTAAATAAAGTGTATAGGGGTTCTATCTCCCCAAAATGTCAAAATGTAGCTTCTAAAGACCTAAATAATATATATAGGGGTTCTATATCTCCAAAATGTAGCCATTAAAGACCTAAATAATATATATATATATATATATATATATATATATATATATATATATATAGGGGTTCTATATCTCCAAAATGTAGCTCCGAAAGAAGCAAATAAAGTGAATAGATGTTCTATCGCCCCAAAAATGCCAGTTCAGTAGTTGTTTGTTAAAGAGCTATCATTTAATTTTAAATAAATCAAAATTGGTGCAACGTTTTTAATAGTGTAGATGAAATATTAAGATTTATAACCCAAAGATAATTTACTGTTTGTAAGAAATTTTGGGGGAAAAAACGAAAACAAACCTGCAACGGTCAAACTTTAGTTCGGTATTTTTCAAATTACTCACGAACCATGAATTTCTTCTACATTTGGTTTGGTACATTGTTTTGTCTTGTATATCTGGACATTTCACTAAAATTTAATCAAAATCACTTGAACTGATTTTGAGATAGTCGAACTTTACAACGACGCCTACGCCCACATAATTTTCAATTTTATTTTTTCTTTAAAAAGTACATTTTCGCAAAAATCTACACTTAACACTACTAGGCCTACGTATATCGGAGAAAGTAAAAACCAATAAAACTACCAAAATAAAGCTGCCATCGACATCGATACTTGTGTAAATAGGCAATCTCCTTTCTCTCTCGTCCAGGCTTCAGATTTTAAACTTGTTAATTTATTTACAACATTTTGAGTTTCGAAGAGTAACGACGTAAAAATCTATGACAAATTTGAACTCAGTAACTTAGATTTAAATAAAACATATTTATTATATTCCACATTAAGTGATACTTTCCAAATTATGAACTGACTGAACTAAATTTTCGTAATGGGTGAATGTCACTAAAATCCAAATTTAGCAAAATAATTGTAAAAATATTGCTTTTGAATTTTAACAGTAATTTTGGTAGTTGTGTTGTCAATCAAAATTATTTCTATTTAGCAGACTAGCCAATAAGAAAACAAAATGTCCCAAAAAATTGTTTTACAAATTTGGAACTCCGGAACTATTTATTTTTTCATATACAACATGGTTACCCGATTAAAATTAGAAACCATATTTTATTTCGCAAAAAAAACACGTCACTGAGTTTTTTTGTAATTTTTCATTAAAATTTAATTATTAATTTACCATTTATTTTAAAGATTTATAAAAGATAAATAGTAATACCGAGATGGAGATAAATTTATTATTTTTTTGTTAAAAATGGTTGTTACCTCCCACTATATAAATTATTAATTGCTGTCTATGTGATCCCTCCCCCCCATCCTAAAAAAAGTACCTTTAAAAAGATCTTTCAAAAAAGTTAACACGTTGTAGGCTACTAACGTCGTTACACCTTAAAAATTATTATTCATAGAAATTTGAAGATTAATATACACTGTCATAAATACCACCAAACCTTTGCAATTATAATTTTTATTTCGTCAATGTTCCAAAGGGCAATCACAAATATTTATTTTCAAAACTCACTCAGATACCCCTAAAACCAAACAACTATTTTTCACCAAAAATGTTGGTTCGGTTATTCAAAAAGTGAAATAGACTATGGACAATGTAGACTATTAATAAATATATACACTGTATTTAATAAGAGCGAAAATTTGCTTAGCTTGTGACAAAACATTTCATCTACGTTAAAAATTAGCCTATATTTGATTAAAATTCAGCTTAAAATTTGTCATACATTCATCCTGAAACAACAATATTTCTTAGTTGCGATATTGCACGAGGGTCATTGATCTTCTCATTTTTTGGGCGCAATTGATAAAGCAGATTTCTTGAAAATACGCCTTTTATAACAGCTCGATGGCCCACTTTTTTACCGATAACTCACTGACCGGTATAGTTGGAAGATGGCGACCAATGCGTTTAGATTGGGTCCTTTACAGTCTGACTGGTTAAGTGGCCGCGTAAAATGAAATGAATGAATGAAATGAAAAAATGCTTTATTTCGCAACAAAAATATTCCATCACAATATTTGTTAAATTTTATATTACTAAACTTGTTCTACACCATAAACTTAAAATATTTATAATTGCATTTTAAAAGCATAGCTGATTAGGCTGTCTGCTTGTTTGGGTAGAAATTTTCAAACACAATCACATATTACATCAAAGAAATTAACACATTACACACATTTGATGATCTTAATAAGAAACAAATAACTTTAGAAAACATGTATTTAAAAACAAATCTGGACTACCAATATTTGCATCAAAATTAAATCTTAAAAAAAATTTATATTTACGGTATTAAATTACAAAACGGAAAATATCTTACAATTTGGAAAACATGTGGAAACAAAAGTTTAAAAATGTATAGACCTCCCGATAATAATTAGAAATTAAATTCTTGAATTAAAGCCCATCTGTATTGCCAAGCTTGTTGAGAAAATTTTGCAAGCCGCACCCAATCGTGCCCATTTAAATACTTTAAAACCTCTTCCTTACTTAGTTCATGCGTTTTAAACCACCTAAATCTGAAATCCTTTAAAATTGGACATTTTCCGATAAAATGGTATTTATCCTCGAACTGATATAAAGTACAAAGAGAAAGTGGCCGCGTAACGATCTAATTCTTGATCAAAAATGTCTACTTAAAATATTTCTCAAACGTTACAACAAAAGCAGCAATAAATTTAATCGGATCATTCGTTAATGGAGTTACCTTTTGTAAAATCAAAATCTATTTATTTTATATTATATTTCAGAAACATAAAAGTAACACTTGCTACCGAGAATCGGATCGCTGCGCGGCCGCACCGCCAAGTTGTCTTTCGAAAGAGGCTGGATTTTAGTAAAAAGTATTCTTTCACACTCATATCGTGGTCTCAGATTGAGATAGTCATGGCTATTTCTGTATTATCAATGAAAATATGTTAAATAAAGTTATAGCCAACCTTTAAGTGTCAAATTACGGTTTGTGGGAGTAAAATAAATTGTAAGTTAAGCAGCCTACTTTAACAATAAATACATTACTTATAACTTTTGTAGTAGGCCTATCTGCTATTTTTTTGTTAGGCAGTGAACATCATTTCTTAGACAAGAAAACAAACGTTCCCCAATTTTATTTAAACAGGTACGTGTATTCATAATTTGTAGGTTATAACAAAATTATTAAACTATCGTTAGCTTTTATAACTAAAACACATTTCCGACGATGCTCTTCGTAAAATGAACCACAAAGAACATGAGCTACGTAAAACTTTAAAATATCCAATATAGTTATTATTTTTTTTTTAAAATTTTAACGTAACAGCAGATATTTCTTGTTGAAACTCCACATTCAAGGATAAAATAAAGCAATAAAGCTTAGTTTCAAAATAAGCGGCATTTGCCCGATGATGCCACTAGGCGAAACAATTGTAGCTCATTTATATTGTTAAAATATTTTGAAACTTTAAGCTTTTTTTTATCCTTAGTTATTTTATGTTTAAATTCGAAACAATGGTTTAATATGTAAGAATTAAAACCATTGTTTTAAGTTTAAACGCATAAAAAAGCAGGATTTGTGCAGTCTGTCGCCATATTGGATTTATCACCCCTAAGTGTAGCCTAATGTGATGTTTTGTAATATTACCTGCAAATAAAATCTATAAACGCAATTTTAATTAAAATAAACATTGCACAAACTTTTCACTCACCTATCGCCAAAACCAACGATAGATTTGTCACCAAGAATGTTACAAACGGTAGATGTCAATAAAAAAAAATTCAAAATGGGCGCCATGTTTGTTGTAACATATTTACATAATGAAAAAGACCTAAGCTTACTTCGATTGTACTAATAAACTCTTCCTCGACTTATATCGTTTATACAAATCGAGCTTTGTTTTGGGCGGGCTCGTACTGTAATGTTTTGGAGAGATTGCTAACAATACCATTTGTTTGGGTACGTAGAGGCTACATTTGACCAAAATTTAAAAACATTGTAACGTTATCTGTTGTTTTACTTATGACAGGCATCCCTAAATATACATTAATCGTTAAAAAAATAAAAAGCTCAAGTGTATCCCAAAACCATATGACTAGGGTCTGTAGGCATATAGGGACAGACCTATATAAAGTCGAAATTTTTAAGAAGTAATTTAAACTATAGAGACAGACAGACAGACAGATTTACGGACCTGTGCAAAATTATATGGGTCCTTGATTTTACCTAATAGAGAAAAATCAATGAAAATACAATCCAACTTTTAATGGCTATTGAATTGTTCGTCGCACGTCTCACAAAAACTGCTTTTAAAACTTATACACTAAGCATTTCTCAAGTTGAATTTGTCATACAAAAAACTAAAATATATGATTTCGCATTGCAATTAATTTCAAATATTTTTTTCAGATTTTTAGCTCACTCCGTGTTGAAGTTAGAAGGGGAGGGAATGGTATCTTACACTTTAAAATTGGCCTAACGCTAACATATTAAATTTTCGTAAAATAAACAAACATATTCGTAATCAAAATAACTTCTAGTTTTCTCTAATAGCGCACACACATATTTCCATTTTTTCCCCTTAACTACTCCAAGATAATTTTTTTATTCCGCTATGTGTAAACGGGTAGGTACTTCCAGACAGACACGTATGTGAAATTATAAAGGGTTTTTGGTTTTACCTACAGACCCTAATAATTTTCGAGATATGGCTACATATCAAATTTGATTAAAATTGGTTCACTAGTTTGGGTTGTAGAGCACTGCACAAACGACATAATTCCCGAAACCACTTTTTTGGTCACAGGGGATCTTAAAAACTTGAAACCGATTTTTTTTTGACGTGATAAATAATTTTCTTCCCACTATGTAGGCTTATACGAAAGAAAGAGTCAGAGTGAAATATACGCAAAGTATTTGGTAGTAGTCTATAACATATCGGCCTTAATATTATCCTGTATATACACTGCAAAATAACTATTTTTTTACAGTGAAAAATCGGTTTACTACAAAACTCTCGACTTTCCTATTACTGTACGTTTAGAAAAATCGTTTTAAACAATATAAACTACACATTAAAGTATTCGGATTAAGATTTTACTAAATCATGGTCTCAAATAGTAATGACCACTTATGTAAATATCTATATCATTAATGAAAATTTGCCAATAAGGAAATTAATAGCCAACCTATAAAAAGGTCAAATTTAGCGGGAGCAAAATATAGTTTGTGAGTTAACCATACATTTCCTACAGTTATCTCCTCTATTTTTGCGTTCAGGGAACGTCTTTTCCTAGACAAAAAACAAATGTTATCCAATTTTAATTAAATCTCAGAACAATAATTATTCTAGATATTAAAAATTGTATTCATAATTTGTACAACAAATTAATAAACGGTGGCAAGTTTTTACAATTTGAAACACATTAACTTTGTGAAATGAGTCGCAGGACCTACATGAAACTTCGAATATACAGGTTATTTTTTGTTTAAATTTAAATAGTTTGGTTATGTATTAAACTTAGCTTTTATTTTCACAAAGGAATAAACAAAATATTGTTTAAAGTTTCAATTTTAAACATAAGAAAGCAGCAAATGTACTATCACCCACCTAATAATGTTTTATATAGCCTAGGCCTAACCTACAAATAGTACTGATAACTCAATTTTAATATAAGATCAAGGAAGCACACTCGTCACATGTTAAAACCCTCAGGGGCTAAGTATAGTGAGTAAGGGGAGAGGTGGCAATCCCAAGGGTTTTCTTATTTTTCTTCTTTATTTTAATGCAATGAGAAGTCTTTATCTATAAATAACAAAGAAAAAAGATAATTTAAAAAAAAAACATTTAATAGATTTTGGAGGGTATGATTTGGTCCCGGTGTTTGGTAGCATGTAAATCTTGTACAAGACTTACCATCAATAGACAAATAGACACAGTACACCTGTGCATGTTTCAAATTAAGCAGCCTTTAATTTAAATGATTATATAGCAAAGCTATGGCTCTCTTTTACAATGGAAATAAATCATATCCTAACAACCCCCTTGCTGGAAGATAGAGGGAGAAAGACAAACTACTGTACTTCCCCTACAAGAAGGGTTGGGAAGTAATAAATTACAGAACGGCAACTAAAGTTTGGGAGAAAGGAATTTAGTTTTTCCTTGCATAATGAAACATATTTTTGCATATAGAGCTAGATTGAATATTTAAAAGTTCCTATTTTTGTTATTAAAAAATAGGTATTTGAACAAAAATAAAATACAACAAATAATTTGATTTAAAAATTTAGACGTCTTTGTTCCTTTGTATTTTAAAAATTTTATTTTATTACTATCTACTGAAATTTACTTCATTAATATAACTTTTATTTCTGTATATTTATTTAGCGTGTTCACTAATCCAGGAATAAAACTGCAGAACAATGTAACAGCTCCAATATGCCTAGAAAATAGCTTTCAAGCTTACAGATAAAGAAAAGGATATTTTAGTTATTTTTGAAAAACTCTAATCTATAATACAATCCAAACAATAAAATACGATTGACTGTGTGCAATTATTTCAGTTTATAACTACATTTTAATACGTTAAAAATATTATTCCGTGGTTTTCCGCTTTAAAACAAGAAAAAATATATAAATAAATGTGCGTTTACCGCTGTTAGGAGTATGGAATATCACCCATTGAATGAGAATTGATAAAACAGCTGTAAGTTGAAATAGAATATCATGGTGCAAGTATAGTTTGTTTAAAGCAAGTGTAGATATTTTATTAGGTACATTGGGGAAAATATACAAACATCATTCTTTGAGATAGTTTTGAGGACCTTTAAAAAGAGCTTTCAGTGTTATTTATTTTTAAAAAAATCAATTTTAAAAGAAAACATTCAGGACCTGATAAATTACCCCTCCCCCAATTACACATTTTAGAAATTATGTAGGCCTACTATTTTATGGAAGTATCAAAAGAAAAATGATAGGATATATTTTGATACAAAGAAATAGAAAATGGCAGTTTATTCTAAATAAACAATTCTATAATTTGATAAAGATTTAGGAAATTTAATATATTTTATGGACTAAATTAATAATACAAAAAAGATATTCTTAATACTTGATTATAATGGAATTTTTAAATACAGGTTATTGGGTAGGCCTGTTTGTTCTAATATAAAATACAAATTATGTGTTCATAAAGAAATAAAGCATTGCAATAAGATTATATGGTATTAAAGTATATACCCTACATTATTTAATTTTACTTATTAATTTTTAAAGATTTTTCATTAAAAATATGTTTTATGCTAATGTAATTAGTGAAATTTAAAAAGTAGAATTTAAAGAAAGGTTTAGTATTTTAGTTGACATAGTTATTAAACCAAATTTATACTTAAAAAATATTAACTTTATTACTAGGCTTGTAGCTAACCTAATTAACCTAAAAAACAGATTAAAAAAGCAAGACATAATTAATCTGATGCAGAAATGCTAACTGCAAAGTTTTTGCAATTGTGTAAAATTATATTTTCAGAAACTTTAAAAAAATGTGTACCCACTTCAACACTGCTGTAGGCTATTATATTTTTTGTAACTACCCATTTTAATTTAAAACGTAAGGTAGCCCTACTAATAAAATATGTATACCTAAAAAAGTTAAATCAAACTAGGATATTATTAACAACACAAGTTTTCTTTAAAAATAACTGATGCGATCATATTTTTTATTTAATTTGTTATATTTTTTTAAATTTTTATGTAGTATTACAATAATTATTTCAATAACACAAGCTCCTTTTTTGTATAATTTAATTACTGTATATGTTAAATTCAAATTCTTTATTCTTCTACAATTTTTAAACAAATTTTTCATTTAGTTGGTATTTCTTTACTTTTAAAGAACAAAACAAACATGAACTAATAAAATAAACAATATATCTGTGAGCACCTGGTAGCCAAGTCACATGACTTGGTGACGTCATCACTCATCACAACAACACGTGTTTCAAGTCAACGATAATGGTGTCCTTCATAACAAGTATTTATTAAACATAATATACATTTCCAATCTTACATTAACCACTGATCAATAGAAAGATGGTAGGTTATCATATTAAGGTCATCAGTAAATATATTTAACCAGTATTAAATGTGCATCACTTTTAAATGTTTTAACTAAAACATGAAAAAGTTGCCGGTTTAAAATTAACCCACCTTAAAGTATTAATATCATTATTATTTTGATGTTTCACCTGAACCATTTCAAAATAAACGACTAAATGAAATGGTTCATAATTTTAAAAGGGAAAAATTAGATTTTTAAAACAAACATGTTACTTTTTTATGAAATGCAGGGGGTCCGAAAATATATAAAATAAATATGTTTGAGTTGTCTAAAATTCATCACATAAATCTATAAAAGTCTAGAGTTTAAAATTGATCTTTTACATTGATTATTTTTTCAAAATATAACTAATTTTACATTGATTATTTATTATTTTTCAAAATATAACTAATTTTACATTGATTATTTATTATTTTTCAAAATATAATTAATTTTACATTGATTAGGGCCCACTTATTATTTTTCAAAATATAACTAATTTTACATTGTTTATTATTTTTCAAAATATAATTAATTTTACATTGATTAGGGCCTACTTATTATTTTTCAAAATATAACTAATTTTACATTGATTGTTCATTATTTTTCAAAATATAATTAATTTTACATTGATTGTTTATTATTTTTCAAAATATAATTAATTTTACATTGATTAGGGCCTACTAATTATTTTTCAAAATATAACTAATTTTACATTGAGTGTTTATCATTTTTCAAAATATAATTAATTTTACATTGATTAGGGCCTACTTATTATTTTTCAAAATATAACTAATTTTACATTGATTGTTTATTATTTTTCAAAATATAATTAATTTTACATTATTTATTATTTTCAAAATATAATTAATTTTACATTGATTACTTATTATTTTTCAAAATATAACTAATTTTACATTGACTATCTTACTGATGTGAATATTATTATTTCTTTTTCAAAGTAATTTGTAAAAGAAATGTAAGTGGGTAAAACATTTTTGTGTTTTTTTCTAATGTAACCTAACACAATATATATCTGTATGTAAATAAGTAATCTCTACAGCCCTATAGAAGCCTTGAACCTAAATTGAGGAAAACATCCAAGGCTCTAAGTTATAAGTGTAAGAAAAACAATAAAGTTTTAAGACAATTCTAGGCCTATGGGCTTAACAGACTTTTATATTTATAACGGAGTAAACAATTCCATTGAAAATACAAAAATAGAAATTAGAATTTCTCTTTCTACTAAAAAGACATTTATATTTGAGTTATTTAAAAAAAAAATCAATTGTAGACAATTGTTTTGTTCATAATCAATAGTTTTAAATCCGGATTTTCAATATTTTAAATAGGCCTAGTCATAATAATTTTAAAACCTGTTGGCCTATACGTTAAAACATAAAAAGATAGGTTATGTCATTATCTAAATTAATAATTTTTGAAAACATACCAAATTTCCATTGATTAGCGTGTCATATAGGAATGTAAATGAAAACAATTACCTTACACATAACATTAGAATGACACAACACTTACACTATACAAAATATTGAGCGATAACAAATAGAATAAAAAGGAACGGATAAATAAAGTTTATCACAGTGGTCGTAGGTCATCTGATATGCCATAGTCCGAGGTTAAGGATCGCCAGTTGTGGAAGTTTCATTATACTTTGTATACCGGCTGTTGTTATGCGTGTACAACCGTACAGATCTATACATCTTAGGTGTTTTAAAGATTCGGCTACAGTAAACAATCCCTTATCAGTCACTCTAGCGCACTGGCCTATATTCAAAGTTTCTAATTCGTGTAAAGTTTTAGCAACTCTCAGTAATCCTTCGTCCGTAATCTGACACGCACTTAAAGATAACGATCTTAGATTAAACAAACCTTGGGAAACATGTATCAACGCCTGATCGCCGATCTTATCACAGAAAGAAACGTCTAAACTTGTAACACGAGAACCACCTTCGGCTAAAAACGCTAAACCAATGTCCGAAATATTATCACATGACCTCAGATTTATTTCTTTTAATGACGCCATTTTGGCCAGGTACTTAAGTCCACTATCAGTTATGCTAACACAAAAACTAAGATTTATACTTTTTAACGATGTCAATCCCAACGATACGTGTTTTAACGCCTCGTCCGACAACCTTTGACAATCTTGTAAACCTAAATGTTCTAATGAAAGATTTCCATGCGCCGTTTCCCGGTACTGTCCGGCAAGATGCCCGATACCTTGATCGGATACGTGCCAACACGATCGTAAATTTAACCACCGTAACTTTTTTAAACCCCAAGCTATAAGAAGTAGTCCGGTGTTTGTAACATTACAACATCCTCCTAATTCTAACACTTCAAGGTTCTTCAGATATTGGGCAATCCGTCCTAGACTAGTGTCCGTCACTTGTTTACATAAAGACAAATCGAGTTTCGTCAACGTGTTCATGTCCGCAACGAACGCGTGAGACAAAGCGATATCCGTCACATTATAACAACCACTTAAATTTAAAGACACTAAGTTCGGTATACCTTGCACTACATCTCGAAGACTTCTTTTTAAAGACAACACTTGAACTCTTCGTATTCCTCTTCTCACAAGACTTGTAAAAAGTGACGGATTTGCGCGGCGCAGGTGAAGTTTCGCTTCGACTCCTCTCCAGACGGACTTGTGATAAGAAGCGTCTCTCCAAGCTGCACATACTTGAGCCGCACGTCCTTTATCGCGAACTTCCAAATAACTAAAAATTAAAGCCAAGATCTCAGGATAAAGACAGGACACGTGGGTCTGTCCTGGCGGCGGAGACGGTGTTATAGAAACTGATCGTGGTAGGTGAAGATGCGGTTGATGTAACAATGGTTGAGAGTACGGATGATGTCGATTAGCTCGAAGAAATGTTGTTGCGACCATAGGAAGCTCGGTGAAAATAACTCGATTCTCCTCCATTACTCCATCGTATAGAACCACACTGCTCGCAGTTTCGCACTCAACTGACACTTCTCGCTCAGCCGTCTCCTTCTAGCACACAAACTTTACCTCGCCACGCTATTGGCTGACAGCTGAGACCACGTGACTCTCTGCCCGAGGTATTGATTCGGAGCGCACGTCGGCGGCATTTTTAAATTTTTCTAAAGCGTGGTGTCCCCTCCCCGCTCTAGGCTAGCGGCCAATAACAGAGCGCCTATCCTTTGTATCGATCATGCTGTTATCATTGATAGTTGAAATGTTCTCTTTTAGAAATAAATGTGAAAAAGTAACGTTATGTCAGTATTATAAATATACTTTCGATTTATTGTTGGGATTAAATGTATTTGCACAAAATGTAGAGTGAACAAGTCCAAATGTTAATATACAAATAAATATATTACAAAACGTGGAAACTTACACACATTTTACTTTTTGAAATTATAAACATGTTATTAAAAAGTAACAAAATTAAAAAGGATTTATAATAAAAGTTTTCTTTTTCAAGTATTGTATTTTCAGGCAAACAAATTAAATTTTCCATTTAATGACACATTAAACAATTTAGCAATTTAGTTTTGGACTATCTATTTTGTCTATTTTAATTAATATTTAATATTAGTGTTAACATAACCTAGAGTTTTTGAAAGTAGTAGTTCAACCTAACAAGAGGTATTTTTCTCCCCTATTTCGGACCAAGGACAACGCATTGTCAAATCACCCTACCTGTCTTTGTACCGTTATAAGGTAGACTATACATTCCATTCATCACTTTGGACTTAACTGTGGGTTTGAAGACTATTTACAAATAGCTTTCTTTTCAAAGAAATTCAGGAATTTTAAGCAATATTAAACTGACCAAATATTTTTGTGTAAAGCATTTTCAGTTTGTGTGTAGTTTCAAAAAATCCTTTAAGACTATAGTCTATGTAAAGCTAATTTTAATTTGTCTTTAACTGCTTTTCAGCACACGTTGTTCTTAGAAATTCCTACCATATGCCGAAAAAATAAATAACATTTTTGAAATCTAGTCTAAAATTTCGTCAATAAATTGCCATTTCATATTATTATGTATGTATGATATAGATACATATTTATGTAACTTTATAATTTATGTAACTTTCTCAAATATAAGTAGAATACAGAAAGTTATGTGATGGGTCAGAACTTGGAATAATGTTTGGTCGTTGTCTAATTGCTGTACAAAATTTAATCAAATTTGGTTTGAGTATATTTTGGCAATATATTGAGATTTTCCCCCTTTTTTATCACTCAAAATGTGGTTCAAATGTAGCCACTAGTGTCCCAAATAATAGGTATTGATCAACATTTCTATACAATTACTAGTTCCTGAATTATAAGTAAAAACAATTAACTAAGGAGCTGTTATAAAACGGAATTTCTCAAAACCGGTTCTACCCATTTCGTTCAAATTTTAGTGAAATATAAAGATTAATTATTCTTTTCCGTCTGAAAATCACTACAAATTACTGTTTAGAAATAATTGGCAAAGATAAAATTAAACCTTGACGGCAGTCATTTAAAAAAATATGATTTACCCCGAAAATGTACCCTATTGGCTATTTATGGCAAAAACAAAGCTAATTTAGGCCCTTATTTAAATATTTGTTCAAACGGCGCCCATGGTTTATAACTCTCTAACTAACATGTTTGGTTTAGGATTAGTTTTGGTTTGTTTTTCTTTGGTTTTGGAAATGGGTTTGTGAAAAAGTTTGTGCAAGGTTTTTAACTATTTCTTTCAATAGCCCACATACTTTGCTGAGAAGTTCCGCGTATAGGCTACTGAAAATATAAATAACATAGGCTTCCTTAATAAATTTATATAATGTACGAAACAATGTATATTTTAAAAAAATCGGCAGGTACCTGACATAGCCTAATATACCTTGGTGTCAACAAGAGCAGAGCATAAAGTAATAGAAATAAATTATTAGAAATGGAGGTACCACCTATCCGTGAAAGATACTGTATTTCCGAAAAACGTTTCAAACGGCCTCCATTTTGAAATTGACACAATTATATTTCTTAATCATTAAACGAATTAGTACGTAACTGTACCTATTTGGCTAAAATCCAAATCAACACCCAGATTTTTTTAAAAAATTTGTGGTCAAATATACATCAAAGTTGAGGGTTTTTCAACAATAAATCTCAAATTTAAAAACATGGATTTATATCATTGGATGTAGATTTTCAAACTACATACAATATAACCTACGCTACTGAAGAACATCGAAGATAAGACGTTGAAACCTCAAAATCAACATTTTTAACATGCGCCATTTTGAAATTTACAAATAGATATGGTTTTTGCCCACAAAGTTATCCAAGTTATTCTAAAAAATATATTTGTGCCATAATTTGATGCAAATTGAAACCTTTGGGCATCAATATCATAATCACTTAGGACCTATATTTTATATAATTGTGTTTGGGACTCAAAACGTGTTTGTGGAGTCATGATCTGTGCACGTTTGTGGTTTCAAGTGCGCTACAAATAATTACATTTCTAAAGATATTCTTTAAAACTCCGGATTTAAGGAATTTTGATTTTTAATCATGATTTTGATTTATAAAGTCAAATCCATTATAAAGTCAAAATGATTTAAAGTTCACTTTTTAATAATCAAATCGTCAAAAATTTCCCAAAATAAAAATAAATTTACGTAATCAATCCTAGACTTTGTAGATTTGTGAATTTAATTTCTTGTTTAACGATTTTTATAATTTAGAGATAATTCAAATAATTTAGTTTTAAATTAAGATTCTAATTTGTTTTTTAACTTCTTGAATATTAAATATAAAGCTAACCCAGAATATGCGGCAAAAGATCGATAGGTGGACGCCGGTGAGGCCTCTGAAGGAGGCTTTCACAGCCCAGAACGGAAACCCAGAATATAAACCTAACCTCATTGTTCTTTAAACCCAGAAAACCTTATTGCCTTATAAAAAAGGAATAAAAGAGTAGGTACAAAATAAAGAACCGTAGCTCTCGAATGCTCTAATAGCATCAGAGTCGGGAAAGAACAAGAGCTGGTCAAGATAGACCTAATAGGAAAAGTGAAAGAGAGAGATCCAAACAAGACTAGCCTACACGATCCAACTGGTTCCCACAGGATTGGCAAACCTGTACTCACTATAGGAAACCCTGAGGGTAGGTAAGTCTAAGTTTAATGATTAAATATAAATAGACTCTAATTTTCATGCCTTAGGGACTTAGCAACGGTTTGTGATACTATATTTTCGGATGTTGTTTTTAATTGTGTCAAGCCAAAGTTATTTCGAGTTATCTTCATTAGCCTACTCCATAAGCTCCGTTCAGTGCACTCTATAGCCTCAGCTAATCAATTAAAATCAATGGATATTGATATATCTGAATGGATATCAAGTTATGAACGCATTTTGAAATGTTAGATGTTCAAATGGTTACTTCTTAAGTATATTTTTACACATTAGACAATCTTTAACAATAAAATAGTGAGTATACATTTTTTTAATGTACAGACAAGTTCTTCGGTGTGAATTATATTTAAAAGGCTACTTACTGCACAACTTGGCAACGTTGGTTTTACACACCGGAAGCAGATGTGTTCATGTTCTGTGTCCACGGCAAGGTTTCATGGGGGGGGGGGGGGTTATGGAATAAAATAAGTAGGTCCTGCTTTGGTATATGATTTAAAAGTATAATTTAAATTATTTTATTTTGTTAACTACTTTACATGCCACAAGCATCAATACGAAAACAGAAAACAGTAGGCCTTCATCATAGGCTACTATCTAAAAACTGAAATCATCACTTTTAACAGGCCTAATTTTAGTCAAATTTATTTTTATTTAGAATCATAACTAATAACTAGTGAGTACAAATCCCGAGGCACTCTCGCTGCATCTAACCCTTTCTTTACTTAGTTTTGGGTTAAATAACTTTCCTTTATCTTTCTCTTGATCAATCTTTGTTTTCTTCTGACTCTAATACAGTAGGCTACTCGAGGACTAAGGGGTCTCTATTTTTATATTCGTTCATCTTCTTTTAAAAAATGAAGGCGATGATGACCTTTGTGTTTTTACCTTTACAACAAGAAAAAAAAATCACAATTAGAAGAAAACCCAGAGTGCTTTGTAAACTAACCGCTAAAAAAACGTATTTCTATTCAGGCACACTTTGGCCTATTGTTTGTTTTCGACTCGACTCGCTGAAGCATCGTTATTTTAGCAATCTGTAAGATATTTGGCCTATGGACACGTCTTAAGATTCACTAAAAAATCTGTTCAACATATTGGTACAGTTTTACATTTTCTTAAAGACCTTTAAAATTTGCTACAATGATGAAAATTTTGAATGTTAATTAAATACATTAATTTAGTAGATCATTGTTAGGCTATCATTCTCTTCATGTATATAGCCTTTGCGTTTTGCAGTATGCATTACTGATCGGGTTCATAATCTAGTGTAGCCTATCTGATTCATTGACCGAACAAAGCGACTAAAGCGAGGCAATTTAATCTTTTTTACTAGTATGTATTCTAAAAAATAGAAAAGAGAATTCAACAAAGTTTAGGAGGAAATATTCTTGAATATTGATTTGAAACTTTGTAGATTTATGAGTATTGGTTTAATATCCCTCTGAGGATGGTAGCTATGTTACAGAAAAATACACAAGGGTTTATTAAATTTGCTAACGTTAATTAATTGTGTTAGTGTTTTATTTGTGGTTTGGGGATTACTTCTAATCACAAGGCTCATTGGATATTTCTAAGATTTGTTTAAAATTACCTGTAGAACTGTTTAACGGTAGTTTTCACACTTAAATAAGGTATACATTGGTAAACTAAAATAAAGGGGTTAAGTGTGTGCTGACTTGGGTTTGTAGGCATAGGCCTATAGGGACAGTTATTTTTATAAAGTCGAAGTCTTTTAAGCGCCGGTTTAAATTTTACAAACATAAAGACAGAAATTATGAGTCCTAAACCTACGGACTCTAATAAACAGAAATCAATGAAAATGCAATCCATATATTGAATTGTTTGTTTCTCATCTCATAAAAACTAAATACGCTAAACATATTTCATTGTGTGGTTAAATCAAGTTTTGTCATACAAAAACTATAAATATATGATTTTCCACTGCAATTTAATTTCAAATCCAACTATTTTTTTTTTAATTTTAGGTCACGCTGTGTTGAGAGGGGGGGATACCGGACGCTTTAAAATTGGCCTAGCGCCAATTTATTATTTTTTTCGTCAAATAAACTTACATATTTGTAATCAAAATTACTTCTAATTTTATTTGGTACCCCACAGATAATATTCCAAAAAAAACCTACTTTGTTTTTTTGTTACCGCTGTATTTACCTAAATGTGTAGGTATAAAAATGCAGTCAGGTCTTGTCTGTGTAGACTAGTTACGACGGACAGACAGGCTCGTGAAATTATAAGAGTCTTTACTTATGGACCCTAAAAAGAAAGGAAAACATATAAATATAATACAAAATTACGTAGTTAAAGCGTATAGGCCCCTATATATTTATTGATTTAAAAAATGAGCAACTAACAGCTATCGTTGCTTACAAAAACAAAACTTTTTCGAAGTGAGAAGAAGAGGTTATAAGAGAAGCGACGACGGTCTAACCCTCGAATATCCCTTTCTCTGACATCTAAAGACATGAACTATATCGTTTCCTAACATACAGTATACTATAGACAATAGTTATAATAGACTATAGAATATGGAGTTTCAACAAGAAATATCTGCTATTACATTAAAGTTGATATACTATATATACTTGTAATAACAACAGATACACCAATCATTATAAGATTTGATATTCGCTATTCCGAATATTGATATATTAAATAATAAATAAATGTAGGCCTACACCGTCCACAATATTCTGTTTTGTCGTTTACACAGGTTGGAGGTTCACTTCTGTCCACTGTACAATTTCGGGTCAAATGTTTACCAGTGCATTTAACACACCTAGAAACGCAAGCACAATACTTGTGAGTATGATTAAATCCCTGACACCTTTTGCATTGCGGGATCAGCTCTGAGGGGTTCAATCTTTACTTTCATATTCAAAATTCCTCTTATGCTAAATATATTTTCCAACTTTTCCCCTTGATCAAAAGTGAGCATAAATAGGGGAAGTCCTATTTGTCCAGTTTGGTTTGCATCTCCTTGTATTTTTCTATCTACTTTCAGTATGTTTACTGCATCAGTAATTTTGAAATCCTTCTCCCGCAAGTCCGCTAAGATTCCTCTTTTTCACAGGTCGAGTGCAATCCCCCAGCCATTACCTTCAAATGTCGGCAGTTTTTGTTTTCATAGGTATACCATTGAACTTTCTCTTTGGACAGTTTATTTACCATAGTTCTGTAGGAGTCCGAATCCAGTATCAGTAACTTCCATGCATTCTTGCCACAACTCTGTATTTACTACTTGCGACTGATGGCATCAGATGTTGAATGTCTGCAAAGGTAGACAAACCTACAACATTAATTGGTGGAGGAGGTACTAAATTTATCCTTCCTCACAGTTCTTTATTTGTTACATGATCTTGCACCATGTCCTTCTTATTACTTGTGGACTGATTTACTACAAGAGCGGTCCCTGTTAAAGCCTCCGGAGAAATATCTGCTTTCCGTTTTTTAGCTATTCTTTTGTTTCTTTTTAAAATCCCGTCTGTTTCTCGTTCGAGTTTTTCTTCATCAGTTTCATAGGCAATTATAGTCCCACTAGTGCTCTCTGCCCCCTCCTTTGTTTCAATGGACTGCTGCTTTTTACCAAGAGCTGTTTTCAACTCCACATTCTCTTCAGTTAGTCTCAAAACCTGTGTTTGGAGCTGAAGCAACAAGTTTTTTAGCAGGTCTGCGTTTTCTTTTCCATTCTTTACATCAACTATTTCGTTCCTTTTTTCTATCTTTTTTTTTTCAGTACCTGGCACTCTTGGTGGTGTTCTTTCCAGTGCTCTTCGTTTCTTGAATGGGGTTTTGATTTAACGATAGTTGGTCTTCCCCAGAATCCATAGGACCGACCTCTATGTTGGAGGGTGGATTTTCCAGAGTATCTGGTCTGCCACCTGGTGTAGTACTTCCGTGTGTTTTATCCATCGCATAGTCAAATTGATGAGAAGGCGGAATAGAGCTCCGAAAGAAGAAACAAGAATAGATTAGAGACCTCTAGCGTTCGGAAACCTAACAGCGTCGAGGTCGGAAAAAAGGCCTAGTACCCAATACGAAAGAAGAAAGAGAAGGTTGAAGACAAGTTGAAGTGAGATGAGATCCAGCTCGGGAACCCCGGGTTTGCCAAACCCGTACTCACAAGGAATGAGCCCCTGAGGTGAATAAAATTACGACAAAAAATAGTAGATCCCAATCCTAAAGTATAGTAACATTATAAAACACTGAAACCCCTACCATAAGTCTTGTGGTGGAGGTTTCAGTGTTTTATATTGTTCACATTCACCACAGTGCTCATTGAACATCTATATAGTAACATTGTTTATTTAGAAAATAAATATGTTTTTCGTACATTTTTTGTTAGCGCCAACCCGACTATGATAATAATTAATTATAATGACTTGCCTTCGCAATAGTTAATAGTGAATTTTCTCTTCACTATGGCCGTTTCGGCTATCCGCCCATTATCAAGTTATACTGGAATTTTCCGTTGGCATAAATTATAAATTAAAACACATATACACATAGTACATAACACAAACACTTAAAACTTTGTTTATGTTATACGCGTGTCTCGTGTCGCTCCTATTCTTTTGTAGCCTACTCATTGCATAACTTGATAATGGCTGAATACACAAAACGGCCATAGTGCCAAGTATTCCCATCACTAGCCAATATGTCATAATCAGCCTCCTTGTCAAATATTCCCGTCATCGGAGATCATAGTCAGTCCCTTGGCAAATATTTCCATCATTAGACGACATATGAAGTGTAAACTTCTATAGGCACACCACGCACAAATTCTGCAGACGGTAAATCAGATTCTAAGCGTCACGCTCGACTTTTCTTGTTGTTTAAAGGTGAAAATGTTCAGCAAGCGGCTGAAATACTGATTTGTTAAATATAAGCTTATATTAGGCCTATGCTATAGATAAACACCTTATTTGTACACACAAAAATTAGGCCTACATTTTCTCTTTAGCCTGCAATTTTAATATAACATTTTCTTACAAAGACTATCTAAAATTTCAAGCACAAAAAAAAAAAATGTACAAATATAAATAGAAATGAGATTAAAAATGAAAATTTGGATTAGATTGAGCAATGAGTGTGGCTGAAAAAGCATAACCTACAATATGTTCTAAAAAAAAAGCAAGAAGCTCGTGCATAACGTTTTTATTAGATATCATTTTAAGTTTCTTTCGATTTTTAATGTTTTATGAAAATTAATTTGATTTTAAAAAGTACTGTGAATGTAAACTATGTCAAATAGTATAAACTTTTATCGCCAGATAACAGCACTTTATGAGACATGTAATGTTATAAATTCTTATTGTTACAATAGTACTAACTTTTATAATAGGACATGTATTATAAATTCATTAATGTACGTTAAATAATGCAATTTTTTTTACGCCAGATAACAGCACATTCCAGACGTACTGTTTTTTTTGTTTTGAAATATTAAATCTGCAATAATATTACCGACATATATTTTTCTCAGCGAGGCGGAACAATAATTACTAAAACTTTTGTCAATTTGTCCCGTCTCACTGAGGAAAAGTCGGTAAAGAATATTACAGATTTATTAATTATTTTTGAAATAACAGTTCACTATCTTTTAGTTCTTGTAAAAAATGCTAGGGTGCAGGTAAGTAGAGAAATTTATTATTTTCAACTTAAATGAAATGTGCAATGAAGGTATTAAATAATTAATGAGTTTCTTTTTTCTCAGTGTGGTGACACAAACTTTTGAATATTATTTTTTTTGAAAATCACCTGTCATGTGTAGCTATCTGAAATCAATTTTATAAAGTAATATTATTTAAACCTACACTTAATTTTCATACAAAAGCTGTAAGAATCTGGTTCCTGTCCCTCTAAACTCTCAATGTTTGTGGAATGTGCCCTTAACCCCTTATTATTAATTTTTGTTTAATCAAATTTGAAAACTGTAAGATTGCTGTTTATAAAATAAATAACCTATGTGTACCAAAAAT
Organism: Aphrophora alni; assembly: GCA_963513935.1. Taxonomy (NCBI): domain Eukaryota; kingdom Metazoa; phylum Arthropoda; class Insecta; order Hemiptera; family Aphrophoridae; genus Aphrophora; species Aphrophora alni. The sequence continues at coordinate 36,465,926 of OY740770.1, forward strand.
ATTGCACAAACTTTCTCACATACCCATACACAGTAAAACTAATAATCAGTATAAAAGAATTGCACAAACTTTCTGAGACACACATACATAATGAAACTAATAGCCTAATTGGTGAAAAAATATTGCACACGCTTTCTCACACACCTATACATAGTAAAACTAATATTCGGCATAAAAAGAATTGCACAAACTTTCTTAGACACACATACATAGTAAAACTAATAGCCTAATTGGTACAAAAATGTTGCACGAACTTTTCCACACACATACCATATGTAAAAACCAATAACAGTAAAAATGGTAGGAACTTTCTCGCACATTGTAAGACTTATAATCAGTTTACACTTCTACCACGTGGTCTTATGCACACCCATTTTCTTTCCTCTTACCAAAGATATCTATCATTGGGTGACATTTTTCACTACTTAGTGGTCAAACAATACATTTGATTTCCCAAAGATTTCCATTGTTGGACAGCATATATTGCCTCTTACAAAATATTCCCATCATTGGATGGGATTTTTTGCCTCTTACCAATATTTTCAGTTATTGGGCTTTTACCAAAGATTTCCACCATTGGACACTATATTTTGCTTTTTACCGATTTCCATCACTGGACGTCATATTTAGTCTCTTAAAAAATATACCTACTATCATTGGACAGGCATGTATTGCCTCTTACAAAAGATTTCTGTCATTGTACAGCATATTTTGCATTTCGACAAAGATTTCCGATACTTTATCGGAATATTTTGCTGTGTTTTAAAGATAATAAAACACATTTTTTTAAAATTTTGTAATATCCACTTTTATTAGATTATTTCCACTCAGATTGAACTATTATTTAATGGTATCTTTTGATTCGTGCTAAAGTGTCTCATCATTTAATGGCATATTTTGCCTCTTGCCAAAGTATCTCATCCATGGATTTCATAATTTCCCTCTTATTAGAGTGCTTTTCACTAGATATCATATTTTATGCCCCCGGATTGTAATTTGTCCCCTTGCTAAAATTATGGACGTCATAATTTTCTCTTGTCAAATATTCCTAACATTGGATGATTAAAGATCCCATATTTTGCCCCTTACCAAAATGTTCCTTTATTGGTTGGCCATAATTTACATCTTATTTGAAATATGCTATTTCCAAGAAATTTGTGATGTAGGCACATTTCTAATTCAGTAGTTAACCTACCGAGACTATTGAAACCAGAAGATTTCTTTATAATTATATTTCAGATCCATGTTTCATTAACTATAGAACTGTTGAATTTTTAAACACATTGCTGAACCAGTGGTAACAGTGACCGTTTATAAATGTTAGGTGAGCCAAAATTTTGGATAAATTTAGAAGCTAAAATAGTGATAGCAGTAGTAGACTAAGATAAGTATAAAAACGAGTAGTTAAAAAAAAAAAATATAATAATAATGAAATAAATTTTGTTTAAAATTAGCAGATTTAATTTACTAAAATCTTTTATACACTTTATCAACCTATAAAATTAAAAATTAAATATAGATTCTATAATTGACTATCCTCAGCTTCATACAGTAAATATTACAAATTGTGTACTTAGTCCTTATGGGTGAAAACGAAGTTACAATATGGATATACACAAAAACTAGACAAGCAGTGGTGGTAGTATGGTATAAAACTCTAAAGCCTTTTTTCTTGTTTTTAAACAATCTCTCGACCATCATCGTCTTATAAAATAAATATCCCTAACCTCTCTAATAGCACCAATGTTAGAACAGAACAAGAGTTGGTCAATAGGAAGGATGAAAGAGCAGAATCTATCTTAAAAATACCTGAAAAAGGTGGTTTCAGCTAGGGCTCTGCACTCTCATATTCACTATTAATTTCAACAAGTTTACATACAAAAATAATGTGGTTTAATTCGGGTTAAGTTGGACTTTTACAAAGCTCATATATAATTAACTGTTTATATTTATAATGCAAAAACCACTTTGTAGATAATAATATTTGTTGATCTAAACCCCTATGATTATTACTTTTCAATAGATTAAGTAGAAACCTAAAATAATATATTTAATCAATTTTGTCCAACTTTTCTCCCGAGTATTAATCCCACAAAATAGCTTAGGCTGTCATTACTGAAATTATACCATTTTGGGAAAGAAATGAGCTTACCAATGTCTACATTCTTTCTGAATTTGTCAAAAATGATGTAACATTTCATTAAACACAAACAGTACATTTATGTCTCAACAGTTGTTTTATTATAAGAATTCTGTCCACTAGCTTGTAGCCTAAATAAGAACTTTTCTCATTGTATATCATACTTTACATAAAAAAAAAAAGTTTAGATTATGAAGAACTATAACTTTGTGTATGAACATGAGTCGAAGTTATAAGTATCTAACACACTATCATTTCATCTTGCTAGGTAGAAGTTTCTATTTTTAAAAATTGTTGTTTGGAGTGTGCTAAAAGTTTGTACAATATTTACTGAAATATACTAACAGGAATTTTGTCAAGACAACAACTCTCCTCTCTGACATGCTCCTCTTTGACATAACCCTAGAACTGTCAATGTTAATTTTCTTCGTTTATTTAAAAATTAATAAAATATATTATTTGTATACAAAACCTAACTTATAGGATATCATTTTTCTCAGAAATATGCGTAGAATTTATCTATGTAAATATATATATGAAACGGTTTTGGAGTAAGTATGTTAGGTGTCAAAAAATGAAGTTAACATTTTCAGAAAAACCTTTATCATCAAAAATCAATAGCTTACCACCTTTTTTCAAGATATACAAAAGTTTTGTGTAATATTTGTGAATATATTTAGAAATTTTTTTTTTAAATTTGTTACATTTAAAAAAAAAAAGAAAAAAAAGTTTTACGAAAAAAGGGAAAAAGTTGAGCATCATTTGAAAAATCACCAAAAATAGTAATATTACCCAAAATACAACTACAAATTATCATTTTCTTCAGAAAGGTGCATAGAATTTAGTTGTGCAGTGAAAAAAATTTAGATCTAAAACATTTTGAGTTATTAGGTCAGAAATCAAAAAATTGTCTGGTGGCCGAGGCAAAAATTCCACAAAAAAGGTAACGTACACTATACAATTAAAAAAAAAAAAAAATTCAAGTATTACTAGAGATTTGTAATATATTTGTGGATAAAAGTTGCTAAAAAGAAAAATCAATTTATAAAATTTTCATTAGACATGGTTAATTTTTACGTAAAAAGTAAATATTTGCTCCAAAGTTTGGTATATTTTCAAAAATTCACCAAAAATATATTTATTACTCAAAACCCAAGTTTTTATTATCTATGTTCTCAGAAAGATACATAGATTTTATGTGTGTAATTTAAAAACTTTTAGATGGAAACATTTTGGAGTTATTATGTACAGAATCAACAAAATGACCCTGTAACCGAGGCAAAATTCCACAGAAATAGGTATATAAACCAATAATTTTTTTTTTATAGATATGCCTATATAAATTTATAAACATTTTGCATACATTTTGGTAAAAACATACCGGTAATCAATTTATAAAATTTTCATTAGACAAAATTATTTTTATATATAAACAAATAGAAATTTGCTAAAAAGGTCAGACCAGATATAACATATCCTATCTCGATTTATAGATAGGTCTATGTAAATTTATACACATTTTGCATACATTTTGGTAAAAACATAATCAATTTATAAAATTTTCAATAGACAAAATTATTTTTATATGTAAACACATGGGACTTTGCTAAAAATGTAGAACAGATTATAACATAACCTATCTCTTGACAGCCTCAGTTTTTAATAAGTCTGACAATAACATTCACTCAAAACAATAAATTCTACAAACAATAATACAGATATTATAATTTGAATACATAAATTATAAAAAATAAATATAACATACCTTCGAAATAACAGAAATAATCCCAAGTCACGCACAACGCCTATCACAATCCATCATTTCACTATACAAACAAGCCTGAGTAAAACGTTAACTTGCAAGTCAGAAAAAATAACATAAATTAACTCTAAGACGTAAAGAGTGCTACCAACTGAAAGATCTAAATTTCATCTTCCTAATAGTATAAAGATCGATTACAAAATATCGAAGTAATAATCAATATTTCTCATATAGTAAACTGCAGCAAATGAAATATGAGTTTGATTACTACTTTGGTAAAATAGATATATCTCGCAATCTATGACAGATAGAAAGATTTGGAAAGAACCGATCGAAAGAGAAAGATGTGATCTACAGAACAGTGTTATGGTCGATCTCTTTGACAGAAAAATAGATTTGTGAACATCTGAGAAAAAATGACGTCATTTCTGCTTACAACCGCACAGTAAGCGTCAAGTGAGGCAATCTTGCGGAATGATCGTCAACTTTCGTTTATTGAATTTTTATGAAAGATTATGATTATGATGAATCATGATTATGAAAGATTGAAACATCATCTTTAAAGTGATATAATTCATTTCGATAAAATAATATTTACTAGGATAAAAGTTGAATTGAAAAAAAATGTAATTTTTAGCGTGTAAAAATGAGTTAAAATTTTTGATTTGTTTAATTTTTATATAATAAAAACTATAACAAATAGGATTTGAAAAGCACACATCGAAAGAGGAAAAAGTGATCTACAGAACAGTGGTCGATCAGTTTGACAGAAATATCGAATTGGGAATATTAGACAAAAATGACATCAGTTTTGTTTACAACTGCCAGCGCAAATCTTTGACGTTACGGATCAAAAATATGCAAACCATACTAATTTCTGGAAAATTATTTATAATGTTTTGTGTTTTTTTCCCCCATGATTATGCATCTACCGAACATTAGTTTTTCAACGGTATTTTATTTATTGCAATAGGACGATTGCAAGTGGGCGAAATGTTGAATTGCAAATTACGTGTTTTACAGTCGATGAACGACCGACGGATGGGTCATTGTGGGTCGTTCGACGTTGCGAGGGTTAAAACCTAATATAGAAATGGTATGTTTTGTTTCTAAATTTCAATGTGAATGAAGATTTTACAGAATCATTACTCATTTTTAAATCTTCAAATATAACTGGTTTTTAAGCTATCGAACATGAATTAACTGTCATTGCTTTAGATTTTTGGTTTAATTATTAAAATAAAAGTTTAATTGATTTTATAATAATTTAATAATTAAAATAGTTTATTTGATTAACAATTTAAAAGTAAAACTCACACCATATTTGATTGTCTAATTTATATAAATTGTTTTAAAATATTTTATTTATACCAATAAATACGTAACAATACAAAGATTCCACGATTTCATTCTCCATACATGTACATGGCGATGCCTAAGTGGACCCACAGAGTTTTTTTATGCACCCGAACTAATACTTGTTAAAACTCTTTTTATATAACATTGTTGAAGTTGGTTAGACAAACATAAGAAAGAGCAAAAATATATATTTTTATTAGGGTAAATACACTGGGGGGAAAAAAGAAACTATGAGAATGACTTAAGGTTGGTTTTCATATAGGGTACCATTGGCCATGTCACGCTCCAACTTTGTCAATGTCGTGCTTTTGCCACAGTACTGCCACTAGGTGGTTCGATGATACATCAAGAAACAAGTACTGAATCAGGCGTAGTTTTTGCTTGTTTTACTCACATAATTTTGAAAAAAAGATGTGACAAACAAGATGTCATTGAATATTGTTTTGTACAAGAGATGAAGAGAGAGTTTCACAGTAATTTTAAATTGCAAAATCATCTAGTAAGTATTGTAAACTATTTAAAAAAGAAATCATTCAAATTTCGTTTTTGTTTGTAACAACTTCTCCTATTAGCTTTTTTTTGTAAATGGCGGAAACAGTCAACCACTATGGTTTACCAATATACTACCCAAAGGGTACTGGGTACCCTTTGTTCTACTCTACCCGTCATTTTCACATGACCTAGTGACAGCGAAGTAGATGCAACAATAGGTTAAGTGAAAATAATAAAAAATATTACCTTTGTAAATTAAATGAAAATACTGTTTTACCCATTCCGTATAACACAGTACCCTTTATAAAAACCAGACTTTAGAGGGTGATAAACAAATAACAAAATATTATTATTAATAATGTTGCTGCATGTATTTCAAAATGTCTGCCAATGGTAACTTCCCCAAGAACCAAGAAACTCTTATCTGTTTTTAAAAACCTGAAAACTTAATTATTATTTTTAAGAAGCATTGAACATGAATAAAAATATTTGCATTTACAAGTATTCATACATTAAAATAACAATTTAGTTGTTCTCAAGTAATTCTAATATATTTTATAAATACACTTTCAGTCACTGTGAACATCACTCTATCAACTGCACTGGAAAATATAACTAATTTTATCGTGAGAAGGTGTAAATTATTTATTTCTTCTGCATTACAAATTTTAAATTAAAATTAGTAATAAAAAAAAATCTGTACATATGAACATCCCCAATGAATACAATGTAACTGTTATAAACAAAACAGAGTTTAAAAAAATTGTACCCATAAATTAAGGTTTAGTTTGTCAATAACAATTACATCTTAGTATACTTTGAGCACAAAAATTATATAGATTAAATAAACATTTTTTGGGTGATGATGAGCTTTCAAAGCTTTTAGTCACTATCACTTTATGACATTTTCCAAAAAATGACTTGATGTAATGTATCTAATTGATTGGTCCATTTGTCTAAAGCATTGTATCTGGCACCACAAACACTTTCTTTGTCCAACTCTAGCACTTGATTCACTTGGTCGATGCGACCTCGTACCGTGCTGAAAATAAAAAAGAATATTATTAAAACTTCAGTTAAACATCAGTACAGTACATTAATTTAATGATACAAAATAAATTATTAGTTCTTATACTCATAGTTTTCTGATAAATTAAGAAAACAGGAAACTCCAATTACGTAAACTTTAGTTCCTCCAAAGTTATTAGCCAATCTCTAGAGCCAAAATGTAATCTTTCTAAAAAAGTAATTATCTAATGAGTAATTATAATTCATTGTCACCCACAGTGGTGGCTAAAAGCAATACAATATTTCTCAAAACCAAAAACCATACAATGAACAAGCCAAATAGTTCAAGAATTGTTTAAGTTATTGTACAAGGTAGTGAAAAAAAAAGTAACCGAAATGTTACAGTTGTTTAAAACAAAACAAAACAATCAGTTGACTATAAAATAATTGTTCAGTTGATTATAAAATTATTTCACAATATTTTTGTGATTTCAGGTTTTGTGCTTCATTACCAAACTTAACGCCTCAGTACAGCATTCAAGATCGTATTTCGTGTGTTAAACAATATTTGAGAATCTATGGTACAAATCGGAATATTGGGTCATTGTTAGCAGCTGAATTTAAGAAGTCTTTCAACTCCTAAGAAAACACTACTGTCGTGGGTAAAAAGTTTAGAGAAAACTTGGTTTGTAACAAACCACAACAAAGGAAATTCTATGAGCCAAATAAGCATCAGAAACAATGAAAATGTTTGCTGAGTATTTGATAACGCTGATAAGAGAATTAGAAATACAAAAGGACAAGTGTTATTAACATCATGAAAGAATTGGACACGCTCATATCGTATTCAATTCCTACATTGGTTTATTTCAAGATTGACAGACTTTCTATTCCCCCCAAAAAGTCTGGATCTTCCCAGTATGTGATGAATTAAGTACATGTTGCTTTAAAGGTATTATAAACTCTACCACAGATATAAAATAGATATATTCTGAATGCATATTAATAAAAACATACAATAAGATTTTTCTCATCAATACTCTTCTGCCAATTGTCATCGTTTCTGGTCCTACTATGTTTTCAGAAATGTACTATTTCTACATCCACACTAAGCGCTGAAAATCCCAAGTGCAGTGTAGTTTCATCAATACCATTCTAACATTTTTGTGTAATTTTCTCTATGTAAATACTGTTAGTGCAGGGGTTTTTTTTAAAAATAGAAATTTTAATTATAGGTCTCTCCTCTCCATGCTTTTTTCATTTAGAGTGAAAGGGATGTTAAAGTGAATAAACGCCACTTCTTATTTCCAAAGGTCTAATGAGATTGACTTGATTATTTTCTGTGCTTTCCCTATTGTCCTACATATTAACAGCCTTGTATTTGTTTTATAAAGTTTTTAAAATAATTTTGAATGAAGAACTTATATTCAATGTTCTTTATGTTCCACATTGTTGCCTCGATTTTGTCTGCAATGGTAATTATCATTCTCTGTCTAGTTTAAAATTTTAAATAAATTCTAATATTAGTAAAAAGATTAATTTTTAGACATCATTCCATGAATGTTATTTTATTCAATATATGCAAATCTCCAGGTAGTACAACAATTAATAGTTTGTTAATGTTGGTTTTATTTTGTTTTAATAGATAGTTTGGTGTACAAAGAATAAATATTAAATAGAAATGTCATTAAATTATTCACGTCTTACGAAGTAAAAAGCAACAAAAAGTATAGAATGGAAAAAAAAATGCTTTATTTCCAAAAACCATAATACAGATATACAATAAACAGTTATCAAAACATATTTCTTTTCCAATTAATATTTATTAATTCAACTTCAAATTCCTTCAAAGCATGCCCGATTAGACCATCAGCTTCATCAGATAGAAATTCTCTTTCATCATACAATACAACACACTAATTCAAATTATAATAAACCATTTAAAAAGGAAAAAAAGTACATATTAGTTTTGTAGGTGCACTCCTTGGTTGGTTAAGTGGCTAAAATTCCTGCTTTTGTGCAACAGTTATGGATTCAATAAACGCTGGACTCAAAAGATAGTGTTGAACCAGCATTGTGAAGTTAAGTTAGGGTACTATTAATAGGAAATTCTGATTTTGAATACTAGAATTATAGTTAAGGGGGAACGCAATGTGCTGATACTCATCTGTCAGGAGTAAGTTATGGGTTATTGCACTGCAAGATTATTAGGCATATGCTAATTGCTATTATGTTATGTTTAACACTTTGGTTGCCAACGTTGTAGCAGCTATTGAAATATTCCCAATATCTAACTCAGTTCGATTTCAGTTTTATTTGGTCGATACAATTTCTTTAATTATATTTTCAAAATGATTTGACAATATAATTTTATTTACAATGGTTTTAGAGTTAAGACTGTGGTGTTGTGTTTCATAATTATAAAACTGGTAAACCGCTTTATTAGCTTGTCACACGATTTGCTGTTACACACATATTCACTCAGGCTCTGTACTCACAAACAGTGGATAATGAGTGGGACAGAGTAGTGGTGGAAACTGGTATTCCATCTAATTATGAATGTGACAAATGCAGTTATCTTATATAATAAGATAAATAAAACAAATCAATGTCAATGACAACATTTTGACTAAACTTTGTCATGAATTAGTAATTTTAGAAAATAACATTACTGTTGTAAAAATAACCAAAAAGATAGATACTGAAGTAAAATGGGGTTCACCATAGGCAACGGAACTGTGATGTTTGTTCCCAGAAGATGAAAAAATCACAAACAGGGAAACCTAACAGAAAACTGACTATGTAGTAATGTGCACAATATAATGTAGGTGTACGCCCTGGAGCATGTTGCAAGGTAACTTTCACATGTAATGTTTTGTTTTTATTACTTTTACTTACTGTTATATTATTTTATTTTTAAACCTCTGTAATTATTTTTTCACGTTTTTACAATTTCCATAACAAAAAAGAATTCAAATATGAACATATAATATAATTTTTTGTTTGTTTGTAAAACCAGAGATTAAGCAATTTTTTAACATATTTATAAACAATATTTAATCTATATTATTGTCAAAATGTATTTAGAAAAGTATAAACTATAAAATAAGGAAAACATTATAATGAATTATAGTGATATGGCAAAGTGTGTTTTGTAGCAATTGTTGAAAATTGTTAAATTAAGGGAATCGTACAGTATGTTTAACGGAAAAATAGCATGGCAACTAAAGTGTTAAGCTTACAATGTTTGTAGATGTTAATAAAAATTTATAAATTAAGCTTTTAGTTTCAGACAGTATATTCTACACAAAATCAAATCCAAATAAAAATCAAGTGTACAGAGATCTATTATTATCATGACCACAGAGAGCATCGAGTTAAACAGATTTTTATATAATTTTCACTAATTCCCCTTAACAAGTTTATTTTGCATTATGAAATGTTATTTTTTAAACCAGACGTTGTCAAATATTAATTAGTGATATTTAGATTTCCGTAACCATTTTTATATATGACTGAAAAGTAGACTTTTATGTGCATTCTTTTGATGCATGATTTATCTTTAGATTCTAAATATTAACTCTATGTTTTTACACGAGAAAGTTGCCTTTCTAAAGGAAAATTGTCTCTACATCACCATTTATTGTTTTAGTTATTCAGTATTGATTATGAATTTATTTACAGATATTTACTAATTTATTAGTTGATATATATATATATATATTGTGATATTGTTTTTAATTAATATTATATATTAATTAAACAAAAATATTTGAGGGATTTTGCATCTGACTTCCATTTGTATACGACCCTAGTCTGTCAGAGTAGAGGATGATTTTGAGGAGGACAGGCCGTCCACAAGACCTTCCTCAAATCTGTTGAATATGACAGGAATCTACTATTACGATGAGAGTTTGCTTATACATTATCAATTAACACAGGTAACAACTATCTAATTATATTAATTTAACCTAACCTTGAACAGAATTTTTACTTTCTTTCATACAAATTATTTTTTCAAATGAGAATATTCTAAATTTATATATATATTTACAGACTTTATTTGCAACTAAATGAAGAAACTTTTGTATAGCTTATACAAAATTAGAAATATTTTGTTGTATTTTTTATTTAGCCTTTTATGTGGAATTTGCCCTTTGGTTAGGCCTTTAGTTAGTATTTCCGATATACTAACTTCAAAATCTTTATCTTACATTTTTTATAACATTGATGAATTTATGTATCTTTTCCTATATACTATAATTTGAGTTTTGGATTATTTTACTATTTTTTTTGTGAATTTTGAAAAATAAGCCTTAACTCTTTACCTGTTTTGCAGTTTTTCACAAAACCTATTATTTTTAATGAAAATTTTCTAATTTGGTATTTTTTTTTTATTTTTTTTTTTTTATTTTTATTTTTTTTTTTTACAAACTTGTATTTAAAAGTAGAGCACAAAACTTTTGTTATTTTTGAAAAGTATTTGAAAATTTTTATTGTATTTTATATTTAGTTTCTTAATATTCTTAACTGTTTATCTGGAATTTTGTATGTTGGAATAACCCTAACTTTTCATTCGCTTTGCAATTATTTCATAAAAACTGTTTTTCAAATGAAAATTTTCTAAATTGGTATACGTTTTTACACAATTGTATTTATAAATAAACGACAAAAGTTTTGTATATCTTATAAAAAATTATAAAATATGTTTGTATTGTATATTTTAGCTACTTATGTGAAAAAATGATATGTTACAAGGTTAGGTTTAGTAGGCATTATATTACTATTTTTTGTGAATTTTTAAAAAAAGTTTACAAAATGCAATAAAAAGACCTGTCACTTAAAAATAATATACAGAGTGATTCCAAGGTTAATAAGTGTAAAAAAATTTAACTTATAATAATAATTATATATATTTTTGAAATAATTAATACAATTATTATTCAATTAAATATTTTACCCAGCATATTTGGAATAAATCATTATAGTAATGTAATTAAGTTAATATTTTCTTAATTATATACTAAATACATGTACAGTAATACAATACATTTTAAAAGTATTTAATATATTATGTAATTTCACCAAAATTATATAGCATGCAATCTATTGTCCTTCCTATACAAACTGATTAATGGATTAAAATTACAAGTAAGCCTACAACATTCTTTAAATGTTGTAAATGTTTCTAATTTTTATTTAGAAAATAGTGAAAATAAACTACAAATGTTTATTCACAAATTACAGTTATTAAGTTCTACATACAACTTGGAAACATCGCTATCAAAGACCAAAGTTATGGAATTCTCTGGAAACTATATCTTAAAATTAAAATTGTACAAAGGGAATTAATTTAGAATAGGTGTCATACTTACAAAATTAGGGCTGTGATATTACAAAAAAGATCATGAGATTGTCAACAAAATACAGTAAGTAGATATCAGTGTGTTTGTAGAATGATTATGAAGACTCTAAAAGAGAAAGAATGCAAAGAACCGCAGCTCAAATTGTATACAGTCATGGCAGTTCCTACAGTATAATATAGTGAGGAATGTTGGCCACAGTGAAAGAAAGATATGGATAATTTGGAAGTTTCTGCAATAGGATTACTTAGGCCCGCTAAAAGACCAAATATAAAATAATGATATTCAACAAGAATTAGAGGGATCATGAATGAAAGGCTTCCAAAGGAAATGATGATGTCTAAAGGATAAGATGGTGGAGTCGGAACAGGTAGTTTGCCAAAACCTGGAATGATAGATGACAATTTAATTATTACAAAATAATCTAATAGGTTCATCACACTCACCAACAAAACCAAAACTTTGTCGCTAAGAAATTTATGACAACAAATAGTCCATTTCTTTATGACAGAAGAGGAGTATTGTTATTGGATTTCATGAAATATGTGTGACAAACAATTTAGAATAAACATTACTCCTGCCGAGACGAATACAGTGTACTCTCGATTATCTGCGAAATTGGGTGGCACAGACACTGCGGATAATGAAAATCGTGGATAATCTGCAAGAATGCTAAAAATAAAGGGGAAAATAAAAAAGTTTTGACATAAAAAGACTTAATATACTGTACATAAAACACGTAATCCACAGTACAAACCTATAAACTACATACAGTAAAAACGTTTTATATGAAATAAAAAAGTATAATAAAGGAGATGTTCTTGTAGTAAAACAAAATAACAATACAGGTAACACATTACGCTACACTAGTACAGTACTGCAATTTTAAAAACTGACGGTTTTCAAAAAAAAAATCATACATTGATTTTTGTTTCTTACTGAGAAAACACTGTCTCTTGATTGAACTTTTCTTAGCATCAGTTATTCAGCTAACTGCGCATTGTCGTCTTGTTCCTTTAAATACTGGAGCAGTCCATTGATGTGTTCCAAGGCCAATTCGTGTATTAATCGCACATGCATGTAGATTCTTTCTTACTCTTCACTTACACATTGCTCTTTCTTGCTTTGTCTGCTATTTTTTGGTGCGTCAGTCACTCGAATCCCGGCTCCTTCGTCACAGTTCAACCACTCTAGACAGTAAACTTATCTCTACTGCACAACTTCGGTATCATAGTTTTACTGGTTGTTACCCGTACTACCAGTTAAAGAGAACTGTAAAATTTTTTTACTTATTTTATCTGCAAGGCTTTTGCGTATAATCCGCTTCGCGGTCAACCACTCGCGGATAATTGGGAGTACACTGTATATTTTCCGAGATGGTTTTATTGCACAAAAACACCCGCCTTGTTGCATAATCCAGCCTTGCTATAAAAATTTAACTAGCAATTGTTTGATCAATGTAAGTACAGTTTGGATTGTATTTTTATTGCTCTGATGATCCAAGAAGTTGCAATAAAGCTTTCAGCAGTACTCTATGATGGCTGAATACAAAAAGTTGTTAAACTTACAATAATAGATGAAAAATAAGTAAACAGTTTATAGTTTAAACTAAATATCACAATACAGTTTGTAACTGTATTATTTCTTTTTTAATAACTAAACTGAAGACATAGATAGTCATTATATATTAATACATTTTAATAAACTTTAAAGAAAATAGCTATGGTTATTAAACACAATCCTGCCTATTAATTATTTAGTGAGAGATTTCCTTTTTGAATAACACTGATAAATTGCCTGTAAAAACCACAAAGATGTTAAGATATAAAGATCATAACTACACACAGTTAGTGTATTACCTTACTTACCTATCCAAAATACAGGAAACAAGCAAACTTTCGACTTCACTTGCATCTATGTTTAATTCTTTTGAGATAAAAGGGATGTGAATCCTCGTATAAGGCTTAATAAGTTTAATGAGTACTTGTGTCCTGATATTCCTTAATAAATCTAAAATAAAAGAAACAAAACTTACATTAAAACTGTGAAAAAAATATAATTTCATATGTTCTTTCTTAAAACATTGGATATTTCAATAATTTATTTTATTGTTTTAAACAAAAAAGAAAAACTCCTAAATAAAAAAAAATCTCCACATGCGTTTTATACTGTAAGCATTCTTTTCAACAAAATAATTCACAGAAAACATTTCATTGCACATAACAATCAAAACACTATACCCTATTCTGAACATTACATAGACAAATAATGAAATAAAGATTGTAATCAACTGTTTTTTAAATAAACTTTTGTAATCATATTTATTTAACAAAAACCGCATGAAAATCAGCCTGGTAGAACTCCAGAAATAGGTGATTAATAGGGTTGTCGCCAAAAACCATTTCAAACACCTTATAAAAGTGCTGTTGTGACCATGGATTAGGTCAAACAGTCAAGTTCTATGTGCACTATTGATCCTCAGACCTTAAACTTTCCAATGAGACCATCCCCATGTCTGTAGTTTGAATGGTCAAACTCTCTCTCTCTCTCTCTCTCTCTCTCTCTCTCTCTCTCTCTCTCTCTCTCTCTCTCTCTCTCTCTCTCTCTCTCTCTCTCTCTCTCTCTCTCTCTCATTGATTTCTGAACCTATACTTTCAAATGAGAGCAACCCCTTATATCTGTAGATTGAATGCAGGAGGAGGAGTTCTTTAGTGAACATGTTTAGACTCTGCTGAATTCTATACACAATGTCCATTACTGTTGTGGGACCTAGGGATGCCAATTGAAGTGGTAAATGTATTAATAGTGACTGATGCCAGAATAGGGCTGTTAATGTGTGTTTAAAAAATATTTTACAATATAAAAAAGAAATAAAATTGATATTTCATAATTTTGTGCAAAGAATGGTAAAATATTTTTTCATTTAAAACAAACCACATGGAAATTGGCCCAAAAAAACTCTAGGGTTGTTGCCAAAAACCATTTCAAAAACTCTGTAAAAGTACACTAGTGACCATACGTTAGGTCACATTGTCGCATACACATTTCACGAGATGCTTCTTGCTTCTGTTCCAAACCATGTTTTTTACACCACCCTCCCGGACATTCACATTGAATCTATTTTAGCCAAAATGGTTCGTCTCCATGTTGTTTATGGTCTACTTTTGTTGACTTTCAATTCTAGTTCACTATGGGTGATATCGTTATTGAGCCTTCTAAGGATATGTTCCAAGCCATCTGCAGTTTCTATTTTTATTCTAATGTCTCTTACCTGATTCTTTACTACAGGAACTTGTTGGTAATTTGGATTGGCTAAAAGATACATAACAATTTGCATAGTAAACACCTATTCATGAAGACCTATAATTGATTTGATATTTTTTATAATCTTCCATATCTCTCCATCAGTAATACAGGGCTGATTTGACATTAGTTTTAAATAGGCGTACTTTAGTATTAAGAGAGTACATCTTAGAGTTCCATATATTTAAAACACTTTTCTGGCTTTTTAATGCTAACGTCACGATCCGTTCCACTGTATTATTTGTCTATTATACCGCCCAGATAGCTCAATTCATCCACAACATAAATAAAACGGGTTGTTGAGTACCACGATACATATCTGGTTTGTTTTGTTTGTGACGGTGCAATGATACTTAATATTAAATGTATTGTACGGTTTTGTAAATAAAAGTAATAAAATTCACAAATACGTGAATTTACTGAGTGTGAATTTCGGTTAACTATTTTAAGCAAAATTTAAGTATTCAATAACATAATTAACACAGTGTTATCACAATAACTAGCGTTAAACCTAGTGGAAATGAGGTGGGAGAACTAGTTCGCCTTGATTAATTTGTTTGTATTAATTTGTTATCAGGTCTATACGCCTCAACAAACAAAACTTCCCATATACACATATTTTACTGTTTCCTGTAGTAGGAGAAAGTATGTTTTACATCTCACTTTATTGTTTGATCATTATTTGTAAAAATAACTATAAAAAATAGTTAAATTACTAAAAAACTAACTGAATTTTTTTCTTCTCCCCCCCCCCTTCCATAATTGGTGTAATTTTATTTATTTATTTGAAATCGAAAAAGATCAAGGATTGTCAAACTGGAAACCAAATGTCTTATCTGTATTTTTGCTTTATTAATGTCTTACACTTTAAAAAAATCTATGTGCATGGCTTAGGGTAATGTAACTGTGGGTAGTCTTGTTTTTAGAAAGGCTACGATTATCGCCAGTTAAAATAAAAACCTCGAGAGGGAGAACTAACTCTCGAGCATTAAATTAAACTCTGCTTATAATTTCCTTCTTAAATTGGAAGAAGAGATATCTGTAATTGACAGGAAATAGATTTGCTTCATTCATCCTGTTGTCTTCAACATAAAACAGAAGAAAGAAAATAATGTGGGGTTTTGTTGCTCATTAGGTAAAGGCAAACATTGGATAAAGTTGTGATATGCTAAAACAATCAAATTTGTAATCACTCCTGCATAGCTTTTAATTGGATCCAATAGTTTTAACAGAATAATATACTCTACAGTAAACACAAATGTAGTTTCATATGTTCTACTTTCTTTACATGTACCTATTCTCCTAATTCGATATTGTAAAAATTTAAAAAGAAAGCTGATAAAGAAAAAGCATCAACATTTGTGTTCCTAGTAAAAGATAAACAACAATGTGATGTTATCAGTAAGACTAAGCCTAGGTGGTTATTGTAGCTTTATCAATACATTGGGACAAAAATTCTAATTTAGAATTACTTATTTTTCGTAAATTTGTAGTATTCAGAAAGTATTGTGTAAATTTTATAGTACAATGCAACTTAATGAATAACAGTTTCTTAATTAATATGGTATTAAACAAAAAACTGGATAAAATGTGCAATTACTTTGGAATCAGAAATAATTAATAATTGTTTTGATTTTTGCTTTACCTCATTTCAACGTAGACCTAAAAAGTTGAATAGCAACAGATTCTCAATGAACATAGATTGATTTCTTGTAATCATGCAACACAAACTCAATCAGTACAGAAGTGTATTTCGTTGTTTAATTCATTTAAATTTTACGGGACATTATATTATTATGATAAATGGAAAATTATTTCAGGGAATCGATAATATGTCAAACGTAGATATTACTTGCCACTCACTGTGAACTGCTGTATGTGGGAATTAATCGAACGTAGGTAGAATTGTGGGATTGGTGCGCTTGCATAGTTAGAATTCTACAACTCGAACTTAGCAGCAGATGTTTGGATGAATAACCAGGCATTTTGTAAATATAAATAATTAAAATAGGAAACAATTGAACAAAGTTTAATTTACTTAAGAATTGTAACTTTAAGAATGCATTTTCATTATTTGCCATTTTGTTTACTATTAAAACGGGAAAGTTTTATGCTGGACTAGTTTTCCCACCACTGTATTATTCACACTTAGTTTAGTATATTATCAGTGTTAGTATTAAGCAGCTAGATGCATTAGACCTTTAATGCTCTGTTTTAAACCTTCTCTGCTTTCTCTTTCTCTGTCACACAATAATTTTTTATCAATTCACTAACAAGACAATAGGCACTTTTTCACAATAAAACCCCTTTACCTTTAGTAGTAGTGTGTCTTTTAACCACAGTATTTTCAGGGTGGTTTTGTTCATTATATAGCAGACTTCCCAATATTCTCAATAGATAATTTTACTTTAATACAATATTTTGAATAATTATTTGTTATATATTTATATTTCTTATAAAATAATATACCACAATTCGCACTCCTGTTTTTTTTTATTTATTTTTTTAAATTTTTACCAGACTGATAAATCACCACTCCCAGATTCCAAATGATTTTTTTTGGTAATGAAATATAAAAATACCATGACTTACAAGTATAACTTAATAATTCAATCTTAGTGATTAGCTTCTACTTAGTGTTTGTATGCCTTGAGTAGAATCAGTAATGTTCATTTCTCCCTATAATTATCTCTCCTAACCACTCCCCGTGATGATAACAACTTTTTTTCTTTTTATTGCTTCCCTTCTAACAATAATGTAGAGTTCTATTATTTAATACCCCCTTAAATATACACCCCTCCAGGAATATATTTTTTTCGCTGTAACCAATTTGACAATATTAATTAATGACACTTACTACTGGATAAAAGACGAGAATTATCAATTTCTCAGTTTTTTAAATTTAATGTAATGTGAATAAATCAATTTTTCTATGAGTTATAATTTTGAAATTGGATTTTCTTATTTGGCTGATGTTTTAAATCTATTAAATTAAAAAACGAAAACATTTTGGTTTCAATATTTCTTCAGTGATGGTGTGTTGATATTTAGTCGTCACATTTGAATCGGACAAGTGGGAGCACCACTAAGGTAGCTTACTTCCTTTCTCCTGGTTAACTTCCTGTTATAACTTTAGTAATTCACAACACAGCATGTTAATAAAAACACCTCACGATAAGAGTCACTAAAGATAATATCTCTGTGTTTCGTTTCATATCCGATATCAATTTTGACTGTTTTTCCCCCTCATTTTTTAGTTCATGTTTTATCATGTTTTTTGCAGTATTATTCCATTAGTTTGGACCTTGTTCGGAAACAAAAAGGCTCATATAAGCAACACCTGCTCGGAAAACATGTCGAGCTTGAAAAATCAAGCCGAGCTTGAACAATCAAGCTGAGTTTGATAATTTTGCAGTCATTGTTTGAAACTCGAGCTCAAGCCAGCCCTCACTATGAATATGTATACATATTTATGATAGTCCAGCAAGTGATTAATGAACTGATAAACAAAAAGGACATTTGTTTGTTCTTACCTTCTATATGTTCTCTAATAAAAGGGTCGTCCATTATATTTTTCCTATGTTTTTTTAAAATTGTTTCAAACTCGTTGATATCATTATTTTGATAAGAAGATACTAAATTCGTCATGGCCAAGATCTCTGGGTCATTTTTATAAGGTTTGGCTTCTTGTGAATCAAAAGGATTGATTCCTGATTTCATTAACCTGAAACATCACACATTTTTATTACAAATTTATAAAGATAAGAACAAATATTTTAAAGATGTAAATTATAAATAACATCTTAATGTTTTACTTTATCATTTAATTTTGTTTACTCTGACATTACAGAGGAATTGTAAGGTTGAAATATTTATGTAAGAACAAGAAAATAATAGATTATTATTAACTAATGATTTTCCAACAATGCAAAAATATTGATTCTTCTTATTGGGTTGCAAAGATTCTGTTAAATGTCAACCAATATAGTAGTAAAAGGAAGTAATTAACCCTCCAACCGCTAATGTTAAATTTCTTCGTTTGTTTAAAAATTAATTAAATATATTATTTGTATACAAAACCTAACTTATAAGATATCATTTTTCTCAGAAAGATGCATAGAATCCATCTATGTAAATAAAAAAAAAATTTTTTGAAACGGTTTTGGAGTAAGTATGTTACATGTCAAAAACGAAGTTACCAATTTTCAGGAAAAACCTGTATATTCCAAAATCAATAGCTTACTACCATTTTCTAAGATATACAAAAGTTTTGTGTAATATTTTTGAATATATTTAGGGGGAAAAAAAATAAAATTTGTTATATTATCAAAAAAACAAAAAATAGTTTACGAAAAAAGGTAAAATGATCTTTTTTTTTTCAAAAAATCACTAAATATAGTAATATATATCTTATACAAAAGTTCTATAACTCATTATGTTCAGAAAGGTGCATAGAATGTAGGTGTGTAGTGAAAAAAAAAGTTAGATGTATCACATTTGGTGTTTTTTGGTCAAATACCAAAAAATCGAAGAGTAATGGAGCAGAAATTTCACAGAAATGGTAATGAATAACATACTAATAGATTTTTAGGATTTTTTTCAACCATTTCTTGAGATTTGTCATATATTTGTGAATATATTTAGGGGAAAAAAATAATAATATGTTACATTTTCTAAATAAAAATACCGATTTTCCCTAAAAAGGTAACTTTTACAAGTGAGGTTAGGTTTGTAACCTCCACAATTTAGACTCACTAGTACCAATTTGAAGATAGATCAAAGACAAAACCATTAGATTTAACTAAGAAAATATATACTTTACAAAGAATAACACACATATTCACTTTTATAATCATATAAAACACTATATATAAGACAATTTGCATATAGCCTAAACTTACCATTTCGGCCTAGGTTATCGCAAATAAGAACGTTCAAAAACTAAACTATCACGCAAAAACATAAGCTTTAGATATAAAAACACATATATTGTAACTTTTATACACAATTTATATACAATTTGTATACACAAACCTTCAAAATAACAAATATATAACCCCAAAACAATATGTGCCAAGCCCTACTTTGCGCGAGACAATTCCGTCATTTTGAGATGAAAACAAAACATTTATTGTAAGTACTTGACACCATCAGGTAGTACCAACTTATAGAATGGAATTTCCCCTACAACTTAGTGTAAAGAAATATAAGAAATATAATATTAGAAACCAAAGAGAAATGCAAACCTAATGCCAACCAAATTTCGTCTCGTCAAGTTTGTTCTACGTTCAAGTAGGAATATCTCTGGATCTATGAGACGCAAAAAAATTTGTAATCTACGGTTGGAAAGAGAAACATGTGATCTATAGAACAGTGTTTTAGTTGAAATAAATGACAGAAAAACAGAGTTGTAATGCTATCGGGAAAAATGGCGTCGCGTTAACGAAAAGGCGCAGAGTTCAAATCTACGATTTTACGCATCAAAAATATGCGAACTTCACCAATTTTTGGAATATTATTTATAACGTTTTGTGGTATTTTTTTTGCATGATTATGCATCTACGGAACATTAGCTTTCCAACGGTATTTTATTTATTGCGATCGGACAATTTTAAGTGGGCGTAACGTTGAATTGCAAAATACGTGTTTTATAGACACGGTGCCTAAGTATTGGACCGAGCCTGGGTGTGATATGGGTCCGTTAGCAGTTCTAGGGTTAATAAATCAATATTATCCTGATTTACATTACGTAATAATGGTCAGAAAATTATGATTGGTGTCATTTTAAACGTTACATTATTAAATTTCAAAAATATTAAAGATATTAAAATTGTAAAATGAACACCACACTTTAATTTAATTATCTTTTTTAATTTATATCTACAGTATAAATTACAGATTTAATAATACTGTTATAATTTAAGAAGTTTGATAAAATTATGCAATATTTACAATAATAAATTGCAACTGCAAAAATATACCTACTACTACAGTTGAAGATATGTGATTATATTAATCTTAAAACTTACAGTCATATAAGTAATAAAATATGGTTTATCTAGTTATATTTTAGTCTATAGCCAATCACAAATAAATTTTAATATACAAGAAAAACTATGCTATAATTTAAAATGACAACTAGATGTGAATATTTGAATTAAAATTTGGCTTTGCGAAACAGCCAGTCTTACTGCCATAATATGTGACAAGACATTAAGATAGAAGAAGCCAGATTTAGGTTTCAAATCTCTCACAGAATCAGACATGCTTATCATATTTGTTGTTGAAGTAAGGAATAAAAAAACAAATTACATGTCGAAATGCCACTGCATAAGAAAAATAACAATAATTCTATTACTTTACCTAAAGTTGTAGATCCACTAAAATTAAACCATTTCTATAAACAATAAAATCCTGTCTATACATTTATAGACTATAATAGAAAAAAACCATTTTATATTCAATAAATGATAATATTCATGTTACTTGATGATTGTAGGAATAAATGATAAAACAGACTAAAATAAACAATGTACAGCGAAACTTGCCATAACAGACACTTCTAATAAATGGACATTTTTGTATTCCCCGACCGGCATCATGCTTTTCTGGCCTTTGTAGCGTTTCTAAATAATGGATTTTCCCCAGAATGAACATGGACATGATATTGATGGTCAATAGGTCGGTTGAAACCTTTCATAGTTTAATTTTCTCCTTTTTTAAATTTAGATTTTCCTAGTTTGCCTATTTGTTTATTCAGTACTGTAGCACGAAATTATTAATAAATAAAGAATATTATTTAATTTACAAATTTGTGTTTTATTGTATATTTTTGTGAGATTAAAACCATGTGTTATCACCAGCCTATATAACTGCATCTCTCCCAATAGCAGACACTTCTCAATAGCGGACATTTTATGAGGTCCGAGCAGTGTCCATTATTTGGAAGTTTTACTGTATTGTCTGCAGTTCTGACTTGTAAACCATCAAAAGATATGCATGTTCAAACCTGACTCCTGATGTTGGGTTTCTCCATGGGGTATGCACCCCCCCCCCCAACAGTCTTCATTAGTCTAACAGTCATAAAGTAACAAACAAAATTTGTTGTTTAATGTCTGTAACACACACACACACATATATATATATATATATAGCAGAAAGGCTAACAAGATAAGGTAAAATATAAAAAGTAATACTGTTAATTAACTACTTACAAATATTACAAGTCGTCTTCAAATAATGTACACTGCTCGGACCATATAAAATGCCCGCTATTGAGAAATATCCGCTATTGGGAGAGATGCAGTTATATAGGCTGGCTGATAACACATGGTAAACCACCAGAATAGCAACTTGTAATGACATTGAACACGATCAGAAATTAAATGGTGAACCTAAATCATACGGTCATTAACAAAATACCAAAATACAGTATTTTATATTTATAGTACAGTACATGTACTGTATTTATGTTGTCACTTTTTGTCATCGAGAAATTACAATTAGCAGTTAATCTAATATATAATAAAGGACATTATTGTAATGGATATACGGTCAATAAAAATGAAATAAATTAAACATTGGTATTGTGTCACGACTGTTCACTGTATTATCAATGTTTTTATAGTACAACAAGCATAATGGTTTTAATCTCACAAAAATATACAATAAAACACAAATCCATTTTGCCATAGCAGCGAACACGTTAAAAATGAAATTTACAATATGAAAATGAAAGGAAAGGAATAATGAACACTTTAAACCTTTGAGCGCCGTTGACGACTATATCCGCCAGCAAAGAAATGCTCTAAACGCCATTAACAAACATATCCGCAAGCACGTATTCTTTCCATTGTATAAATTGTAGTTAAAAACTGCCGCTAGATCTTAGATAAATTTACTATTAGTCATGTCTGAGCTCTGAAAATGTTTTACTCGGCCAGATGACCTGCCCGATCGGTATAATAACTGTTTTTGTCGCTTGGCAACCGGAACAGTGGAACGCTGTAGCGCCAATGACACATATTCCCGCCAGCGCTAGTTGCTTTGCTTACAGCTAACCTACACAAATAGTTAGTTCAGTTGTACAACACGTTCGGTTATTGTCTTTCATTACTTTTCTGTTTTATTAGTGTAGGTTATCGTGAGTTAGTGTGTTATGTTACAGAGTTTTTTATAATTATAATTGTTTTATTTTCCACGTTTTGTATTGTATTATGGCAAAACCAGACAATCCAGACTTTGATGAATATGTTAGTGGTCTACTAAATACTTCTTTTTCAAGTGCCTATGACGATGTTGACTTAGAAGACATTACATTACACAATACCACCGACCATAGCGAATCTGATGAGGAAGACAATTACATTCAAAGTGAAAATTTTCAATTAGCAACAACAGACTGTGATACCGTTTCTGCTGAGAAATGTTACAGTACAGTTCCTACTCAACTATTTCAAACAACTAACCAGCCAACTACAAGTGATACAGATCAACCTACTCCTACACTTTCTACTCAATTATCTCTACCAACTAACCAGCTAACTACAACAGGTAGGCCATTTCCTATTTTACATCCTAACTTACAACCTCAAAGTCAGCAAACTGCAACAAGTAGGCTTATACAAACTGCAACACGTAGGCTCAGACAAACATCAACCCTGCGAACTACAACACATAGGTCTATACCAATAAATAGGCCTACAGTTTTATATCAAAATGTGACAGTCACAGATCCTGGGCCTGGGTCACCTGTGCCCATATTTACTGTAAATGACGGGCCTAATTTACCTATCTCATTTGATGAAGAGTCTGCGCCAATTGATTATTTTCAGCCTTTTTACAATGAAGATATGTTTGATCACATTATAAATGAAACCAATTTGTTTGCCAACCAAAAAATAACTACTGGGTTATCTCCAAACTCCCGTATGAATAAGTGGCATGATGTTACCATAAAAGCTTTTATTGGGACAATTATAAATATGGGTTTGATACCCCTCCCTTGTATTGAAGACTATTTCACTACTAAATGGTGTGGAAGTATTCCTTTTTACGAGATGCGTTTTCTAAAAATGAGTTTCTAAATTTGTTTTGGAATATACACTTCAACCACGATGAACGTGTAGGTATTACTTGGCCTAAGGGGTTTCTAATCCAACCTTTTGATTGTACACATGAGAAAAATGTGTAAACTATTTTACACACCTACCCAGTATCTGGCTGTAGATGAGAGCCCAATTATTGCCTTCAAGGGTAATGTTAGTTTTAAAGTGTACAACCCAAACAAACCTACAAAATTTGGACTAAAGGTATTTGTTATTTCTGATTGCAAAATGGGTATATTCCTGGATCCATCTCGAGGGGTTTTCGCCTGCAAAACAACAGGAGGCGCCACAAATGGTGTCAAGTGGGATTCACCAAACACAAATTAGTGTCAGAAGTGGGATACCACAAATTGGTATCAGAAGTAGGATCAACACCAAATTGGTGTCAGTAGTGGCCCTACAATCGAACACACGTGGTAAGGTAAGTGGATAAATTTAAGGAAAACCTAAGATCTACTTATTTTTATAAATTTCATCTCAATTTTTTCAAACAAGAAATTTTTTAGAAAAATGAATAAAAAAATATAAATAAATTATAATACAAATGAGTAAAATAAAGGAACGAATAAGATTTTTTTGTAGAAGAATGACTAATTAAATTTTTTTTGAGAAGTAAACTAAATGTTTTTACATTTAATTTTACATTTAAAGTGATACTTCGACAGTGTTAACTATTCATACCAATTTTTTTATTTAAAAAGGTCATTCTGGGAAAAGGTGAATTTTTATTCGGGCATCACATATCAAATTTTAAAAATCAATACATAAATCTAATTCGAATAACAGGAATCAGAAATAAACAGCCGGAGTTACATCCTTTATTGTAAAATAAAATAAAATAATACCAGCGCAAAGTGAAATAACGGTAAAATTAATGGTTCATAGTTCGAAAAATTTAAAATACACGTGTCCAAAAAACATAAAGGAACTAAAAAACTAGGACGCTTGTCACAGTTCGCAGTTCATATATAGATACCGTAGTCGAAGTCCCATACAGTCTGTGGAACAAACTTTCAGACTGATGTTCTACGTAGAGTTTAGAGGAAAACTTTGATTGAAAATTGTACAGTACAACTCTTATTGATCAATCGATATTTTACATAAATGATTCTTTGAATCTGTTTTTTCAATATTTTACAAAAAATTAAACGACTTTTTGAATCTGTTTTATCTAAACCACTAAAATCGATGACCTTAAGAAGAAAATCTGGGACTTTTACAAACTTCTATGACCCCACAATAAATTCGGGGACTTCCGTGACTGGTAGATACTCTGATAGTTCACCACTGTGTTTAAATAGAATTATACATATAAATGTATAATACATACAAATGATTTCTTTGATTTGTCACTGTCACTTTCTTTATCTGATTTTGGGCAATAATTCAGTAACTTATATGTTTTTCGGTATCACTTTTCTTGTAATTATGTATAGAATAGAAATATATTATAAATTTTATTTTCAAATATCAAAGAAAATAAATTAAATATGTATAAAGTGAAGCCCAGTAGGTGACTCATATGGGTGGCTTGGGGGTAGGTCACCGAACACCCTAATCCTCTCCGCTTATGTGAATGAAGCAACCCTTCGTTCAGCCGCATTCCCAGTTTGATGTTAGTATATAGTAAACTTGCTTCTTCTTGGACACGTTCAGAGTGGAGTTTTTCTTCTAACTTTTGGCTTTTAGCTTGTTTAAAATTCATTTCCTAAAATGGCTATCTTTTCTGATTGGCTGATGGCTTTCTTCTCCAATTGTCTGGACCAATAGGAAGGCTCTCCTTCGGTTTCCACATTTTTTATGTATTTATTTAAACACTTGGAATTATTTAAGTTTAACTAATAAATTTAGAATTTTTATTAGACACATTAGAATTATTCTGTACCATAAAATTATTCATATGTAATTAAAATTTATTTCAACAGTAATCGGAATTCCCATTGTTTTCTGTATGCGATGTCTAATTGGTTGAACCAGTTTTTAGTTGTTGTCAAGATATAAACTGTGATTAACATATAATTAATCTATCCTTAATTATTGACTTATGACCATTTCATACTGTACCTATTTGTGTATATTTTAATGATTTTTAATAACATTTCTTATTATTTTAAACCATTTGAGTTGAACATTAGTTTTACGTCACTAGGCTTTTTCTACTTCATTAGGCCATGGCAAAGGAATAGTTTCATTGGATAGTCAAAAAATTAATCAATAACAAGCTCGGTGGTTCAAAACAATCAATGCTACTTTATTACTGAATACCCATTTATTAATAAATTCTCTTTACTATTAATATACTCAGATTTAAAGGTGAAGATAGATCATAGATTCACACTGGAGAGTGAACAGTTCAATAAGAATCATCAATCAGACCAATAACCGTTCTGAAGTTGTGGAGAGGGTAAAAGATTCTTTAGAAACGTACAGATATGGAAGAGGTCTATTCAGTTCCACGACCTGTTTTCCAAATTAAAATTGAATGTGTTAGACTAAACAACAAAAGTAAAATGATTAATACTACTTTATCGGCATTATGAATAGTGGTGTATAAGTACTACTAAATTTCCACATATATGTATTGCATACTGTTGAATTTAACTTCTCGTACTAAGAACTCTAGTGCACTTTGCACAGTTAACGATACCAAATATTTCGCGTAGATATTAAATCAAATCGCATGCGTGAATCATAGGCAGTTCAATCTACATAGTTCGCAGTTCATAAATATAGATACTGTAGTCAAAGTCCCATACAGTCTGTGGAACAAACTTTCAGACTGATGTTCTACGTAGAGTTTAGAGGAAAACTTTGATTGAAAATTGTACAGTACAAATCTTATTGATCAATCGATATTTTACATAAATGATTCTTTGAATCTGTTTTTTCAATATTTTACAAAAAATTAAACGACTTTTTGAATCTGTTTTATCTAAACCACTAAAATCGATGACCTTAAGAAGAAAATCTGGGACTTTTACAAACTTCCATGACCCCACTATAAATTTGGGGACTTCCGTGACTGGTAGATACTCTGATAGTTCATCACTGGGTTTAGGTAGAATTATACATATACAGTGCCAGATTTCCCAATAGGCCCGGGCCTATGGGCGCAAGCTCCCAGGGGGCGCACGGCTGAGGGAAAAAAAATATTTAGAAATAAAAATAAATAGCCATAACTTAACATATTTTTTGAATTGATTACAAAAAAATCATTCTGATTTTGAAGTTCATTGGAACAAAATAATTGTTGGTAAAGTTAAACTATTTTTCAACATTTCGCATCAACTTCGTTACAACATTGATCTCAAACACGGGAGAACTGGCCCAACTTTGGTAAGCCCAGAACCAAGTAACTACTCAAAAAACTTGCAATGGTAAAATTGCATCGTGGAGTGGTGTTTAATCAATTAACATATAGGCCTTATATAATTTTTTAATAAAGGTTTTGGGGAAGTAACTTTAACCAGACTAGGGGGCGGAAAAAATTATTGGGCCTACGGCGCCAAAATGCTAAATCCGGCCCTGTACATATAAATATCATTTGGACAGGGGCAGATATGCACTTTGACTTTTGATTCAATGCTGTTGTAATAAAAGTGTTGGTAACAGATAACTCTTTATAATGTCCAATACGGTGTTTGTGCTTTGGATCCAACTGTCAGATATGTAAGTTAGATTGCTTCTACTATCTATCAACGTTCTTGTTGCAATTCTATTTATTGTCCATGTTAATTACCGGACAGCTTCTATTAATCAGGGACTCATTACTCATACTTTTTTTACCTAATTTCGTTACATAATTGGAGGGAACGGGTATCGTAGATGAAAACTGACTGAAGTTATCATTAGGGTAGCATAACTGGAGCTGTTAAAAGTGAAAGGAAAACATTTTAGATTTGGTGCTTTTCAGTTTTGCTCAGAATGTCGAAATTTAATAACAAAGTATCAGTGGCAGCTGAAGTGGTTCCCAAATTTCAGTCATCCCAATTTGGTCGGTTATTAAATCTAAAATAAGTTCAACTGAGATCTATTTGATGGATTATTAAAATTTACGTCACATAACAAATGTATTGATAAAAACATGACCCAAGGCCCAAACTACCCATTTCAACAAATTTATTCTAAGAATTAATTAGGGAAACGCACAGAAAATTTATACATTTTTACCCCCTCCCCCAATTTGATTAATCTAAAAAGGACAAAATATAGATAGTGAGTCGTTTAATTATTAAAATAAATCACCACTTACATATTTGCTAAAACAAGGTATTTCAAACATGTTGTTCGTCGCGGGCTGCCACTTTCATCGTAGTTCTTAAACGCTTCGAAAAAATCTGTATGTGCCTTTTCAAATTCTCCTTCTCTTAAGTGCATTTTCCCACCGCATTCTATAAACATAAAAAAATTGTAAAAATGAACTGAATATATAGCAACTAGAATTGTTCATACATAAATAATACACTGGACATACATTGAAATTTATACAATGTGTCCTGTAAATAAGTATACAATTTTGATTTTCTATTAATTGTTTATTCCTCAATAGATTCTTTCGGAATTTTACATTCTTTTGGAGGAGGAGGGGGATATAAAATTGATAGTGCACTTAAAGCTAAAACTCATCAAGTTCTATGTTTACCAGGAGGATGTTTAAGGATATATATAAGTTCTATGTTTAAGGATAAATGTGTGATCTTAACTCAACTGAACTAGTGTGGGCTAAAATAAAACAAAGTATACCCGAGAACATAACAGAATGGAATGTGTCTGAATTGAAACTCGAAGAGTTAGTAGATATTGTGTTACAGGAGATTACACAAGGTGACTGGACGAACATCTGTAATAATACTGTTGGGGTATTTGAAAATAAATAAATACTTATTTGAAAAGACAGTATTGTTGAAGATGAAATCGACCGGGTCGTTATCAACTTTGGAGGATAGGGCAGTGACGTCACATCAGGTGAAGAAGACGATTATTTCTGCAACTCTGAATGTGACAATGTACTTGCAGAACCAATGTAATAAACATTAAAAATTTTGTTGTAATTTATTGATACCAATAAAAATATCATTTTGAGATTTTTTCAACAAACTTTTAAAAGTTATAATCTCCTGCAGGTAAGTCAATATGTTTGGACTAGGACATAGCACAACCCTACTGGCAACTCCCCCCTTTTTTCCAGGAGAGTGAAAAAGGTATTCTGAGAATAATTAATAAAGGAATAATTGAATACAAAGTATCTTCAGAAAAAGACTGAAGTTATAGACTAACAAAGATGATAATAAATATATAATTGTACATATTTCTGAATAAGTAAAATTAATAGATCTATATTTTATGAAATATGATACCTCGAATAACTCCCATAATTAACGGATGGGGAATAGCAGACTTAATATGTAGTGATTGTTCATAAAGCGTCTTCAGTTTCTTGTTATTCTTCTGTGCTGTGTACATTTGGATTTCTAGTGCATAGATTTCTAGTAATTGTGTTCCTTTCTTTAAATCATCCTCTCCTTCATCTGTCTGCAAACAAATAAATTGATGTATTTGTACAACTGTCTTGATACAGAATGGAATATACTCACCATATTTCACAGGTTCAATTTTGGGACACTAATTTTTCATATTATAATTAAATAAATAAATAAAATAAAATAACTAAATGTGGCAAATGTGTAACATAGCCTATATTACACTCTATAAAGAACCTTACTCTGCGAAGAGACTGTACATGCATTTCTTGCACCAATTGCTCTCTTGAGGATGGGAGGGGGGGTAAGTGGGGATTTACAGGTCTCCACGTGGTGCAGAGTGGAGAACGTACTGATACTGCATCAATGCAGTGGAAGTGTAAGACGTTATCCAAGCCAAGGCGGAACAACATATGCTGATGGCTAAGAGCAAGATTAGTCTTGAATATGGGAACTCTGGATACCAGGCTATCTCAGTTTCAACCTAGCCTTAAGCATATGTATAGACATGCAAGGCTCTGTATGAGTGGAGTTTTATTTCCCTTGGTACTCTTATTTCCCTTATGGCACTTTGGGACTTTTATGGAATCAACAAAACCAGTAAAAGTAGATGACATTGGGGAGCGTGAAAAAGAAAACTCAAGAAAAAGTAACCAGATGGAGGTGGAGGAAATAGGAGTTGAGAACAACCCTGTGGAATTTACTCCATCACCAGACATAGGGTCTCAGGAAGTGCTAAATTATCCTGTTATAGAGAAAGTTAGGGATGGAGTCGAACACCTCGACATCAACAAGACATGACTTTTAAGAGCATAAAATGAGAACAGCTGAAGCAGTGGCACAGGAGTTACCTATAAAACCCAGAAATAGAAAACCACACAGAAAATACCAATATGGAGAGACGCTCAACCCAAACAAGGGAAAGCTCGACAGAAACAAACCTGGCTAGTCAACAACCCAAGTACAAGGTCTGTTGAGAGCTCACACAGAGCAGAGGAAAAAAAGATCTCGCTATGATAACAAGATGGACAACCTTTCCGGAGAAAACTGACTGAAGAATATTCAGATATGATTCTAGAGATTATTGTAGGGGAAGTAGTGCCTTATAAGGAGAAAGATTCAGCACCCAAATTCTATAACTCCTATCTGGAGAAAGGAGCTCTCATTATCATACGGGTGGATGAGACAGCCAAGAAGTAGCTGGTAGTCAATGTCCCTAAACTTAACATTGAAGAGGGATCAGCACATAAGGTGTATCTAGCCAGGGTGGTGCTCAGAACAACGAAGGTGTTGGTCTGGGTACCTAAACCTCTAGGGAAACTCCAACCAGAAAAAATTGTGAAGATGATGAAAACCTAAAACAAAGGGCTAATGACACAGAACTGGAGAGCAGTCGATAGGAAGCTGGAGGAATGTGGTCCAGACGCATGTACAGTACAACAACGTTAAGCCGGCCCCTTTTAAGTCGGATCTTCGGGTAACCCGGACCGGTTTGCAATAAATAAACATTAATATAAATTAATATAAAATATGCATTAGCGCTATTGCTTTATAGGAGTCCATAATCGTAGTGTATTGCACGGTGATCGTGTTTCAGCCGAGTTCACGCAACCGAGTTTGTTTGCCGTGACTGTACATCTGATGCCTAACTGTAGCGCTGCATGCCTGCGTGGTGAGTCATTGTCACCCAAGTGATTGGCGCGCTATGCCGGTTGAAACGGATGCGCGACCGTGCGGCACAAACGTTACTCGAAGCTGGCGCAACAGAAACTTACAAGCTTATGCTCCAAAAAGTAGAGATAACTGTACAGTCCACAGATGTGTTTGTTGTTTTATTGTGATGAGTAAATATTTTTAAAGTGTTTTTCTCTGCAATAAAGGAAATTATTGTAAGTACAGTATGTATATTTTCATTTTTGTGTGTTTTCTGCTCTTTCTCTGACTAACACGGATTTTCATTATGTCGGATCGGCCGCGGTCCTGGGTGGTCCGACTTAACGAGGTCCTACTGTACTAGTGATCGACGAAGTGTCACTGAAGTTATTTTAGGCAGTGGGATACACAGTGCGTCGGGATTTCTCCAAAGCGGACTTCAGAGACATATCCAATCCAAAGAAGGATGAGGGTGGTTCAAGTAAACCTTCATCATAATAAGGCAGCAACCACTGTCTTACAGAGGCTGCTTGAGCAGGAACAAGTTGATGTGGCCCTAATACAAGAACCATGGGTGACTTGTGGCAAAATTGCAGGACTATGCATTAGTGAAGGTAAGTTAGTGTATGATAAACCTAGAACCTGTATAGTAGTTAGGAATAATTTTGAGATACTTATTTTATCTTCTTTATGTTCCATAAAGTTATAACAGTGGTAAGCACTGACATATATGTGTGGGTTCAAGAAGTCAAAGCTGATTTTCACTTCTGCTTCCTTCCCACACGATCTAGCTGACAATCCACCACCCACTAACTTCAAGAAGGTGGTGGAGCACGGTGTGCGTGGGGACGTTGAACTCCTGGTGGGAGCAGATCTCATTGCACATAATACAAATACAGTAGCAGTGATACAAACAATAGAGGCGAGTCTTTACTTTCTTATATTGTAGCATCTAATCTTCATATTTTTAATAGAGGAAATACGAGGTATGGCTAGGGAAAAACGGGATTTTTGCTGAAACATATTTTAATTTTTTTCCCCTTAAAATTTTTACATTATCCCCTTTAATATACTCCCCTCCTATACTGCTCCATTCAAATTTTCCATTGTTCAAAACAGTGTTTCAAGTCATTTATTTTTATGGTCACCTTCGCTTTTTCTTTCACAGCTTCAACTGTCTCACACCTAGTTCCTTTCAATGATTCCTTCACTTTCGGGGAACATACAAAAGTCATATGGGGCTAGGTCTGGTGAGTAGAGTGGGTGTTCCAACACAGGAATCCCATGCTTAGCCATAAACGACTTAACAATCAGTGCAGTGTGGGCTGGAGCATTGTCCTGATGAAGAATACATGATTTGTACTTCCAAAACTCAGGTAGCTTTCTTCTTACTCGCTCACGGAGAGTAGTTAGAAACTCAAGTAATATTCCTTATTCACTGTTTGACCTTCAGACACCCAATTTATATACAGAATCCCACGAATGTCGAAAAAAGCAATCATTATGGCTTTGAATTTTGATTTGGACATTCGAGCTTTCTTCATTCTTGGTGAATGCAGGCTCTTCCAGGGCATTAATTGGTGCTTAATTTCTGGGTCAAAGGTAAAAAACCACGATTCGTCACATGTAAATACTCTTTCCAACAGTTTAGGATTCTTTTCGATGTTTTTCAAAATATCAGAACAAATAGTCATCCGTGAGTCCTTTTGTTCAGGCGTGAGGATCTTGGGACCATATTTTAAGAAACTTTCCTCATGTTAAAATCTTCATGTAAAATCTGTCGAACTAATTTTTTGGAGACTCCTACAAACTGCACGGATACTCAAATGATGATCTTGACAAATGAGAATGCCTATTATTTCAATGTTTTCAACAGTTTTTGATATGGAAGGACTTTCTGGACGTGGATCATCTTCGATTTCTTCTCGCCCTTCTTTGAACCGTTTATGCCAGTCAAAACTTGTGTGTATGTGACATATACTCATCACCATACACTCGTTGTAAGAGAGAATAAGTCTCTGTTTTACTATAATAAGACTAAATAAGACTTGCCGAGTTTCACTAAAAACTTCACATTAACACATGGCTCTATTAAGATGCCTATCACTTTTCCGACGAGCGGCAGGTACACGATCTGACACGAACAAAGGCTGAGGCCCGACTTTGCAGGCTACGATCATCACACCAGCTGGAATGTGGAGGGCAGATGTCAGTAACTCAACAATATGACATTTGACCTTGAGGTTCACACTGTTTGTCTTACAAAAATCAGTCCTAAACACACCTTGTACACCTAACTTTGTTACTAAGGCTAGAAGTGAGATTTTTTTTTGGATCTAACACTTGGAACAACCAATGGCAGACACAATACAGTAAGTAAATGGTATGTGTCAAACGTCTATGTCAAACCATAGACATATTATAGAACTCCAAGTAGATAATAGATCAGTTAATTAACACTTTTCGGAATTTGAGGAACAATAGATGGAGGGCTTATGAGGAAAACTTCAAAATCCACCTTAAAGTGTTTGGGAGACTTATCGGTAACTCACAAGAATTAGAGTTTGCAGCGAGTAGGTTGACAAATATTGTATATTGGTGGTATATTGAGTAGGTATAGCTCTTTATGAATATTGTCCTCTTACACAGAGAGTGAACGGGGGTCAAGCCAAGTAGTGGGGTCAATCACTTTCTGACCAAAGGAGACAGATCAGGTGGTTGTTTAATATAGACGAACGCTATGGTAGGAAGGCAGCCAGAACAGTGTTCATACAGACGCAGTTCTTATGCTGAGGCCAAGGCTTATAGACCGACTAGCTGATGACTGGGGCTTTAGTTTCATCTGGGGATGGTTTTATAAAGAAATTTTTTTTTTAGCACAACCCTCATGGTGGTGCTATGGAAATAATTTATGTCCAAATGCAGCAACACACCAATTTTGATCAAAATCAACCCATAATAACAAAGATATGATACTTGTTTTAGGGGTAAAAAACACCCTTGAAGTGGAACAATTTCAAAACCCTTTCTTAGTACAGGTCAACAGACCTACCGCAAACCATGTTAAAAAATTCATAACTCTAGGCTTCTTGGATCCAGAGATATGTTTTGTAACAATCTCGAACACTGGGGATATAAAGGGATTTAGATTTATTGATTTTAATGAAAATAAGTCACAAACAAACCATAGATTTGATTAAATACTCAATTTATAACATTCATGAATATTCTCCCATCTGAAATACATACATGAATATAATAGAATAATTTCCAACTATGGAAGTACTTCCTGAAAATAACAAATACAATTCTCAACACTAAATACATAAATTTAAAACAAGTAGCATATAGTAAGAGTTCAAATAATGGGGTTCACAATATATGACTGCCTTTTGAAAACTAGGAAAAACTTCAGAAAGTCTGTTTTTTATAAGTTATTATTCAAAGCTCGCAAACTATCTTTATTGTTAAAAGATCTTTCAACGTCTCTACTTTATGATTATTTTACAAATTGATAGTTTTTTTCCTCAAGATTTTAACTTGTACCTCTAGAATGTTTCTTTAGTGTTTTTTTATAGTTATGTATATTATGATAACCAATTATATATTTTCATGTGGAAATTATGTTTGAAATACAACTTAAGCATCTATACCAGGACGCTGACCACTGATTTTAATTAAAATCAAGAAAAAACTGTTTCTTTAATTGCATCGCTCTGGAAGTGAAGCAAAATCTGAGGCGATCAGCCTAATGAGAAGGCCTCGTAGCAACAAGAGAGTCAACACGACCACTCTCGCCAGATGAAGATGAGGTAATAAAACTACAAGAAGTCTTCTAAACCAGTCTGATTGCTAAATGCTGCGATTGGTGAATCTTTTAGGCCAATTAGGGATAACCTGACGATTATATCGGCACACTACACACTGCACTGACTCTTAATATGTTTTAATTTTGAGGAAAACTATTCTTTCATAAAATTATTCACTTATTATACAAGTTTACAATGTTTATTTATTTTAAACGGTATTGTATTAGTATTAATACAATGTTTAACCCTTTTCATTCATACAAATCGTTTTCTCGGAACACTGTCAGTCCGTCGTTAAGAGGCTTCGAATATATGATTGCAATAAGTTTCCTGATGTCATGTCTAGCTTACGTTATATATTGAACCACGTACTAATATTATAACTTGGACACAAAAATGTGAAATGTTACAGCATTCAGGGTAAAAAACACCCTTGGAGTGGAACATTTTCAAAACCCTTTCTTAGTACGCGTCTACAGACCTTCCCCCAAACCATGTTTAAAAATGCATAGCTCTAGGCTTCTTGGATCCAGAGATTTCGTTATCAGTCAATGGGTTTTGACTTACATCCTTTGCATATAAGTCAACATGCGTACCAGTCAGGTAAAGGGTGTGAGAATGCACTTCATAGTCTAATAAAAAGACTGGAAAATACTTTCAGAAATCGGGAATATGCCCTCGGTGTCTTTTTGAAATTGAGGGAACTTTTGACAATGCCCCCCCCTCCTATTATTCAACGGTTTAAGCCCTATCATATCACGGGGTTAATACTACTATGTGCGAGAACGCAGTTCTTATGCTGAGGCCAAGGCTTATAGACCGACTAGCTGATGACCCCCAGCAACACACCAATTTCGATCAAAATCAACCCATAATAACCAAGATATACTTGTTTTAGGGGTAAAAAACACCCTTGGAGTGGAACATTTTCAAAACCCTTTCTTAGTACAGGTCTACAGACCTACCCCAAACCATGTTAAAAAATTCATAGCTCTAGGCTTCTTGGATCGAGAGATATGCTTTGTAACAATCTCGAATCTTGAAAATACTATCAGAAACCGGGAATATGCCCTCGGTGTCTTCTTGAAATTGAGGGAACTTTTGACAATTCCCCTCAACGGTTCAAGCCCTATCATATCACGCGTGTGGGTGGGAGACATGTTAAATGGGAGAACAGTTGTAGCTAAAGTACTGGGAGAAGAGCTGTAGGCTGAGGTTGTCCACACGAGGGAAGTTCTCTCTCCCCTTCTATAGTGCCTGGTGGTTGACACACTTCTGGATCTTCTTTCATCGGAGGGTTACTACACCCAAGGATGTGCGGTTGTGCTTATCCAAGGAAGTAAAGTGATAGATCTTATGAAAAGAGCTCTGTCACTAGTTAAGAGATGGTATCACAAGGGAAACCTCCGGCTTAACTCAAATAAGACAACATTTATCCCACTTATAAGGATTCTACAAGGTCAAAAATCTAAGGGTGTGTTTAGACACCAAACTAACCTATAATTCGCACTTGAAGCACGCTATGGAAAAATCCTAACAAATCATTAATAGCAGAAAGAACGGCAGTAGGCAGAACCTAGGGACTAAGACCAGCAATGATGGGATACATCTATACTGGTATTATACAACTTATGATGTGCTGATGTGCTATGGAGTGTAAATGTGGTGGGTTGGGGCCAAGTGGGACATCCCAAAACTACACTGAATAGCGTTCAGAGGTTGGCATGTCTATGCACTACCGGAATCATGTCCATTACACTAACCGCTACAATGAAAATACTACTTGGGGTTCTACCCATTATCCTGTTTATTACGGAGGAAGCAAGAAAAACAGCCTACAAACTGAGGTACAGTGCGTCTGAAGAAACTCACATAAGGGCATGCCAGAATTGATTATCTGCAATTAATGCACTTGCAGGCACTACAATAAAATCTAATCTAGTATGGGAATGCCGAGAGAACCTCAATACTTTGACCCAGAAAAACCGGGTAACTTTGCACTGGGTGCCAGGGCAACGAGAAGGCAGACAATTTAGCTAAATAGGGCTATGCATCAAAGTTTAAGAACCTGAGCCAGCTGTAAGAATATCCGTGTGTATGATCATGATGGCCATAAACAAGTGGGTTCATGCAAAACACCAGCAAAGATGAAGAAGCCTTAACTTCAGGTAATCCTGAAAGGACAATAATGACCCGACGTAGGGGACAACTCAGACAAATTACGGAATACTGGGGTCTGAGAGTGCACTTGCACAGGATTAGAATTTAATCATGCCGAAACTGTGTGTAGCCTGCGGGAAGGTTGAGGAGACCGCAGACCACATAATTTTCAATTGTGAGGCCCTAATTTTTTAATTATATTTTTTAGGGTTTTAAGGCGAACAACCATTTCGGTCATTATCGCCTTATCCTGACTAATAAGAGGGGTGTCAAGAGCTGGATTTTGGTTTAGACTAAGGATAGAGGTACTATCGTTTAGGTATCAGAAGGACTTAATAGCAGTTAGAAAGGAGTTCATCCCAAGGGTATCAGCGCTCAATGAATGACCGTATGAGGTAGAGTGCCATTGGGATCAGCTTGCAGACATCTCGGATGTTGGAACCTAAGTCCTGGAGGGATCAGCCTTCAGACAACGAACGGGAAAGTTCATGTTGCTGACAGACCACGTTAATAACGCTCTGTCTTTAATAAAATCAGTGATTAGAGTTGTGGTATAGCCAGCCGCTTATGTTAAATTGTATTAAATTATATCTATTAGAATATATTTTCTTGAATAAAGACTAACATCTCGAAAAAACTATAAGATATAAAGAACTTAATGTCTGTTAAATTCAATAACAAAAATAATCAGATAAAGGCTACATAAAAACTTTCTTTATGTTTCGTGAACTATAGACGTAACTAATGAATCAGCCATTTTTATTTTGTAATATAATTTAGACACAGAACAATTATAAAATTAAGAACTTGTTATTCATAAGAAATTGTAGGTTTAAGTATTTTCATAAACTCGACCTACCATAATTATTATAATTGATAATCAATATATATTTTTATCATGTCATATGTAATTTCAGTGTAGAAGAGGAATTACTCATTCCTAAATAAATCTGAGTAATTTATACCACTTGTGATTTATTTGAGATTATAAGTACATTTTCTTTAAAGAGTCCACAATCCTTAAAATATAATTAAGTGTCTGTGCTCTCTCACAGAATGGCTCCCAATAATTTTAAATAAGAGATAAATTCAAAATTAAATTAAATTCACTAATTTCATCAGGTTTAAAAAAATTACATATGTTTCAGACAAACATCCAAATAGCTTGAATAAACTGATTATTTGGGTACCTAAGCTTGTATCTAACCTCGATAATATCTAAAAACCCATCAAAAGTACTGCCACTCCGACACTGAAATGTTGATAAATCATATTTAAAGCATTCTAGAAGCATACAGATTATAGAAATGGTAAACTGGTACAAAATATTGGATGATTAGTTCTTTAGAAATCAACAGAGAGAAATCAATTTTTCCCTCTTTAAAGTAGTTACATATAATATTAAATTGGTTATAAAATTCTTCTTATTAAAATTATGTAGTTCAAACAAATTGGCCAGTATGAGTAATATAAAACTGTATTATGTTATATGGAAGAATATATTTTGAACATTTAACTAAATAAAGTGAAATCAGAGGCTCACTTATAATGAGTATGATCAT
Source organism: Aphrophora alni (assembly GCA_963513935.1). Classification (NCBI taxonomy): domain Eukaryota; kingdom Metazoa; phylum Arthropoda; class Insecta; order Hemiptera; family Aphrophoridae; genus Aphrophora; species Aphrophora alni. The sequence continues at coordinate 36,505,124 of OY740770.1, forward strand.
GGCAATCTTGAGGGACCTAGCTGGATCTACATCTTTTTCATGTAGTCTTGGGTTAGATCCCTCTTTTTCATTTTTCTTATCAGATCTCTTCTGACCCTGATGCTATTACAGTACTCTAGGGCTAGGGATCTTTATTTTATGTTCTTTTCTTCCATATTTTTAATAAGGTGATGATAACCCAGATGTTTTTGCCTTTAAACAAGGGGGAAAAAACTGAAATATGAAAAAGAGAGGTAAAAGAATAAATATTTATGCTCTTACTATGTATATTTTAAACTACACCAACATTTTTGAATTCACACATGAAAAAATTTCCAAAAATTAATTTACTGTACCAAATAATATACATTTTAAGATTATTGAACTAGTAATAATATCTCTGATATTACCATTAACATAATTTAATAGTGGACTTAATAAATTTTTATTTTTAAATATTGTACAAATTGCAATCTGAATTAGATAAAAATGTAACTGAAATACAGTTAAAAGAAAACCTCAAACTAAACACAGATATTTAACCATATTTAATAAACAAAATTAAATTAAAAATCAGAAAAATGTTTCACTTAAATCACATTAATCTGAATTAAGAGTAATTTTAAAACATAATATATTTATAATTACTATTATTAAAATATGCTCCAAAAATTAATTATTGAAAATTATTTTTTTAAATCTCTCAAAATAGTAAAAACACCATGCTTAGTGAGTAAATCAAACGGATGCATACAAATAAACAAACATTGAATTAAACTTTCTCAAACAACATACACACCGAAAACCAAAATCTAAGCAAACAAAAAGTATTCATCACCAAATATATCAAAATCGGTCCTAGTGTTAAACATTTCTTGTGAAACTGTAAAGTCTTGTAATTTAAACTATTGTACCAAGTGGCATGTAAAAGAAAATAACAGATAATTAGTAAATTAGAAAAAAATCCAATAAATCTATTCAAACTATAAACCTATTTCAATTAAACTCAGCACAGTTGTTCCTTGGCAGGGTGTTAAAAAAAAATTAAACAAAACAAATTCTTAAATATTTCCTAGTTTTCTCTACAACAGCCAAGAAAATAAAATTACAGTACATTTCAGTGAAACAGAATATTTGTATCAACTCTAATCAATAAAATAATTTGTTTTAAATTGAGAGAATAAAATTTATAAATACAGGCGAAACTCATTAATCCAAACGCACGGTACTCCGAACGCCGCGCTACTCCGAACGGCCTTCAGTTGCCATTTCTTAGAATTCCCATGTCACAACAACGGAAACGTAAACAAAGTAAAGGATGTAGTTGAGATGAGTCACTAGTCAGGTCATTTCACTATTGGTACTATACCAGATCCTTACCCTTCGCCAACTGCGTGATGACGATTAAAGAATTTTTATTGTAAAGTTATTTATTGTATTACAAAGTTATTTATTGTATTGTACAACTTTATTATGTACTGTACTGTAGTTTTTAAATTTATTGTACGGTAATAATATTTGTTTAAAATTATTTCTGGCGTTTTTTTTTTTTTGCATTTCCTCAGTAATCCAAACTTTTTGATAGTCCGAACGCCTCGAGCAAACAAATATTCGGATTAACGAGTTTCGCCTGTAAATATAAAAAACACATATTTGGAGTTTTAATTATATTTAAAAAATGTAGGAAAGGAATCCAGTTGTTACAAATAACTATAGAAAATAGTAGAGAGGAAGAAAAAGTATAAACAAAATCAGTTTTATTATCTACTATAACTGTAAATATTATAAAAATATAGTCGCTTTAGCCCAAAACAAAATGAATTGGTTATAATATCTCTACAAATACTTTTTTAATATTAAAAAATCTGGAAAAATGATTTTGACTAAATTTGATGAAATCTGAAGATTTTTGACCTAAAACAGCATGTTTACACACCTCAACTGATACATAATATATAAACTTATAAAAAATGAACTTTGTTTAATATTCAGCAGATTGTTGTTAAGTGCTTTAAAATCTTTGATAGTAATTGTTCTTTTATTTAATTTTTATATTTAATATATCTTTGCCTATTTAGGTATTAGTTAGTACATGACACATGTTCACAAACAGATATATATGGCTATGTAAGGCATTGTATAAATATAAATATTGTTCTTATTTTAAGTAATTTTTGTATTTGGAATAGATACAAATTATAAAATAAAATATTCAGGTAATGGCTTCAAACTATGAACACTATATTTAAGAATATTATAACAACTTATGGCTAAAATTATTTCTTTTATTTGACATATTGTATTAATATCCACAACTGGTCATTTTCTGTCTACTATCCAAGATTTTAGTATACAGTATAGAATATTATCATTTTGTGCTAGACAATCAAAATTATTTAATTTTCTACAAATTTAATTCCTGAAATGTATCTTTTTCCATTTACCATATTTTATGTCAACATTTTATCTAAATACAGTTGTATGGTATAAACCAGATTATAATATTATTTAATTTTGTTCCAAATGTTAATATATTTGTTTTTCGATGATTTATCAATTTTATTCTTTCTTTTAATTATGAGGGTGAACCTGTAGAAGTTGTTACTGTATTTAGAATTTTACAATATGTTACATAACTACAAGTAATATTATACTCTTGTAATATAGTTATATATTATATCTTATGCCCAGCCCTAGTAGAATTTTACAAAGTGGCACAAAAAGAATGGTCACTTTTGAAATAAATAAAACTTCAAAGATGGTTAACATAAATATTATATTTTTTATATATGAATTCTGTAGTTTACCCAATCTCAAATAACAATATATAATTTTTAAATTTACATATAAGGATTCTGTAGTTTATCCAATCTCAAATGTTTACCCAAATAATATCGTTCAGTACTGAAAATCAAGCGCAAAATGAACAGTCGGATTTGAAGTGTGTAGTAATGGAGGGGTAGAGAGGGGAAAATTTAATAACTATCGCTGGAGTACTCAGTCTGTCTAGTAATTGCGATGGTGCAGTGGAACGTTGAACACAGCATTTTTGCTGTGGAGCAGTTCTTTAGAAACAATGAATCGTTTATTACTGTTAAACAACTTCCGCTGACATTTCAATACTGCATGTGATGTACTGATCCCTGATTGCAGGTGTACTTCGTTAGGTGACTATATACCAAACAATGGGGTCAGTTATGAACAATGTCCTGGGTATCCCCACATGGCACAGACTCCAGAAAACATCAAGAATGTGAGAGGATCAGTTTTTCAGAATCCTCGCCACTCCATTAGGTGGTGCACTCAAACTTTGGGTCTTAGCCATCGCTCGTTCAGCACATTTTACACAGTGTGTTAAAGTTTCATCCGTAGTATGTGTTAAAGAGAAACTGTAGTGAAAGTGATGGAGAACTTTGAAGAATTTTGATGTGCTTACATTACATGAAGAACGACCTCATATCACAGAAGTGATTTTCTGTACATGAACAGCATTATTTTTAATTTTTAACTACATATTTGAGATTGGGTAAACTACATAATTCATATATTTAAATTTAAACAAATTAATCTTAACAACCTTAAAAAGTTTTATTTATTTCAAAAGTGACCATTCTTTTTGAGCCACCTTTTATTATCTGCTAACATTAAAATTTTCCATCTATTCAAAGTTAATGAAGATGCATTCAGTCATATCAATATAGTTTACAAACTATTTGTCTTGAATCGAAGAGAAAAAAAAATGACCTGAGTGGAGAGAATTAATACCACTTTGTAACACTTACATAATTCAATCAAAACTATTAAACATATGAGATTGTAGTCGAGGATCCTCCCTAAAAAACTTTCAATATCTACAATATTGTCAGAAAATAAAGAAACTTGCCCATCAATCATACACAATGGCAATATTAAAGAAAAAAAAGACACTCCCAATCAAAACATATACAAATAGAAAAAGTTCAAGAAAAGTCCAAAACAATGATATTTGACAGTAATGAAGGCTGTTCAAAAACAACTCCCTATGAAAAGTGGTGTATAAAGCTCTTATAGAACTTTTCCGATAAAACTAAAATCAGACAAATATTTACTATATTATTCTCATTTTTAAGGACTATGAATAAGCAAAATTTCTATAAAATACTTGTATTTTTTTTAAGACGAGTAACTCAAATTTTTGGTCATAAAAAAATAATTTGTTATAATATTTAAACAGATTGTAATGTATATATTTCAGAGATACATACAATACGTCTCTGATATATAAAGACGTATCAATATGATATCATAATTATATTGCTTTTAGTGACTGACAGAAGTTAGTTTTGAATTTCACTAATCAACTGTAAAAGGTAACCGAAGATTACTAGGACTCAAACCTGATTTGTGAGTTCAAATTAGTTTGCTGAAGTATCTAAGTTTTTTTTTATTTGGAAGTTACTAATTATTAGCTGTAGAAAGATGTCGGAGTTTATTAGAATTTGACCTGATTTTTATGTTTTCTATTTTCCCAGGTAATTGGGCCTTTTATGCCAATAGCATTAACAACTGCCATAATGTAAAATATTCTCTAACCTATTTCAAAATGGCAGCCATTAAAATGTTTTATTGTGTGTAAGTCCTGTATCTATAGTTAATTGTAAACATATTCTAACACCAATTTTAACACAGTTTATTATCTACAACAAAATAAGTATAGATTTAAGAATAACTTACAAATTAAACCAATAAAATAAATAGTAACTGCTCTAGTATTCACAATAATATTCAATCAAATTTGGCACATAATAAACAAAAAACAAAAACTGGCAAGGAATAAGAGTACCATATAAATTTGATTATCGGTTGTTTTTCCTTGTTTTTTTTTGTAGTTTTAAAGTTGATCTGTGATTTCAAAATGTTACCTTCTATTTTAAAGCAAGTAGATAAATTTTAAATTTGAATAACAAGGTGACACATCAAAATAATTTCCACCTATTTTTTATTTTTTTTATTTCTTAAATTTCATCATAATTGCTGCTAAAAAGCTTAAAAAAACAAGATTTGGTTGGTTTATTTTTTAATTTTACAAGATGATGAAATCTTATAGCATGTGTCTAATTTAAAGAGATTAGCAAAATTTAATGGAACATATTAAAAAATTAAATCTAATGCAAACCTCCCATGCAAACGCTTAATAGGAACAATCGAATACAATAAGAATTTAAATGAATTTGAAGCTTGCAAAAGCATATGTTGATATAGCAAACAATATATTACACTAAATCTATTAGATAAATTAAAGATGTTTTACCTGTGTACTTACTTGGCATGACTGGTGAAGTTGTTTCAAAATTTTTGCCAATTTATTAAAATCACTCCTATCATAATACAACTTCCCAAGTTTGGTATTTGTTTTGAACCATAACCTATCATTTTTTGCATCTTTTAAAGCATCTAATGTAGTTTCATAGAAATCCTGTAATAGTTCCATCTAAATTCACAACAACAAAATAGTTAACAACATTATAAATATATCCAATAATGTAATTTAAAATATAATAGGCACATCAGATATTCATATTTTAGAAATTAACAAGGATTAAATAGAAACTTGCTGGTTACTGCACAAAAGTTCCAAACAGTAAAAGAGAGCTACCCTAAATAACCTAACAACTAAATTTAAATTTGATTTTAATAGATTATTAGAACACCTTGTATTGCCTAATAGTACAAAGATTCTTAGTATTATAAACAATGTATTAAACTATACACAGTGTGTTAAGCAGATTGGAATTTAAAATTCCCATACATTTCCCCACACATCCTGAAAACCTCCCGTATGTACAGTCCCATGAATCGGGGAAGTGGGTGATGTATACAAAAAAATCTATGAGAGATACAAACAACGGAGGACGCAAAATAATTCTCAATTTTAATAACCTGTTATAGCTCTAAAAATATGTAAATAAAGATGTTTATTCACTGCACTAATAATCAATGAAAAGAGAGTTAGATCGTATTAATTTTGCTTGCTTCTGGCATTCAGCAGTATTAGGCCTATTAATAGATAACGGGAGAAAAGGGTTTAGATACAAGAAATAAATTAAACTGTTTTTCCATTTTGGTTGTTTTATATGATCCGTAATATTTTATACAGATAATACCTCCACCACTATATTGTACATAGTTTCTATAATGATGTGGTATTTTAGTTTGCAATGTTAATAATCCATGGTAACATTAAGTCTCTTGGTAAGAGTTCCTTGCCAAAAGGAAATGATTCAACATATTTTTCCTTAACATTTTTTTCCTTCAAAACAAGCAGTTTTCCTCAAATAAACAAACAACAATATAGGAGAGTAATTGAATAATTAATTATTTGTTCAATTTGAAGTTTAGATTAACAGTCACCATTAAGTTTGAAACCATTTTATAGTTTAGATGTCAAAACTTTTTTTTAAATTGTAACGTTATTTATATTTACTTTTTATAGAATACAAAAAAAAAGAGTCATGCCATTATACAAGGAAATGCCCTACACAAAAACTAATAACCACAATCTTAGGGTAATCTTCATAAACTTTTTTGATGTAATTAAACTGCAGTAAAAAGTTCAATAGGTGGTATGCGTGTTGATAATGTTTTTCTCCTGATGGATGACACAAACTCATATTTTTATTAAGTACGGTACACTCGATGAAGCATACGATATTTTCTCTTAGTTTTGGCCTTCTCAGATGCTGACTATCTCACTATACATCAATCCCATTATAATGCAAATCAATACCAGAATGAATTTGTAAAACAGAAAACTGAATTTCAATAGATATGTATTTTAAAGGACTTTTTTTTCTTGAAATAAACAGTTTCATATATAATAAATATTTTTATCCATATAACTTACTTTATAAAGTAATATATCTTAAAAATGACAATATTTCATTTTCTTTTTTCAAGTGCCATGAGAAATATTCAATCATTAATTAATTTTCAGCACTTATATTTTTCCAAAAATAAAAAAATATTTTTATATGATTCTGTAGCACCAAATCTTGAATTTGGAATATATATATAGTTAAAAAAAGAAAAATAATTGTGAGCTATTTCCGTAACAAGTTTACATATTTTTTTTTGTACGAAAACTTATAAAACAAACTATACACATAATTGTATTTGAAAGAATGAGATGTAGATTTAAGTGAGTTAGGGTATGATTAGTCAATTTCTGAAATTTTATATTAAGAAAAGCATGATAATGTAAATGCAAGATTTTTATAACAATTATTTTATAGTAATTAAGACTCACATTTTTTGACGTTGAAATATAATCTAAGATTGAGTTAATGGACTTTTCACTATGGTTTCTAGTGACGGCACTCTTGATATATGTGAGAAGCTGTTTATATCTCACCATCATTTCCATGTAGTTGTTCTGTAAAAAACAAAAAAAGAAATTTAAATAAAAGTACCACAGATTATTAATTAGTGTAATAAACCATCATGGTTTGAATAATCTGTGCATAAATGCATGGGACTTTTGATGTAAGTTATATCTTGTTAAAATAAGGAAGGCGATTGGGGATGGGTTCTACCTGTCCCTAACGGCTGTAACTCATCTACTGGAGTCTTTTTTATATAAGTATAAAATATTCTGTTGTGAAAATTCTTTAAATTTAAAAGTGTCATTGTATTCCTTGTAACATTAAGTTGAAAATTAATCCAACAACAGTATACTTATGATATTTTTGATGTACCGGTATAGTCATTTATTTTTTGCTACATTCTTTATATTGTTATGCTTTTCTATTTTTATAAACATTATATAGATTTGTAATTTATAAATTATCTGATGTTAGGCACCATTCTACTTTAATAATGATATAATTGTAAAGAGTAAGAACATTATAAAAATAAATTGTTTATTAGATAATAAATCAAATAATAAAAAAAAAACAATAAGTTCTCAGGTATAAGGAATATTTTTAATTAATATTTGATTATCTAAATAAATTTTTGTTATTCAAAATAAATAAATAAAAGTCAATAATAATTGTTTATCAGCTTTTGAAATATCTGGTTTATATTCTTCTGAATATATCTATTTAAATAATTTGGTCTCCCAAATGAAAAGTTATGATTTCTAACGTTTCTACAATACTTCACAGAACAAAGTTGAACGATAAATTCATTTTTCTTCCTAAAGGTTATATAGGTCTCAATAGGTGTAATATCTTGATTGAATATCCAAATTGTTGGTATTTTTTATCTTTACTTGAGAAAATATTATTTCCTTATCTGTATTACACTGTTAACTTATATTTGGCATTTTCCAATTACTTTCGTTAACTATTATTGAGATATAATTTATATAATTGATTTAAGTTTTTAAATTGTAGAATTGAATTTATGGATCAATTTTAAATTAAATAGAGATTTCTTATGTATTCATCTTAATTTGACAAATATAAATTTTTGGTATTTTATTACTATTTACATTATTTTATTTCAAACTTTATTGGGTATCATGGTATACTGACTTTCGAATGCCTAATTATCTATATAATATATTATTGTTTTAAGATCTTCTGTCAAAGGTAGTTTCATTCTAATGATTCAGTGACTCATGGGTATGATTCCATTCTAAACACATATATTTCTTCATAGTTATTTATCTTGTGCTAGGCCATTCCGTGATTCACCCAGAAAATGTTTTCTTTTATTTATATTTTGGGGGTTTCCTATCACTGACAATGCTAACTTTTCCATCATATTTATAATCTTACAACAGTTTGTTCAAAACTTATTGGTTAATAAATAGTATTTTATAATATACTGTGTTTTTTACTGTGATAATTTCAATTGAGGTTATATGTTGTGTTCACAACCTTTTGAATATTTCTTTCGTTTTCTGAAAGTGTCTGGTGTATTTAAATTATTTTTGATAATATTAGTAATTTTCATAGTAATGTTTAAATAAGTAACTGGAATGTCTAACTGAATAAGTATTGCGTTTCCAGCTACATGTATAATTAGATTAAGCCTATTAATTTATGGTATATTATTTGAAACTTTAGTTTGTATTTAATGCAATTATTTCGCGTAGCTAGGAAGATATATTGTACCAATAAAATATTATGTAGTCTAGAGGGGGGGGGGGCAGATTAAATGAGGAAGAATTGTTAATAACAAACACTAAATAACCATTCATTGAAATGCGTGTAATTTTTTATAACGTTGTTTATAATTCAACACCAACATACAAAGTTTGATGTTATAAATTGTATTTAGAAAACTATACTATCAATTAGTAGTTCTGAAAAAACCAAGTGTAAAATAAAAGTGATTATTTAATTAGTGTAATAAACCACCATGGTGTGAATAATCTATGCATAAATGTATTTAGGAGGGTAGAACAAATCCCAAAAAATGCTTAGGAGAATTGTTAACCTTCTAGATATTGAATGGTTAAAAATCATTTCATATGGAATAAATAATTGCGTTAGCTCTTAATATAAATAAATATCAGTAATACAATAAAATCACAAAGTCAAGAGTGAAATGAAGTTTAATAACAATAATCACAATAACTAAATTACAAGTTGGCCTGACTCAAAAATTCACTTTTTCGGATATAAAATAAAATTCAAATGTGTCAAGACCATAAATATGATATTTATGTTTCACAAATAAAAGTGTTGTATTGATATTTACTCCAAACAAAGACTTACCAATTTAAAGTTAATTTTAATCATTTGTTTTAGTGCTTTAAATCCCCATTCGCCTTTATCTCCTCCTTCCAGCTCAAGCACTTTCTGGAAAGAGGCAAGAGCTGCTTTGGGATCATCTTCCTTCAATGCTTTTGAATTGTAATATTGATTCTCTAAGTCCACATCAGGTTCTGAATTGCTATCTTCAGAATATTCCTAAAAAAAATTTTTTGTAAGTAATTTAGTTTAAATCAGGTTAACCATTACAGCAACACCACTCATCATTCACAATCTTGAGGAACGATTTTTGACATGCTGTTCATCCATTTTTGTTGTTATGTAAGCATGATAGCCCCCACAAAATAGGAACATAAAATTTATTGTAGGAAACTATAATGCGCTCATATAGAACCGCATTGGAATTTAGAAAAATCAAATTCAAAATGTCAAAATGGTGGGAAATAATTTTTTTGTTATACCTCGTTGTGTTATTAACATAATTATAAAATACACTAAATTAGATAAATATTTGGAGATTTTAATTTTTTAAATAATAACGTATGAGAAGCGGTAATTTCTTTGTCCGTTTTACACAAATAAATTAAATATAAAATCTTTTGTCATTTATGAAGATATTTATATCATACTATAACAATTTAAAGATTGATCTATAATATGAGAATGAAATTGATGACAAAGTGGACTGTACAAAATACAAGTTAACTTTTTTAATTGCACAATGTGGCAGTTCAATTTGATATTAAAAATCATCTAGACAAGGAGAAAACACAAGAATGCTCTTTCGGCAATGAATTCAGAAATAAACTAAGCACATTAAAGACAGTAGATGCCAGGCTAAGCTTAAATTTGATGCTGAGGATAGCACATTTGCATAACACACGGTTTTTCACAATAAAGAGTTTTTGTTCCAGGGTTTGTATTTCTTTTTCTATAATTTGAAAGGTTTTAAATGCTTACGTACAAAGTGTATGCAATAAATGTAATGCAATTATTATGATCAGTATTTTAGCTCTTCATACAATCAGCGTGATATTACAAGAACTGAAAAGGCTGGTATATTTTTATATAAAGCAAAAAAAACCATCAAGGTCAATATGGCCTTAACAAACAACACAAATCAAACTAACAATTAATTAATAATAACATATAAAGTGTTAATAATAGTTGAAAGCTCCCTTAACCATAAAATTAGAAAATAACACAAATAACTGAACACCGAAAAACTAATAAATTTTTACATGAAAAAAACCAACTTGTTTATTCCCATAAATTCTTGATGTACATTTCAATAACAAGGTTATCATCATCAGAGGATAGAGACTAGAATGGTTCAGGAGTCTCTATCCTCTGATGATAATAACCTTGTTATTGAAATGTTCATCAGGAATTTAAGGGAATAAACAAGTAATTATTAGTATTTTGGTGTTTAGTTATTTGTGCTTTTTTCTAATTTTGCGGTTAAAGGAACTTTAAACTATTATTGTCAATTTTACCACAGTGGTCACAGAAGATTGTATCATAAAAGTGTTAATGAATTTAATTAATAAAGTGTTAAAATAAACAACATTAAAATTAGTTAACAATTGTTAACTTTAATAAAATTCAATAAAGAATATGTAACAATTTACGGTAAAACAAAATAAAATATTACAGGGATGTAAAGGGGCCTTATTGAATTTAATTATTTTTAATTTGACTATAAACATTAAGACGATCCAGAGGACAATACTCGAGAATGAATTTCACCATTGTCCTTCAACATCGCCTGAATCCAATTGGATAGAACAAATGTTCTACGTACACCTCTTATTACACCACAATTCATTAGGGATGTTCCTAACCATCAGAACATTTTGACAGAATGGGTATTGCAGCGGATTGCCGTGTTACATTGGAAATCTGTGAATAATCATGCAAAGGGTAATTACCACTTATTCTCACATGAATAGATTATGTACTACACGGATGGACAGGGTATCTTTGACATTCCTCACTTTATTGAACACTACAGTTGTCCATTCTTCCTCTCAATGACAATGCAAACTTAATTACTGATAGAAAATTAAATGTCAAAATACGTAGAGTCACTGAAAAAAGTCAATTTATACCTTCTTTTGCTACTAAGTCTGCTTTGTGTTTCTAGCTATTCCACAATGCCTAGATATCCAGCAAAATTATTTCAACATTTGTAGACTATTTTATAAATGAGTAGATTATAGAGTCAATAACATATCAAGAGTTTTATTACAGCAAAGAATGTCTTTGATGAAATAATAGGCCTAAGAATTAACAATTATAGAAATTTGTAGTTATGTCAATTCAGTAACAATAAGGGCTGATGGTACTATCTACGGTGAATAAAGCAAATATATTGAATTTTTGAAGCAGACAATTTAGATACAATCATTCTTGACCATTATTGTAGTCTATTTATAACTAATTGAAGAGGTCTTTCGGTAGTTGCCATACCTCAAGTAACCACATATATAACAAAGTCATTAACAAGATTTCATTTATTGTCCTTTAGACAATACAGTCACAACACAGCGTACATAGACACAAATTTAACTAACATTTATATATACAAATATTACACTTACAGAATAAAAAATAAAAATAGCCACGCCTGTGTGAATATACAGAGGTGTATGGTATTAAATGTTTTACCCTTGTATAGCTGATATTCTGTTACACTGCCCAGCCTGACTGTGTATTACTTATTATACAGGTTAACTGCGAGATGTGGATGATGTTATTTTCAAAGACATAAAACTTGAAATATAGCTACTAACTCTGACTAACGTGTTGGCAAGTTAAGCGGAAACAGGGATTAATGTATAAACTACATCACTCCGTAACCATGGCAATAGACTTGTTATGTACTGATGAAAAAAAAAAAACATGTTCCTAACATTCAATTGAATCAAATTATTATTATTGCATGTATAATTTAATTTTAAATGAAAAAAACCATCCATAGTGAGGTTAAGGAAATTAATAAAAAATATTATACAGCGCAGAAATAAAATAAAGCATGTTTTTACAAATGCCGATATTAAAAACTATTAACTGTATAAAAGAATTAATTAGTTCTGATAAAAATTTAATAAATGAGAAGTATAAGAATCCAGTTACAAATGCTGATATTAGAAAGTGTTAACTGTATAAATCAAATAATCAGTTCTGATAAAAATATAATAAATGAGAAGTATAAGAATCCAGTTACAAATGGTGATATTAAAAACTGTTAACTGTATAAAATAATTAATTAGTTCTGATAAAAATATAATAAATGAGAAGTATAAAATATCAATTATTATTCCTTATAAGATGGAACTAACAGAGGTAAAATTAAACACTTTAATTTAGAACTGCCAAAAATATTAAAAGAACTTAAAAAATTACATTAACTTATAAGTAAAAAATTTCTTACTATTACTAGACATTACCAGGGCTCACAACAATAAATGATGTATATTTTAGGGATTAAATTCTGTGGAATAGGGACTTTTGGGACCATGCTGAGAAAATAGGGACCAAATCCATTTATGTAATGGAGAATACAAATATTTTACTTTTTTTTACTTACAAGAAGAATCCCTACCAAATGCAGGTAAGGTCAGCTTGAATAAATGTAGACTTTACTGAGAACTGAATCCACTTACTTACTTAAATAGTTTATTTTTATTTTTGTATTACATTGACAAGATAACATTTTCTCTTCATAAGTTGTCTGTATGTTACGCTGGAGGATATTGTAAAACAGTTCACATTTTTTATAATATAAGTACCTAGGTTATTTATAAAATAAGTTAGAAGTTAGTTCCGAGAAAAATTCATAGATCACTTTATTTAAGTTTAAATTATGTTTCATATAATTATTGGTTAAATAAAGAAATACAGAATAAAAATTCCTTGAATACAAAACTTCAAGTACATAATGATGTTGTTTATATAAAATTATATCCCAGAGCTTCTCATACAATTTACTAGTAAAACACAACAACAAAAACTAGACAATCTTAATTACAAAACTTCAGCAAAAGTACAATCAAATTATATTTTCACAAAAATATATTTTTTTTATTAACTCCTATTTTGTTTTTTCTCATTATTTAAGAAATTCAGTATCTGTAATTTAATTTGGAAATACTTTTCACGTTTCTTTCTTTGGTATTTTGGAAAAAATTATTAAATTACCGGTTGTTTTTCAATTGTGCTAGTAATATTTTTTACTTCATTAGCAACTTCTACTCAGAAGATTTTATACTTTAAAATCCCTGTAGCATACCTTGGGCAACTTCAACTTCTTCAAAACCTTTTATTTTAATTGCACATTATAGTCTGTCAGTAGCTTTCTCTAGTAGTTTACCAGTAACTTGTTTATTGTTTTTATATAATTCCTTTTATCATGAAGTATTTAATTAATTCTTCAAGGTTCTTTCTCTCCTTCAGCAAGCAACTAATAAATTTTTCATCTTCCTTTTTCTTCTTCTAAGTACTGTTTATATGTATGTAATTGCAACAATCATTGTATTGATTTGGAGTTTTTTAGTAATTGGTACTAAATCAGGTCCACTGTTTTTATTTTGTAAACTATTGATAAACAAAAACATTACTTGAATTAGCGACATTAATCCAATTCTTGAGCAAGTTCCTTGTCTTCGCTATCTGACTGACATGGGGGTAAAAACCTTTTTATACAGTTAACACATTCTTTTCCTTAAAGTTTTACTGTACCTCTACTTGAAAACATTTTATTGTACAATAAATCTTTCACCAAACTGTTTCTGCAACATTTTGGTGCCACATGCTTCTAACTTAGTCTCTAAAATATTATTTCAGACATTGTGATTACAATAAGCGGCTTCCACTGTACAATCTATAAATAAATACATAAATCATCGGTTTAAGAATTATCACTGTTTACAAGCATAAATATTATGATTCATATTATCGACTTTAGTGAAAAGCTATCCACGCAAAACTTTTGAGAAATGACGAATTACAATGATATGTACAAGAGTAGTACAATGTGCTACTCAGCACTGTCGGCTCGTGATGTCACAAGCTCGCATATTGGTCCAGGCTACTGTATATTTTAAAATAGCTCAAAAATCATGTGCTGTATAATGTACTTCCTTGTTTGGGAGTAATAGAACTTCTTTACCATAGTTGTGTTTTTCATGGTTCTCTTATAGAATGCCAAATGTTAAAAACCCTAATTCAGTTAGTAAAAAAATTGCAAATTTGAATTCAGTTGTGAAGTATTCTATTTTTTTTTTTTTTTTTTTTTTTTTTTTTTTTTTTTTTTTTTAAATATAATTATTTCAAAACAAAAAAATCTCTACATATCACAGTGTTAGAAACACAGTGTTGTCACAGTGTTAGATTTAACAGGAAGTGAATATTAAATTGTGAAACTAGATATTTTAACATTTCAAAAAAATGAAGTGTAACCACTACTTACAATCCAGTACGGTTTGGCTTCACTTTTTGTTGAAAACTTAAAATATAAAAATGTATTTTATGTTTGTCTTCCTTTTATACAAACGTAGGCCTATCCTTTATATAATTATGTTGCCAATTCACCTTTCCCTGGATTCCAATTTAAATTCATCTTTATGGAATAGTTCACAGACTTCATCCTCTGTTAAATCATAAAAAATTAGCGAAAGATGATCGTCCAAGACTCGGTATCTCTCCAGGTTGTTAATGTATAACCCGGTTGGTGATATATAGGAAACCTGTAATGATGGCTATCTGTACATTTTATTACTTTTAATAATGTTGTTAGTATAGCTGATGTTAAGGATACTATAGTCTAAAGTTGTGAGTCGTTCCCTATTTCAAATAATGAATCTTTAATTATACTGTCATATTCACTGATGACTATGACAATTTTCTTAACATGTCAGCTAATCAGTTTAGACCAAACTTTATATATTCCATTCCCAATTTGTTGAAACTATATTTACAGCACCATATTTTACATCTAGTATTTTTTGATTGTGTGTAAGCTATTTTGCTCAAGATAAGCATTATGTACTACAAATTTATAGCCATAAATAGCTTCTTTGTAACTACTTGTTTTTACATAGATAACTAGATGTTTTAAAAAATAACTCTAAAAATTTATCGTTAAGTCTCATATTTTTTTAAATTCTTAAATACGTGTAAGGATTTCTTAATTAGGCCTATAGCGTATTTTGATTCTAGTGATAAAAATTGTTCAATATATCCAAATTAATGCTGCTTTCAAATTCCTTGGGTTTTGTACTTGTAAGAAGTCAGACTTTGTTGAAACAATTAGTCTTTTAGATTCCTACAAAAAGGAGATTTTAGCAAGGCAGCACAATAGAGGTATTTTCCAGTAATAGTGTTTTCCATTTTGACATTGATTTGTGTGATGGTGGTTCAATATCTGGATACATAGCTTGGAATCGACTTCTTGCATCCAAAATCCTTATTAAATGTGATTACAATCTTTACATGTAATTTTAATATTAATTAAAATAACCAATATGGACAGGGTGAGAAAGCCTACACTATTCTATTCAAGGATGAGAATGTTCCATGATGAGTCATCTGTAAGCACCTGGACCGACTTGTTAATTAACTGACATGTTCAAACAGGAGAGATGAATCATTCTACTAAATAAAATAACATGGTAAAATTAATTTTTCTAAAAAAAGAATACCTAAATAAGGTTAACTATATTAAAAGAATATTTGTATCATTGTTAGTTTAAAAGTTAAAGTTAAAAAACAGGAGATGGAAAAAAAAAACAACAAAAAACAAGGAATTCCAAAAAAACCAAACATGGTATAACAAACTTAGTAGGGATAAATTCATTTTGCGGTAATTCTGAGCAATTACTTGGTCAACCCCAAACTTTTTCATATTTTACTACGGTCATAAGGATGTTCTCAGAAAGCAAGAAACATATAATTCAAGGCCCGCAAGGCCATCGTACAGGTTGCCGAGCGATAAGAAGGTTCAAAGTCCACGCGATAACAGTGGCTTGCGGGAGACGCGCGGAAGGCCAGTTGTGACAGTACCGTTATGGCTAGTGGTTCCTCCGATAATCCTTTTTTATGTGACGGGTGTGAGAACACGTTACTTAATTTCACGGTTTTAAGTGAAGATCAGGAAAAGTTAACACGTTTTTTGTACGAACACGGCGTTTTGCAACGTACCAAAGTATGTCCAACATGTGGCGAGTCGATGACGTAATAAAATGGTGTTTTGTTTCATAAGAATAAATAATGTTTTCTTTGCTGTAAATATGTAGGGCTGTATTATTATATGTCACGAAAGGTTTGGCCAGGTTGTTATATATATATAACCACCTGGCCAAACCTTCTGTACGTTTATTGAAGTGACTTTGAACCTTCTTATCGCTCGGCAACCTGTACGATGGCCTTGCGGGCCTTGTATTATATGTTTCTTGCTTTCTGAGAACATCCTTATGACCGTAGTAAAATATGAAAAAGTTTGGGGTTGACCAAGTAATTGCTCAGAATTACCCATTTTGCAAAATAAAATTTTTGAATCTATAAAGATTTCTTTAAATAAACGCTGTCAAAGATCACAGACGCCTTTCTCAAATATAAGAAAATGTAAGAACGTTTCGAGGATAGTAAAAACAACAATTTATATAGGGCATAAAGGCAGTGGCGGATTTCCCACTAGGCACTCTAGGCCAGTGCCTAGGGGCGGTCGCTCCAGGGGGCGGCACGGCCAGTGGGACCGTGGCGCCGCGATGGTAGGCGCGGCGCGGCGGTGACCGAAAATAGAGTCAAAAGGCGCTGAATTTGCAATGCAGCACGTTTATCAAAAACAGAGCAGTTTAGAACAAAGCGGTGAAATCGAACTAGACATCGACACCGTTGAACAGCTAAGTGTAAATTCAGGTAATTTAGTTTTAAAACAAACTGAAACAGATTTTAATGTAAGTGACGACCCAATTGAGTGGAAAATAAACGATGCTACAATTGATATATTATTTAAAAGAGGGATAAACCAGAACAAAGACTGTGATTTTAAAAATTCAAAAAGAGATATTTTGGCGACAAAGTAGGATATTTAAACAAACATTTCTTAATAGGAAATTGTTAAATGGAGAAAACATATCACGGGGCTACTTGGTGTATTAAAAAAGTACAGGTTCGGTATTTTGCGCTCCCCTGCAGATTATTTGGACAGACAACTCAGACAACGACAAGTTCCAAATTAGCTAGTAAAGGTGTGTCAGACGTATTTTTGTTTTAGTTTGTAAGAGCATATACCTTTAAATGCGATTAAAATTTGAAAAAAAGTAATTCTCAGTGTTTTTAACAAAATCCTTTTATGCACTGTTCCGATTTAGTATATGATTGAAATAATGGAGTTAACATAAAGCACTTGGTAGACCGAGTCTTGCTCGGTAATATTTCATTTTTATCAGTTCATCCAATTACTATAAAACCTTTCAGAGTCATTAAATGTATACACATTTCTTTTAATACTTCATGCAATTTTCATCCCACATTTTGAAATAGTGTTTATCCTGTCAGGAGGCTTTAATTTTTCAAACAGTTGTTATGATTACTTTGTTTGTTCCAGTTTTCGTTGTTTATTTCGTTTACCAACACACAATATTAAACCCAAAATATTAAACCGTTTTGACCCTATAATTAATTTATTTACGCAACTAGATGTTGTCTGGCCAAGTAACCTGTATTGAATTCGTTTTGGAGCCAAAAAAAGTTATGTCTAGCACTTTAAAAACATCCTCGGAGCCCGAGATATCAATCAATCAAGGAAACATACATCTTTCTATAATATCGTAGGATATTATGGTACCGGTACGTGAAGTACTACAGGAGGGCGGCAGTCAGAATAGTGCCTAGGGGCGGAACATTTATAAATCCGTCCCTGCATAAAGGGAAACACTTTTGGTAAGTTTGGTCAATATCAACTGATGATGAGAAATAAAATAAGAAAGGGTTAATTTGGTTAAATCAAAAGTTAGTGTTTTACAAGTTAAAAAAGATAAATTTTATGATAAAGTTAGATAACAAGAGATAATATTGTAAAATTGAATCTTGAGAAGCGTGAATTGTATGGGGGGGGGGGTTCTATCACCAAGAAAGCATACGCCAAAAGACGAAATGAAACTTGGTGGTTGCATAACGTCTTATAAAAAGGAGGATAAACCAAGAGGATTCTTTAATTTCAGGACAAGGGCAACAAGGAACTGAAGAAAAATCGTCGAAATCTCGAAAGGATCAAAAGTTGGTCATCCGAAAATCACGAAAACATTTAAACTCGAATAACTCGAAAAGTTATGTTTCGTTAAACACTGTTTAAGTTTTAATGTAACTTAAAAAGCAAGAGGAAGAAAAGGATGCCTTCAGAATTTCCAAATTCACAACCAAAGAGTTATGGCTAATTAGAAGAAAATTGTTAAAAAACCTTGAGCAACAAGTACGAACATGAAACGACATAGATCACGCGTCCCCAAAACGCATTAGGAAGGGGAAGTTCCGCCAACAGCAGACCAAAATAATAAACATATCAAAAGTGGTAATTAAGAAATAGTTTGGAGAAAATAGATCAAGAAATAGATGAATGAAGTTTAGTACATCATCTACTGTGAAGACAGGGTTGAAAACGAATCAAAACAAAGGGAAAAAACATTAAAAGCAAAAAGGGAAGAAAAGGGCAAAATTAGAGGGAAAGTGACAATTTTGAAAGAACTGAGATTACTTTGTTGAGATTGGAGAAAATTAAAGTATTCTGACTTCATCATCGGACCAAGTAGGTAAAATTCTGATTTCATCATCGGACCTAGTAGGCTATTAATAATTTATTGAATAAATTGTAGAGCAATTGAATAGTTTTAAACTTTTGTTCATAAAATAATATAGAGTTTCGGTTACATCTACAATTTTGTAATTATTCTCTGCAAAACAAAAAATTGTTTGCCACCAAAGAAAAATGCACGAAACATGTTATTAACACTTCGGTGTTAATAATAACTAGCCACCGACTCAATAAAAGTGAGTTATTGTTAGCATTTTGGATATAAGGACTCCTGGTTTCCTGAAGAATAACTGAATAATTCTTTAAAATTTCCAAAAATAAGATTCCAACAATATAAAATCTTACTAATTCCTAAAAAAAAAAAAAATTATCAGTAAATATAATTTCATTACTGTTTAAATTTCACAGAACAAGATAATGCCATCACAGATGTACGTAAGCTATCTTAAAACATTTGCCACCTCAAGAGTTAAACAATAATTCTTCTAACTATGAAGCTAATTTGTACACAACATGTGTATGTTACTTCATTTTTACTTAAAATTATGTTTCTATAATTATGATACTGTATTACTCTAAACAAAAAAGAACTTCATACCATGCATGATCGTAGTATTCCATAGGCTACGGAACTAGTTTTAGATTTTTAATTATATGGTGTAGCCTATACCTCTTCTTGTTTTCAGAGTAAATAATTAGTGAATTTTTTAATTAAGTGATTCAAACGGTTTTAAAATTATGTGTTTGTATTGTATTAAGGGACATTGTTAAGTAAAACTATTATTGCTTTTAAAATCAATGTTTTTATGCTAATATATAATCTACATATTGAGGGAAACATGTTTGGAAGGGTAAATTAGGTTAAGTTAAGTTTAGGTTAAGTTAACAGTATGATAACTCTGCGAATAGGTTAGGTTAAGCTAGGTAATGTTATACATTCGGTACTTATGAAATCTACCATCCCCTGAAATTTTAGTTAAGAAAATCGTCAAAATCGTTTACTACCTACATTATTTTGAAACAATTAGATCAAATTAAATATCACAAGACATTTTTTAAGTACCAAAATATATTAATTTAGTAGAAAATATAAAATATAAAAGTATGTACGAAATCCAGTTCAAGTTAAGAATGCCCACGTTAGTCAAGTTAATGAATGTATGATCGTTTGTTTCATTAGGTCTGGCTAGGTGACTCTATATATATATATATATATATTTATCGGATTCGTATAATTGTCTAATATGCAGACATTATATGATTGAAAATTTGTGAAAAATAGGTGTAGGCCTATATATGAATTGTTTACATAAAGGTAACTTGTAATTTTCAGGGTTGTTTTATCGTCTATACATACCTTACTTCTTAAGAATAAATAATGTTTCATTGTAGAGATCACTATTTTTCACTGAAAAATTACAATTTACAATCGATGTTTTTATAGGTTACACATGACAAGACATGATAGCAATAAGAATAGCGTATGGTTTGACGCATGCACATTACACAATGACTACAATAGATCGCTATTTATATACCAAGACAGGTTTGGCCAGGTGGACCTATACATATTTATGTAAAACCACCAGGCTAATAATATGCTTACTATAATACGTAGAGCGTTATTATAGTATGCCACAAAAGGGTTGGGCAGGTTGGCAATATAGGCTACCGTTTGTACGTTTATTGAAGTAAGTATCATTAATATGAAATATTGTCAACATATCACGTGATCTGTGATATAAACATTGAAATTTTGAGTAACGTATGAGACGTGAATATGAACATTAGCCATTATATATAGCCTTTAAACTCGTGGATGGCGCTCTCTCTCTCTCTCTCTCTCTCTCTCTCTCTCTCTCTCTATATATATATATATATATATATATATATATATATAACCACAAGGCCAAACCTTTCGCATATTTATTGAAGTTAACATAATTAATATGAAAGATTGACAGCATTTCACATGATCTCTGATATAAAC
The DNA here is from genome assembly GCA_963513935.1 of Aphrophora alni. Taxonomy (NCBI): domain Eukaryota; kingdom Metazoa; phylum Arthropoda; class Insecta; order Hemiptera; family Aphrophoridae; genus Aphrophora; species Aphrophora alni. The sequence continues at coordinate 36,526,611 of OY740770.1, forward strand.
ATTGAAATTTTGACCAAAGTATGAGACGTGAATGTGAACATTAGCCATTATATATAACCTATAAATCCGTCGATTGTAAATTGTAATTTTTAAGTGAAAAAAAAAGTGACCTCCACAATATAAACATTATTTATTCTTAAGAAGTAAGGTATACTGTAGTAGATGTTTCAACATCTCATACTTAAGACACACCATGACTGACAATAGTGACCTAAACATTGAGCGATGATACATTCACTAACTTGAATAAAGTATTCCTAACTATTAACTTAGGCATCCATCACCAGAGCTGGATTTGCATTCCTATTAAACTAACCAAACCTGGATTCCGTACTTTTATATTTTCTACTAAACTAATGTATGTTACTGCTACAAAAGTGTCTTGCGACATCTAATATGATCTCATTTTTTTCAAAATAAGGCAGGTAGTAAATGATTACAATGATTTTCTTAACTAAATTTTAGGGCAAAGTAGATATTGCATAATTACAATATATTCCATACAGGTGAAACAGTAAAATTAACCTCATTTTCTCGACTTTGAGCCATATTTTCTATTTATGGCGAGGGCAGGCTTTATTTCATATGTTCTCTTATTCAGTTAGATTGGCTCTTCAAGACTGTAAAAAAATTGGGTGTTACTGTAGTCACGCTTTCTTAACAATTACTATATTAAGAAAAAGGAATAACTACGCACTAGGTCTGAATTACTTAAAACAAATTAAAACAGTATGATTAAATCATAAGTCTAATCAAAATGCTAATTGTATAAAGTAGAGAGTAATTTAAGACAACAACAAAAAATCAATGATACAGTAAGACAATAATGGAAAGACAAATGGTATTTCAATAGTCTGAAAAGTATAATTTCACACAAAATTACAGGAATCGCCAGAACAATTGTCCAGTTAATATAATTAAACAATTATATATTCAAAATGTTTTTGGGCTACCTATATAAGTATGAAACCTATGCAGATTTTATATTAAAACCAATGAAATAGCCACAGACTTCACTTACAATTTTAGGGTAAAAAAAAATGTTGACTCGATCCATGCAAACATTAACTTTATAAATAGGCTAGACATTGTTTAATAAACATTTCTTTTTAAATACTATCATTTAAAGTAACCACAAGCACAAACATACCAACAATAATACGAGACCTTCTTAAAATAACATCATTCAAATGCATCTGAGGACCCCTTTTGGTGTTCAAAGAATTTGTTTTTTAAAGGTAACCTAACCTAACATTTGAATTCAAAATAATAGCTTATTAAGGTGTGGGAGCTAAGAGAATTATTAAATACTAATTGATAACAAAATTAACAATTTAGAGAATTGTGTGGTGAAATTAAATTGCACAGGAATATGAATATGATTTCTAAACAAAAAGGTTCAACTTATATTTTGCTCAGATCGTTTGATGAATCATGTGTCAAGTGATTTATTACAAAGTAGTTCTTACCTGACCAAAGATCATATTAAAGCCAATTATCACATATATTACTTTCAAAATTGTAGTTTTTTAACACATTATACATGAATTTTACGAGTGACACAAATATTTGGCTTTTATAAATTGACGGAAGAAAAGTGGGGGATTCTTATTGCTAGGCTAGGACAAAACATTTTTAACCATTACAAATATAACAATGTGCCTGAAAAAAAAAATGTTATAAATACACGATCAAATACACCAAAATATTTAACTATATAAACAATGCACAAAATAAAAGAACAGCTTTTACCAGTCCATAATCCTCTTCTTCTTCACACATGAAATCGTCTTCAACATCCGACATTTTGGACCGGCAGATTATCAAATGCGCATTACGGATTGCGCAGTAAACTTTTCATGGCCTATGAAATAGATTTGTAAAGACGACAGACGTTGCCTACGAGATTTCTCCAGGCTAAGAAATGGTTACAATTAATAAGTAAGTAAAGATGACAGTAACATAATATCCAAAATCCAAAACTTCCGCATGAATCAGTGGTAGTTTCCTTACGAACCAGTCATATATTGTTTGAAGTAAATTAATAGTTGGATAATAAAGCATACGACGAAAAATTCAGGATATTGAAGAAATAAATGCCCATAGTACAATGCGATGCCTAATAAGATTTGGCAACCGTTTTTTAATCTATGTATAAGTTGTATGTTTTATGTAGATATAAATGAATGGATATTTTAATTTTTTGAGAGCGAGGTTAGGATATTAAGAGATATTAGAGCTAAAGCGGAAGCGTTAGTTAAAACCGTGAATCTAAAAAATAAAGAAAATAAATACATGATGGGTCATTACGTGATTACGTTCTTATTTATTATAAAGAGATAGTAGAAAAAGCGTTACATTATGTATTTTTGTATCTTTTAAAATGATGTCCTTTCTAGTTATACAAGTAGTTCCCATGTCTTACTCATTCTATTTTAGTATCTCTATAGTTTTATAAGATGAAAGATCTGGCTTTAATTATTGGTTCCAGTTTCAATCCTCGTGGGGGTTCTAAAATTCAATATCGTAGTTATTTGAGTAAAATATTAATAACAGTGTAATAAAGAATGTACATAAATATTATATCTCGAGCTTGCTATTAGCCAAAATAGAAAAAAACTTTCATAGGCAGTCAGATCCAATCATAAAATCAATTCTATATTGAAACATACAGTGAAATAAACATCCCATTATTTTATACCATTTGAAAACAAAGTTAAGTTATCATCTATGAAACAAAGTTAAGTTACGTTGTTAAAGATGGTTCAAAGTGATGAAGTTATCTTTAAATTATCTAGTCAGATAAAAAAGCAGAATAATTATACTTACTAGTAATCAGAAAGTTATAACAAATGTCCTACTAAGGATAAGGCTTTTTTACTATACCTATTTGACAAAATAAAAAGTAAATGCTTGCTAATTAAACTTGCACGACAACAACTAAATTACGAAAATTTTGTGATTCCTGAAAGAATCTGATAGTGTACAATCGCGCTATTCTGTATTAGTGCGTGACCTCATTAATGAAATCCTTAATGGTAAAGTAGCGAGCTTAAAAATTAAACATACGCTAGAACAAATCAATATTGAAAGAACATAAAGAAGAAAATAAATTGACTTTCGAAGAACTAAACTCAGATCATATTTGTTTCGAATTAGTTTACATTAGTAAACAATGCCTCAAAAAAACAATTCTAGTTTTTTTTGGAAATATTCGATTGGCTTTTGAGGTCTTTGAGCCAGATTTTTTTTTGTGCAAGCTTTGTACCCAAAGATTTTGACCGTTTTTAAGAATATATGTATAGGAAACTTATAGAGGTAAACAGAAATATTTTACCCACATCTCGCTAAGTTCTTCTCTCTATACTTATATATGTATGAAAATTTTAGATTATCCACCCAAAAAATCATCACAAGATATCGAATGTTACAAAGTCGGCTCAAATTATGATATAACCACTATGAACTCAAAATTGCATTGGTCATCTTCACACAAATTTTCGCTTCAGACAACACCAATCAAAAAGTTAAAAGGAAGAATGGACGTCTTCATAGAAATTCGAAAGTCTTAATTTCTACAATTAATTGCAAATTTCAATAAATTTTAACGAAATGTGAAAATTAAACGAAAAATTATTGATTGAAACTAATGTGACAAAACAATTTTTTTTAGAGATATGCAAACTGTAATTTTATTTTATGTGTAGTTAGACACATCGGTATGGCTCGTAAACTAATATATGTCACACATATTAGATCGAAATATCACCCTTCCATTTTGAGAAATTTGACCTTCCAAGACGTATAAATAGCACCCTCCAATTTTGAGGAATTTGACCTTCTAAGACGTTGACAATAATAGTTCAGTTATATTTTTTGACACATAACTCAGAAATGGAAACAAAAAAAAAAAAAGATAGTGTCGAATACTGTTTGTTTGTTTATTATTTGACTTTGTAGGAATATTTGTGCAATGTTTTAACAAGGTGGATGGTAGACATAGATTGACGAGCTATATAGACTTGTGTGGAAACGACACCTACAAAGGACAGCTATGTAAGACGAATATATAAAACAGATTTTTTTGTTATAGTTTGACTATTGGTAGGCTTGGAATGTTTCCATGAAGCCTCGTTAACTACGCTGTTTTTAATTATAGGAATATTTAATCCATTAAACTTACGAGCCTTCACGAGGATTGCACCCGAAACTTCTCACATGCTAAGCGAGAACGCTAGTCAAGAGACAACTGAAGGCTCATAAACAGAAATATTTAATTCAACTGTAACTTATTTCTATTGAGGCATTCGTTTTCGAGTTGGACTATGAGAAATATGAGACAACGTATTTGGCACAACAAATCTAACAAATTTAACAAAAGATACCATGCTTCAGACGTTCGAAACTTAGTAGACTCTATTTATAAACATTGTTTGAAGACATAAATTTGAGCATGCATATAATGTCGTTAGATTATACCACATGAAACAGATAAACTCAACATGTAATGGTTGAAACATTGTATTCGAATGCCAAGAATACAACAAAGAAAGGTTACAGATCTTTAGCAATATCCAAAAAGAAAATTAGCGGGTTTCAACAAGGTTATATGAAATGTTATCAACAAACAATAGAATTTTATTTCATTAGTAGATATGTAAGGTTAGATTTAGTTTATAAGCAAGACCCTCCGATGATGATAACCATGTTATCGAAATGTACATCAGGGCATTAAGTGGAAATAATTATTAAAGAACCATTAATCAGATAATTGTGTTTTATTAAGTTTCTAGGTATTGTGGTAAGGGGCAAATTCGAATTATTATTGTTAAACAATAGTCATTCATGGAAAGAGTGACTTTATTTTCTAAAAAAAAAAATCAAAATGAAAATATAAACACAGGGTTATTGAGAATTTTCAATCCTTTTTTTTGTAAAATATTTTCTCCTGGGTTCAAGTTTTTCTTGTACCGTGGCCTACCTTTTCGGGATCCCATGCCGAGGGGCCCTAGGTGAGAGGTGTTATTCCCATATCTCCTAAATACTTGATTACTAGTCTTAAAATATTGTATTATAAATAGTAGTTCTAATTATATAGTTTTGTATGTTTAAAAATAGCAATACAAGTAACCCTTGTATCAATGTGTTTATACTTTGTTGTAGAAGATCAAAATTATTTAAATGTTGATATGACTACCATAAGATGCCACCTCATTTGATGTATTCATATCCTGTGCGGAGCATTCAGTTTTAACTTCCACTAAACCACAGAACTCTGATCGTTTAACTACAGATGTAAAAATCTATCTGGCAAGTAGTAAGAAGTAAAACAGGTGTGAAGATAAAGTTAATTTACAAACAGCAAGACACCTTTGCCAAAATTTGAAGTTTAGTACTAGTAGTGTTTTCTTTATAAAAGTGTAGTGAAAGTTAGCAAAGTACATGATCTGAATATTTAATAGATAAACAAGCAAAAACAAATAAATAATTATAAAAATAACACTACCAGAGGACCAAAATGAAACATCCTCACGAAAACTCTAAAAGACTGCATAACTATAGCATACGGATGGAATTTTAATTTATTTAAAATCATAATCTTCGTATAATAATCAAACTTAAATTAACAATCTAATTTTAACAGTATTGTATTGTTTAACACAATTTGTGTCTGATTTGTCCATTATGATTATACACTTAGACTTTCAAGCATTTGTTTGACTTTTTTTGTCCCTTTCGTAGTTTTGTTAGTGAATTCTGATAATGATGTTTACCAAATTCTAAATTATTATCTTTGGGAACCCAACATCAAATACATCATTTGAAAGGTTTACTACATTGTGTAGTACACCACTAAAAACATTTAATTTGACAACTCTGTACATGGAAACTCTTATACGTAGTTTCCTAAAATTGGGAATTACTTTTTCCGCCCTAGAGTAAATTACGTTAAAATTACGCTCAAGCTTGAAAGGTGTAATCAACCATGATGAAATGGATCTGAATCACAAACAATCAGCACATCAACCCACGAAATAACTTTAATGCTGAACTTTATCTCCACATTCTGGTTTATGCTTCCAGACAATATTGCACTGGTTGTATAAGAAGCTGAAAGATGGACTACTTAACTTGCCACCAAATGAAGGCAATGTAGGAGAACTAAAATTTGTATTTATAGGCCATGAAACCTTTGCGTTGAGAAAAGACTTTTTGAAACCTTTTCCTCAGAAGGATATATCATATGACATAAAAAGATACACAACTATCTAGACTCTAGAGGCAATTATATGACTTTCTAGGGTCAGAAGGGTAGTTGAAAATGCGTGGGAAAAGAGCACTTTGACATATTTCTATCTGGAGATTCCATTAGATAAAAATTAACGTTTTGACTTAGGACCGCAAAAATTTTGCATGACTTCATCGTCTTCATATGCCTACTTACAAATAACTATAGTAATTATAAATGACCATTATGCAATCTAACAAAAGTGAGTATGTCCTATATCAGACTCACAGAATCATCAGAATCTGAGTTTTAACTCTAGTGCTTGCGGCTTGGATAATATTCAATATAATTTGTGTGAAATTCATTTATATTGACACGAATTATAAGAAATATCTCGGCCGTCTGGAAAAACTGATTCAGTATTCTGCCGAATTCATAATACTCAAGGCTATTCACTAGAAATCGAGTATTTGATTAAGAGAATATTTAATATAAGCAAATACTTAGTTTTATTTATTTTATTCAATACATCTCAAAACGGGGATACTGTTATTTTTCCGGGATAGCTTGTAGAATGCTAAAAACATAGCATTATTTTTATACTGATATTTTTATTGTCTTATGAATATTTTACTTCAATTTATTTAACTTTGATGTTTGGTGTGTTCATGAAATCAAGTTACAGAAAACTTGATGAGCTAGCATCAATATGTATTTTATTTTTATTATCGTAATGGCATTAGCTGAATAGGCCAAAGAAAACTAGAGCTATAGGCTTATGGGCTTTTTAGTAAGTAGTTTGTGGTTGATAATTTAATAAAAACCAGTTCTCAAAGTAAGTTTATTTTCACATTTATTTTAATTTCTGTTTATGTATTAACTACTATCAGTGAAAATCTGTTTTAATCGTTATATTTGGATTTCATCAAGACTGTGATAGTATGGCAGCCTTACCAAGAAGGATCATCAAGGAAACTCAAAGATTGCTGCAAGAACCAGTGCCTGGAATTAGTGCAGTGCCAGATGATAGCAATGCAAGATATTTTCATGTTATCGTTACCGGGCCAGAGGACTCTCCTTTTGAAGGTGGTCTTTTCAAGTTGGAATTATTTTTACCAGAAGATTATCCTATGTCTGCACCAAAAGTTAGGTTTATCACAAAAATTTATCACCCTAACATAGATAGATTGGGCCGAATATGTTTAGATATTTTGAAAGACAAATGGAGTCCAGCTCTTCAAATTCGAACTGTACTATTATCAATTCAGGCACTATTAAGTGCACCGAACCCTGATGATCCTCTAGCTAATGATGTTGCTGAGCTTTGGAAAGTTAATGAAGTAGAAGCAATCCGTAATGCAAAAGATTGGACTCGGAGATATGCCATGGACAATTGATTAATGCTGTGAAGTGGCTCACATTTAGGCAAAAAGGAACATTCTTCGCCTCTAAAATATACTTACGAACTCTTAAAATGAAATAGACATTGAGTCTGCATAATGTATATTTGTTTACCTATTTTACAGTAAGTTAGCCTATATTAATATTCAGCTTAATAGTTTACCTTCTAAGTGGCATCTGTTATTGGGTGTCATGTTTACTTTTTCCAGGATGTAAAAAACAGTACCGTAATTAAAATATTACTATAAGTATAAAACATGTTTAACTTATTTTAAACCGTGAATATTTGACTTGAACAAGAATTATTGTTTCATGTTTTTATATTAAATGTTGAACTTGATTTATGAGAAAAATTATACAGTATAACAAACAAACAGAACACAATTCTCACAAAAAATACGCCTAAGTTTCAGACGCGTTTCAACGACAAGGTCGTCCTCTTCAGTGACACGAGCTACACCAATCAAACTATAACACTATGAGTTATAGTTTGATAGGTGTAGCTCGTGTCACTGAAGAGGACGACCTTGTTGTTGAAACGCGTTTGATACTTAGGCGTATTTTTAGTGAGAATTGTGTTCTGTGTGTTTGTTTTCATGTTTTTAATAATGTAAATTAATGGGCTAGTCTAAATACCGTATATCAATTTAATTTTTATAACTAATTTTTCACCCTTTGTACAAAACAACATTTAAACTAGCCATATTTTTATTTTAACTTTTGGTTTTTAATCATTAGGAGTTGATGGTATTTCATTACTAAGACCTAAGTTAAGATCCTGTATATATTATTTTATGTTAATTGTTTACAAAGAAAGTCACAGCTTTTTCTTGCAATATTTTTTTAACATGTTCTACATACCTTATTTTGTAATAATAAAATAACTTTTCAACGCGGAGCTAATTTTTTCATGGGGAAAAAACATAATTTCAACTTTTCAAGGTTAAGGTCCTTTTTTACCTTACAAGGTTAAATAAGGTGGCTATTAATAGCCTATATATAAAACCACCTTATTTAACTTAGCCTACACGTAATTTGTAAAAAAAAGGAATTGTGCGTTATTTCCTATGCGGTCATCATTCCAAGTAGGCTACTAACCGCGCTCGATGTTGCTTGACTTCGGTACTATATAAATGCATTGAATTCTGTAGTTTTGAAATTGCGATTTTTTCATGAAAAAATTAGCTCTGTTTTGAAAACTTATTTTATTATTAAGAAATAAGGTATGTAGAACATGTTTAAAAAAATTGCAAAGAAAAGCTATGACTTTCTTTATAAACAATTATGTATTTTATATTAGTTACCTATCCATGTAACAACTGGTAGACTTCATGTACAGATCCAAAATATGAAAAAACTTATCTTTGCGTAACCAACTGCATTCTTAGGCTAATTACAAAAAAATTGAACAAAACAAAATTATATAACCTCTTTGAAATATTCCCTAATTTCAATGGTTTTAAATAGTTGAAATAAATTATTTCCTATAATTTATATTGGTTATAATGGTGTACACTGATTTTTATATTAGGCTACCCTATTGGCTTTAGCACAATATATATATATCCAGTTATGGCTTCAAAATATTCTCCTAAAAGAAGCGTTGTGTGAATTCCCCTTTGCAATAAGTTAGGTAATTATGCAATTGACTGTCACAAGCTTTTTACTAGCTAAATGTTGACAATTTTATATAAAACATCTTCTGTTCCATAAATAATATCTTCCTTTAGCACGATTTGTACTTTTGAATGGTCGAAATCCATTATTTATGTCAAAAACAAGCTATTTAAGAATATAGTTTTCAGGCATTTTCAGATTACATTGTCTGTAATCGTTACGATCTTTGACAACTCGTGAATCTACCTAGTATCAACTACAGATCTTGTATTCCTTTACTAGGTCTGTAAGGTAATTATAATTATATATAATTACCTTATGAACTTAGTAAAGGAACATGATTCCTAGAGGCGTTGTAATATAACTTGTGACATTTTCTTAAAAAGTGTTTTCGATATTCGTAACCTGAAAATGGTTGAAAAACTGTCTTCTTAAATAGCTTGTTTTGACATAAATAATGGATTTCGACCATTCAAAAGTGCAAATTAAGGAAGATGTTATTTATGGAACAGGTGTTTAAATAAAATTGTCAACATTTAGCTAGTAAAAAGCTTGTGGAATTGATTGCATAATTACCATTAGTTACCTTTATTAACAAAGCTATAAAAAAGTAATGAAAATATTTGAAATCCTTAGTTTCTCCTGCCACTATGAGTGGTTTTTCATACTACCTAAGAATCCAAATAGGCTACATGTGACACTAATTAAATCGAGAATATGTAATTTAAGTTTGTAAAAATTGAAATGGTATTTATGAAAGATAGCCTACTATTGACCTCAACTTTTCAATCTGTATATTGTTTTTATTGTAGTTAGGATATTCAGTGATATTGTACACACAAAAATTTGTTGGCGGTTTCAATTAATTACTAAAAAATAATATTTTTGGTACATTTTTATCTGTGGAGTAGTACAAAGTTTTACTGTCATTTTGCATAACTTAACTAATGAGATAGGTACTAATGATAAATCAACTAGTATATATGGCACAAAGAAAATGTATTTCTACAGTAGAAGAATTGTGTGAGGATGGATTTGTGTAATTCAAAACTGGGTAAATGATGTTGTTAAAACAACAGATTGTTAGAGTAATGCAGTAACACATTTCAATTTAGGGAATACATGGAAATTCGGGGTTCGGATAGAATTGAAATACATCTTTTCATGTCATATATTTTACGGTATTGATATAAGGGATACATGGAATTATGGGGTTTTGGATGAAGAGGCAACTATGATCGAGACTGTATTATTCAGGAATAAAAAAAAGAGTGATATTGACAGCTCTACAGTAGATAAATTACGAGTGTGGAATTGGCTCAATATCATTGTTGTCAAATTACTGAATCTCGACATTTTCAATTTAAATGCTTACTATGAATATTTGACATGTAGTACAAGTTAGATGAGGTACGGTCTAAAATTAAAATTTATTAAAATGTCTCTTTTAGGACTTTGCAGAGAGTGGTAGAAACTATAAATGATTCTCAATTTAGTTGCTGTTTTATACAGAGGCAATGTTTTTGTGTTGTCATTAAAGTGGATGAATACTACTATGTAATGTTGTCCTTTTGATGATAGCTCACGTTATGCATCGAAATAGTTGAGAATATTATTTACACCGAGTTCAGTTATGCATTTTTATATTATAAAATATTATTTTAAAATGATTTTGTTTGTTTTTACTTTCAAATTTATTAGTTTAAGCTAACATTGTTTTATAATTTGGAACATATTATTGAAAAATCGAGGTGCAACGGATCTTTCATAATTACCATTATTAGAATAAAGACATTCTAATATGTTATTTTGTTTGCAAAAATGGTTATATTTAAGGCTATCCCGCAACAGTATTATCTTCACTTCTCCGTGACTATTATCAAACTAGTAGTGAGTTACACTAGACATTTTAGTAAGATTTTTTGATATATTAATATAATATTTTAAGTTGCACCACAAATATTAATATCAAGATATGTTATCTTGGTTTTATTAACAAATTAAAACATCTATTACTTTCATATCAAAATAAATATTGCTACCCATGTTGCATTAACAATTTTAATGCTTCTAATGACGTTTATTCTTTATACGTCCTGCTCTGATCATACTTGTCTATAAGTAAAACTTATGTGTCTGTATCTTTAGAATCCATATTACAAATTCAGAGGAACACATCACAACAACGGGGGTTGCACTTGCATGATAATGACATTTCATCAAAGCTTCATTTTATAATGAAATTTGACAATTATGAATATAAGTTAAAATTGCTAATATTGCTAATGTCACCTCTCAAATATGTGCAGCAAAATTCTGTGTGTAATAATCCATCAAATATCTAATTGAAATACTCATGGTCCAGACAATACTATAGTAAATTACCTAGATTTGACCAGGCCATTCCCAAACATAGCAGTGCCACTTCTTTATTTTTAGGAGCTCACTTATCACTATTGGGGTGGCAGTCCTGAAGTACCTAGCTGTATCTACAATTTTCTTCATCTAGTCTTGGGTTAGATTTCTCATCTTTTCTATCGGGTTTGTCTTACCAACTCTTGTCCTTTTACGACCTGATGCTATTTGAGTATTCGAGGTCTAGGGTTCTCTTGTTCTTTTCTTCTTTTTTTTAAAAGACCATGTTGACCGAGAGGTTTTACACCTTTAAACAACATCAAGGAAAAAATACTTTATTCAATATTCAGATAAAAACTTGTTTCTAGAGATACTTTTTATGTTTATTTTAAAAAACCTAAATGTGACAGACTTTTGGCAAAAAAGTAATATATTAGAATAGTAGTATTTTCCCAGCTTTTACCCCTTAAGTTAATTGTAGGTAAATTATGGAAAAATAATATAATTGGTCATTTTGTAATAAAACAGTTTGTTGATTTTACGTACTACATAGAAAAGCCGTCTTCGTGGTGTGGTTTGAAGCTCTAAATAAGAAGTTTTAGTATTACCAAAGGTCCACTTCTGGTAACTTCAAGGGTAGGGGATGTGGACCCCCTTCTGGTATGTTCAAAGACTGTGTGCTATTTATTACTTGCTCTGACTCTCCACACCAGAGCATTCTTGGCTTCAACCCACAAAATTACAACAGTTAAACAAACCTCACTTTACTCAATATGCAATGTATTTTTAGATATAAATTCAGTGGTTTTATTCATATTCTAAATGTTAGATTGGCTTATTTATTCTTATTCATTTTGGTGTCAAGAATATAAAAATAACTATAAATCAATTTAAACTAATCTCTCATTAGTTTCCAAGAATAATCAAAACAAATTTAAAATGTCTAACTTATATATAACTTCATTAAACCAGTTTGCCATCCCATATCACTATAATTTGGCCTTGAATTACTGTATAACTGAATATTGCCTATGTATGTTTGTACTTTCATAGCTTTGTTAATATTGGTGTTCACCTAAAATATTTACCCAAGTCAGAATGTAATCTAACTTGATTAACCACACGTATATACAATTTGACTTTAACTTGGAAACAAAGTTTGCAAGAAGTTGTGTTATATAAACTCTTCCTTGTGGTGAGCTTTGTAACTGTGCACATATCAAATATTCTTTGGAGGTTTAGGGTTCTTCATTATGTCCAGCTCATAGTAACCTAAAAATTTTTATTTGATTAGTGAATTATTGAAAAGCCATTATTTTAACATTTTCAGTAGGATTTGAAAAAATTTCTTCAAGATGTCTATCCCAATGTGTTTGTGTTTTTATGGATGCTATTGTGCAAATGTAGCCGCACAATGAATCAACAGACGGAATGTCAAAAACAGCTTTTTGTAAGTGTTGAAACAAAGGTAAAATTTGTTTTTATTTACCAATCATATCTTTTTTATGTTGGGCAAGGAAAAAATATAATATTTCGTATAGAAAATCTTTAACTCAAAATTTGGTGTGAGGAATGTGGTCCATAGGCTACATTGATCTAATATTGTATTATAACCTATGTTACAGTTAATTGGTAATAGCCTGCTATAATTATTTCATTTGATTATGGTACAAGAGTGTGAAACATATCTTTATATTTATTCATCCTACATTAAAATAGTCAAGTTGCATTTCATCACATTTTATAAACTTTTCTACTTTTCGTTTAGGCTAACAAACCATCAAATGAACCAACTTAACATAATTGGATCCTGAGCTTTTTATTATTCAATTTGTTACTTTTTTGAGTTATGTTAAATATAGCGTTGGGCCTAGATACCAAACAAAAACTTAGGTTTGAGCTATATTTGTTGTAATAATTACTATATGACCCAGGCAGGCTTGATCTAAGAAAAATAAACAAGATTTGTGTTACTAAGAAAGATAAAGTCCCAGGCTATCTTATATAAACATATAATATCCTACTTCAAACAATTATATATTTTTTTTAATTTTGACTTAATCTAAGACATAAACCTGTTTAAAATGACTACTATTTTAAAACTTTTCTTTGCAGTTGTCTAAATTTATATAATGGGTACACATCGGTCTTCCATACCAAATAAGTATCGTTCTTAAATTTTGTGTCTGCTATCAATTTACTGTACATCACAAAATGAATGAAAACTCAATTTTTCACAAAAATCACTTTATTTGTGGAATACAAACAAACGACAACATTTCAATGACTAAGTCATCCTCAGTTGTTACATCCACACAAACTCTACTGTTATTGAACATACTGTATGTGATTCGACAACATCATGTCAACTTTTTTGACTTTAAAGCATGTAGGCTACACATTTTCTTTGAATTCTACAGGTTAAGAAACATTACGGTTACACATTATATATTACCCTACTATATTCACCCTAACTGTGTATGCTTTAAATTAAAGACTACCAATCTATTAATATTTTTTCCAATGTTTTATACTAACCTGATGGTATGTATTAAAAAATGAATGGAATGCATATGGTAGTAACACAAATTGGAATATGACAAATAGTTCATTAACACAAATTAATAATTTTCAGCTAATGCATAGTAATAAATAATTTTTAGTAGTTATTTTTAATTTGTGTTCAAAGTCTGATAAAATGTAGAAATGAAATACAAAAATTTATCAAACAAAAAAGTCATTTTTTAAAATCTGAATTTCTTCAGCGTACTTCTATTGGTCCTCTCTTGCCTATTTTTGATATTTGGAAGAGTATTTGGTTTTTTCAAGTTAAAAAGATATTCAAACATTTGGCTTCATGGTGTGAAGTTAACTCTTCCATGGAAGGAATTAGTGAATTCTAAATTATATTCTGAAAAATGGGTGTATAAATTTTTTTCCCCAAACATAAAAAAATTACTAAAATATTTTGACTTATTTTAAAAATTTTATTAGGTTTTTATCTTGTAAAAAGCTCTCGGTTGATTAGTGACTTGTGCTCTCACTCTGTGTGCAAGAGGTCCAAGGTTCAATCGCTATAGAAGGACTCAAAAATGTATCCTAGTTAAGAAAGCTATATTTGTCGGTACAGGTGCTTACTCCACATCATCAGAAGAAACACTGTTTAGCAAGCCTGGGCCTACAATTGGGTATAGCACCAAGGCTCAATTTCATTTTGGGGTGTCTTTTTCATTTTTACTATTTGGGATTCTTTCCAAATTTTAGATCTGGTAGTTTTTACAGCCATTATTGTGCTTATGTGCAGCCATCAACAGCAGATGAATGACATAATGAAAATCCTTTAAATCTAAACATGAAAATTGGTAAATAAATAATTGGATGGTGAATTTGTTTGCGATTATAGAATTACACTATTATTCTTGTCTATGTTTGCCAGGAAAATATAAAACTGTTGCCTTTGTACAAAATAATGAGAGAATCATAATTACATAAATACTGACAATGAAAATGTGACAATGTAATAAGTTCATGAATTAATATTTTTTAAATAGTTGTCCTCTTGCTAAGTAGTTTATGTAGGTTCTTGTCAGATGTGTTCTCAGAAATTATTTTTAATTTGATTCCAATAAGCTTAGTTTTTTATTAAAGATTTTCAAGAATAAGTATTGGATATTTTGTGGAATCTATATAAGAATTTTTTTATATTCACACCACATTTCCTTCATTTAAAAAAATGCTACTTTTACATACATTGCAACAAGAATATTAATGATAGTGTAAAGTGATATTATATAAATTTTAATGTTATATATTTTGGTACCTACAATGAAGAGTTGCTGCTTTTTTGAACATGTGAAATCAGATTATAAACGGTACCTATATTTGTTGATTGCTTTTTTCATATGAATTACAGTTTAATCATTGATTCTTAATAATTTGTATAACACTTCTGTCACATATCTATATAATGGTGCCAGATTTCTGAAAAAATCAGATTTTCAAAATAGGAATATGAACATATTTTTATTGGAAAATATTACACTGTGTGGAATAATACCCAACCTCAACTTCATAGGTGTTAAAAAATAAAGATATTCACAAAAATTTAATAATTTAACAATTTAGAATTGAATTTGCAACAAATTGTATCCCAAAGCCCAATATATTTCTCATAGATTCCAAAATTTACAAATTTGAAAAGGGCAATAAAAAGTGTTGGCTAGATATGTACAATTATTTTCATCAACATATTTTTGTTTCACAACTTGTTATTTGTTTGACTGGTAAATGCAAAATTCAAGGTTTGTACCTTGAAACAGAGCTCTATTGACTACAATAAAGGAATAGCAAGGACAAAAAAGGATTGTATTTATTATCAGTGGCTAACACAGATTTTTATTAAAAATTAATTTGATTCGGATTTGGCTAGATCATAGTAAGAATTGTAAGCAAAGTTTGATTTACATAATGAAAATTTAACTATTCTATCTTGTAAGGAATATTGTTACATTTCAATTTTGTAAATGTCACACCTTAAACAATTTTTGCAACCTTATTTATTTTTTTAATTTTTATGGTGGTTTAATAGAATGCAAATATTTGACACTTTGAAATAATAGGCTATGTGTATAATAATTGTTTTCAAAGGGAAGAATTGGTTTTGTTTGTAAGGTTTCAACAATATTGTGAATAACTGATTTCAGTTTTTGCCTTGAAACATTAAATATAGTTATACAGACTATGTTTATTTCAGTGACAGTTTCATTAGGCCTTGTTGAATTTAATAAAAACATATATTAAAAATACAAACAATTCAACAAAAAACATGATTTCAATGACATATATGTTTCTTATTTTAAAACTAGAAATTCTCAGCGACAACTAAATTGGAAAACATAGTTTAAACTAATAAAATAATAACTACAGTATATTGTTTTGGTGATGATTATTTATTCCATTCAGAACGTCTACCAAAGAGCTCACCATTAGGGTACATATTGGTTGAAATTTTCTTAGATCAATCTAATAAGTATTGGAAACAATTATTCACATCATTTTAAATTATTTTCATATTATTTTTAAGTTATTAATTTATTGTTTCAGTTTATTATGCAATAGTATATTGTATTTCAGTTAGTAACTGAATTATAGGTATTTGTCGTCAATCAAAATGTAAAATTACAAGTGAGGTTATGATGTTATTATTTACATAATTAAATTGTCAAATTAATCTAACACTCGACAATGCATTATGATCTAAAATATTTATACTTTTGAAGTCAATAATTTAATATCTTTAGTCTAATTTTGGATTTCCTACTCACTTGTAAATAACTCCAGGAAGGAAGCAAAATGGATGTCATGTGTTTTTTTTTACCATATGTTGTTGTTTAGCAAAATTATCACTGTAGAAAAAAGACTTATTACATATTTCTTTTTAAGGCCAACTACATGTGAATCACTTATTTGGATAAATCTTTGAGTTTTGCCACCTTTTTATATTAATTGTTATCTAATTTAATAAAATAAAAATTGATTTTATTCTGTATTGTGAAATAATTACTTCAAATTACTATTTTTAAATTTGCCTTGTAGCCTAAATTCTAAACATAAATTGTTCAGATAAATTTGACTCAAACTCAATGGAGATGTGTATGTTTCAGCTTACAATAAGTATATAGTGCTGATTTACTTGTTTTTTTTTTTTAAATTGTTATTTTTGTTTTTCCATAAGACTGCATTTACTTTTAAGCTATAACTGAAAATTAAATGAAGTAATTAATTGGAGTTAAACATTGAATAAATAATAAATTGTTATAAGCTTTTTCCATGTTATTTTATAATATATTGAACTGTTTCAATTTTTGTTCCGTACTTTCTATTTATTTTTCACAAAAATATTGTAAATTTAGTATATAATGTTCTCATTTTACTATTTAAAAGATTTTATGTGTTAAAAAAATACTGCAAATTTATATTTTTGTTTGTACAATAAAAACTTTAAACAATAGTTATATAATTTAATTTGTTTCCACAATAACCTGGTGTTTACTGTGCCATTTAGTAGTCTCTTTTTTAACTTTAAACCAAATAGTACTTTAATTTCTTCTACAATATAAGTGGAACATAAATAGTTGATTATATATTGTACATCGTTTAACCCTTACTTTGTACTTTGTGGCTGTATGTAAGAACTTGTGTATGTTTTATACTTTATCCTTTTAAAAAAGGATGCGTGTGAACTTTTTGCAAGTATATAAGTATGTTGTATGCAAGTACATGCACAAGTTATACATGAGTACATAAATGTTCTGTAAGTAGTTACATCAGCCTGGTACGCATAAATACATCACTATACTGTACATTAGAGAATGAGTCTGCTATAACTAATTACAAAATGAGTCAACTTTATATAAGTAGAACATGTGACTATGCTTTATGTAAGAATTTGAATGTGGTGTTGCTAATTCTATAAGCAAGGGAATATGTCCAGTAAATTTAAAGAATGTAATATACCATGAAACACATAGGTGTCAATTTGTATAAAAAGTGAACATTATAAGTCTAACTTGCAAACAGAAAATGTTATAAGGATATGAAAGCAGATCAGAAGGAAAAAGTGAAAATGAAAAGAAATATATACAAAACGAGTATGGTAGATATGTAGTAAATATTTATTTAAAACAATAAAAAAGTAACAGTGCTATATAATACAGAATTTTTACTATTACTAATAAGATATAAACTATGGAGTAAAATTGATAAGCCTCAATCTTCATCTTCTGTTTCGCTAAGAGCTAAGAGCAAAGTTTGGAAACTTTGGCCTTATGACAACAAAAGTAAGGGATAGGAAAATCAATCAATGACTATCATTGTTTACAGTTTGCCCTTTTAAGAGTGTAATTTATGTGGGCTGACAGTTTCCTATCCAGGGTGACCCCTAGGTACTTGACTTGGTCCATTCAGTCCTCCAGTGTATGTTTTGGTTAAATAGAAGTAGTGGTGTGTTGTGTGTGATTGTGCGTCGTTTGGAAAGCAACAGTGCCTGGCACTTTGACACATTCACTTTCACTCTCCAGGTTGTGAGCCATGGCTCAAAGGTGTTTAGTGCTTTTTGTAACTTACTGTGTATTATATGTGGTTGCCACGACTGTGCTGATATTGCGGTGTCATCTGCATAAATGGCCACATTGGTGTTTTCGGGTGTTGGAATGTCATTGATGTAGATGTTGAACAGCACAGGCCCAATTAGGGACCCTTGTGGGACGCCGACCAGTATTGTTCTCTGTGTAGATGTTGTTTGGTTTACATCAACCCTAAATTTACGGTCGGACAGGTATGATCTAATGAGATGGTTTATCCCGTCTGGCAAATTGTAGTGTCTTAGTTTGTGGATGAGACCATATGCCACACTCTACCGAAGACCTTTTCTATGTCCAAGAAGACTGAGCCAGTTGAGCGGTTCATGTTGAAGCCCTCGGTTACATGTTCAACCACCCTCAGCAGTTGTAGTGTCGTGGAATGTTTAGTTCTGAAGCCAAATTGCTCCGGCCTCAGGATGTTGTGTGTATGTATGTGCTGATTGATACGCTTAAGCCGGACTTTCTCGAAGACTTTGCTCATGGTGTTCAACAAACTTATAGGTCTGTATGAGTCTGGCATGTGTTTATCCTTCCCTGGCTTGGGGTAAACTAATATCTTAGCCTCCTTCCAAGCTGCAGGGAAATGTTGCGTGCAGAAAATGGCATTGTATATGTTAGTGAGGTATCTAAGTGCTTTTTTGGATAAGTTTTTGAGTTTTGTATTCCCAATGGTGTCCTGTCCAAGAGCTTTCCTGGTCTTTGTGTGTGAAATCACCCACTGTATTTCTATAAGCGAAGTTTTATGTATGGGTTGTTGATGTGGAAAGTGGGCGAATTGGAGAGTGTTTGTTTCCACTAAGTCAGTAATAACAGGATCCGAGGGGTGAGAGTTTGGTTGAAACGCAAGCTCGAGGGTGTCAGCAAAGAGATTCGCCTTGTCATCTGGGTCACCAACTTGTCCGTTAGGTCCAACTAAGGGTGGATAACACAAAGGTTCCCGTGTAAACAAAGTATTTAGCTAAGGGCCAAATTGGTGTATCAGTAATGTTCAGCTTTGACAATTCCACCTGGAAGCCGTCAGCTCTAAAATTTAGTATCTCCTGTCTAATTCGTCTCTTGAGACGATTTATTATGGTATGTGGAACACATTTGTTTATGCCTTGTTGGAGTGCCCTCCTTAACCTATTGCGACGCTTGATCAGCTGAAGTATGTGTTTTGGAATGTAAGTGTAATGCCGGGGCTGACATTTGGCAGCACTTCTCATTCTATGGATTTATATTTTAAAACAACTGCACAACAAGCAGTACCTTGAAAAGAATTAAATTCAAATATGTCAAATAGTTCAAACTTTTATCGCTAGATAACAGCACTTTATAAGACATGTATTATAACTTCAGACATTAAAAAAAAACCATTATTTTTTAATTTTGCAGGATAGGTGGAAAATCGTCAAAAGACAAAGGGAGAAATCCGCTCTTCCCAATAGTGTAAGATTCTTACTCCCTAAAAACCACTTCCTTCCTGTTAGTACCCCTATTGCATGGGACAAGGAAACAGGAAAGGTTTTCCATGTACCAAGCTGAGAAGCTCTTTCCATGTGCATAATGAGATTGTAAATGTGGAAAATAGCAAAACGTTATGTATCTGCGTGAAGGGCGGGGTAAAGAACTAGCTGGGACACAGAGTGCAGTCAGGTAAAACCTCGCGACAGATCATGCGTGAGCCCAGGTTTGGTAGATGTTGTCTGCAAGGTGAAGGGTGGGAGTTACCTTACAAATACCTTGTTAGTGAATTTATTGGAGGAGCTACAAGCTACATCTTCTTCTGCTGCCTACTCGATACTGAAATAAGCTTGCAAGATTAGATGCAACTGCGTAGGTGGTGACAGCTTGACTCATGCTGCTGCAGTGCACCCTTTGGTCTAAAACAGAGCTAGAAGGTAAAGAGGTGAAATTTGGGTATGTAATAGGCTATGCAGGGCTTTATGGGCCCAAATGAGAGATCAAGGTCGGTCGTGTGAGTAAGGACATTGGTCGTCTGTGTTTGTCAAATGTTGTGTTATATCTACCTAGTGAAAAGGTTAGTGTTGATGTTGAGTGTGCATGGGCCCCCTTGTAGAGATTAGCTGATAATCGTTGAATGTGTTGTTTGATGAACAGCACATTTAAGTCTTTATGTAAAGTCCTAACTCTGGTGCACATTGGTGCTTTAGTGATTATTCTCAAAACCTTATTTTGGAATATCTATAGACTGCGCATGTGTGTGTCCCCCGACGGGCGCATCATAGGTGATGGCGCTTCTAAGTACAGATAAATAGATTGTGGTGGCTGTTCTCAAACCAAGAGAACTTGTTTTATTGAGCAATGGATATAGTTGTGACAGTGTCATGTTTGCTCTTTTAATTGTGTCGTATATGTGGGCGGACCAAGTCAGTTTCCTATTTAGGATGACCCCGAGGTACTTGACCTGACCCTGCCAGTGTATATCTTCCTTGAATAAGCGTAAGGGCGTATTAATTGTGTGTGAGTTTCTTTTAGAGAGCAAAAGCGTCTGGCATTTGGACACATTTACCTTTACTCTCCAGACTCTAAGCCATGGTTCTATATTGTTTAGTGAAGTTTGTTACCTACTGTAGATCATACATGTATGTTGCCATGATATCGCGGTGTCGTCAGCATATATAGCCACATTGGTGTTATCAAGTGTTTGGAATGTCATTGATGTAGATATTGAACTATACGGGCCCGATGAGCGAACCTTGAGGCACGCCAGCTTGTATTGTCCTCTGTGTGGATGTTGTTTGGCCTACATCAATCCTGAACTTGAGGTCTACTAAGTAAGACCTAATGAGGTGTATCAGCCCGTCTGGGAAGTAGTATTGTCTAAGAGACCACTGTACCAAACCCTATCAAAGGCCTTTTCAATGTCCAGGATGACTAACCCGGTCGATTGATTATCATTGAAATCCCTGGTAACGTATTCTCAGCAGTTGAAGTGTTGTGGAGTGTTTGGTTCTGAAACCGAATTGCTCCGGCCTCAAGATGTTGTGTGTGTGTATATGGTTGTTGATACGTTTGAGCAGGATGTTCTCAAAGACCTGCTCATTGTATTCAGCAAACTAATGGGTCTGTAGGATTCGGGCCTATGCTTGTCCTTCTCCAGCTTGGGAAAACTAATATTTTAGCTTCTTTCCATGCAGCAGGGAAATGTTGAGTACGGAGCATTTCATTAAATATGTTTGTAAAGAACCTGTGCGCTTTCTCCGATAAGTTTTTGAGTGTTGTATTTCTAATAGTGTCAGGGCAAGGAGCTTTCCTTTGTGTGTGAAATCGCCCACCTAATTTCTGTGAGGGTTGTTTTGTGTATAGAGTGTTGGTGAGGAGAGTAGGGGAATTGTAAAGTGTTGTTTTCAACCGTGTCAGTGAAAACTGGGTTAGAGAGCTGAGTATTTGGTTGAAACGCTTGTTCCAATTCAGCATGGAAGCCTTCAGCTCGAAATTCAGTTAGTTTTATCTTAGTTCGTCTCTTGATACGATTTAGTTGTTTACTTGGTGTACATCTATTTACTGCCTGCTGTAATGCTTAGCCTATTGCAGCGCTTGATGAGCGTAAGTATGTGTCGTGGTGCCGAAGTAGGCATTTAATTGGGATTGCGGCTTTTGTCGCATCCTGTATGGCTGCCGTTAGTTTATAAACAGCAATGTCAATGTCGTGAGGAGACAGAACCTCATTAGAGTTAGGTAATGAACCATCCACTCGCTGACGGAACATCTGCCAATCAGCAATCAAGTAGTTTAGCACCTGTCTTGGCTCCTTGCTAATAGGATTACTGGCTAGTGCCATTATGACGCGATAGTGATTTGAATTCAGATCCCTATCATTCTATGTGCAGCTGCGGTGATACTATCAAACCTTAGCAACAGCCAAATCATGGATGTCCTCTGTGTTGTGAGTGCTAAGGTGTGTTGGTTCAGTGGGAGCCAGTAGTATAGCATTGTTTGATTTGATGTAGCGGTAAATGATTCCCCCACTTTGTATGTCTGTAGCCCCAGCGTGTGTGTTTTGAATTTAAGTTTCCAGCGATGACAACTTTGTTAGAAGTTAACATTTGTTTATCTATATCACAGGTGTCTATATTACCAGAGGGATTGTACGCTGAAAAGAGTGTAGTGCGGCTGCCATTGAGTTCAAACTTGATAGCCGTAGCTTCAATGCGTATTAGTGTGGGCAACATGTTTTATATGCTTATGTATTATTACAGCCGTACCACCTCCGGCTCTGTTTGTTATGTCTGTGCGGTATATTAAAAAATTTGCTAGAGTAAATTTATTTTGTGGCTTTAAGTATGTTTCTGAAATTAAAGCTATTTTATAGTTATTTCTTTGCCTACAGCAAAGAATTTCTAATTTTTGTTTTTAATGCCTTGAGCGTTTCAAAACATTACAGATAGTCTATTGTCCATTATTATTTACAGATTTAATGGTGTTGAGGAGGGAGGTCAGGAAGGACAAAAAGGTAGTGTTGGGGGTAGTCATTAGGGATAATAGAAGTTGTAAGAAAGCAGGGAGAAATGCGTCCCAGGTCAAAGCTGGGTTTAGCATTTTTAGGATGGGTTCAACAGAGTTTTTTAGTGAATCCGTGTTGGAGTCGGGTGTATCAGAATTGGGCTGTCTTGTAGTGTTCGGGGGTAGAGAGGTTTTGGGTGTGAATGTTTGTGGTTGTGTCACCTCAGCTTGCTTTTCAGCACGTGGGGTGGTACGGGACCTGGTGCACCAGGTCCCCCGCTCCCTGGGTGCTTTAAGACCTAAAGTACCTTCTCCTTCGGGGCTATGGGGACTGTCGACACAGCGGGTACAGTAGTCTCTGATGGAACTGGTGGTGGTGCCTGTTGTTGAATCAATGCTTGCGCATACGAAACATTTGGCTTTGTATGGACCTTGCATCCATGATAGCTCACCGTGTGCGACTTCCAACAAAGGACACACTTGAAGTTCTCCCTTATGGCTTCACATTCTATTGAGCCATGTTCCTGCCCACATTTCACACACCTGGGTTTTGCCTTACAACAGCTTGTTGTATGGACAAACCTTTGGCACCTAAAACACTGAGTAGATTATTAGGAGGCATATAAGCCTCTGTACGTACCTTCATACAGAATACCTTCATCAGTTCTAGGACAGAGCAGGCCACCTTATCGGAAGGCAGCTCTACCAGAAACATTGGGAGGGGTTTCCTGTTGTAGTGCCCACGTATTTGAGAAACCTTAAGTATCTCAATACCTCGGCTCTCCAGATCGGTTTTCACCTCAGAAAAGTATGTCTCCTTCATCAATGCCACGAAGGACAACCTTGTACGTCTGTTCGTTCGACAGACAATATATATGATGAGGGACATTGTGTTCATCCAAGAACCTCTGTAGGTCGATGTAATCATTGTACGTTGAGGTTTGGAGTCACACTCCGTCCTTCACTTTTATCGCCATATAAAAATATGGGTTGTACTTGGATTTAAATTGTATTCCGCTTACTGGACCTGTCTGAGTCAGAAAGTGACTCCTATTTCCTCTTCCTTCGAAGACCTTAAAAGGCCGTTTGTTGGTAGCGGTAGATGGGTCAGTAGTGTCGATTTCGAAGTGGTCAGTGTCAGTTTCACTGTCCGACATCGAGCTGTCATTTGGGACATTAAATTCCTCTAGTGAGGAGCAGTGACCTTCTCAGGTATCAGGACTGGGTAGACATTGATGTATGTCTACCTTTGGCTGGTTCTGCAAAGGTCTCTTTTCTCCAATCAACAGATTGTTCATTATACTATACTAAGTTAACACGTTCACTGCGGATGATGCGGAAGTGCGTCACATATTCCTAAAGCTATATGCGTATGACGCACTTGTGCGTTTTTATCAGTAAACTGGTTCCAGCTAAATCCTGACCTTATCAGTTAAGCAATGGTGTTCTTTCACTTCGTGTGTATCTAAAAACAGTGTGTGCTACCATCCTGTCTGTTTTGTTTTTAATTTACAATAATATTTGTTCTTATACGAGTAGTAAACATGGCTGATCCAACACCTGGACCTTCTCGTGATAGTACGTTTTTAACAATGAGTGAAATAGATAGATTTAACAAATCTGACTCAGAATATGAAGCTTATAGAAGTGGGGACAGTTATAGACAAAGTGAAAGTGATTTATCTACTGATGTCGAAACTGAGTTCGAGAGTGAAGAGGATTCATCTCTTCAAACTGAATCTAACCCGTCTCTTGCGGTATGGATTGATAACCCTGATTCGATGAAAACATGCGTATTTTCACAACCTCGTGGAATCCGTGTTCCATTACTTGGTAGTAATAAACCATTAGATTATTTTCAATTTTATTAGTTGACAATGTTTTTCTTGAATTTGTTGATAGAGAAACAAATCGGTATGCCTAAGAATTGTTTTTATCAACGGAAACTAAAGAGAATTCACGGATATGTCAGTGGAAAGATTTAACTATTACCGAATTAAATACTTTTATTGAACTTCTTCTCCACATAGGAAATGTAAAAATCCCTATGTTACAAGATTATCGGCGTAAAGATAAGCCTACATTTTTCCAAAAATGATCCTAATAATACTGACAGATTACTTAAAATAAGGCCAATTATTGATTATTTTAATAATAAAATGTTACGTGTGTACAGTCCAGGTAAAGAATTATCTCTCGATGAAGTTATATTCTCTCTAAATCACACGAAAGCAATGCCAACACAAGCGAATGGTCAAATCCCTAAGCACAATAACAACAACTTTTACAGCACTAACTGTTGAAATTACAGAGCACCATACAAACACGTCTGCACTGGCCAAGCTCTAAGGACCTTCCTCTCATTCCAGATTCCAGATCCAGACATAATCTGCAATAATATTACCAACATATGTTTTCTCAGTGAGGCGGAACAATTTACTAAAAATTTTGTGAATTATTTGTCCCGTCTCACTGAGGGTAAGTGGGTAAAGAATATTACAGATTTATTAATTATTTAAAAAAAATATCTTTTAGTTCATTTAAACAACACTAGAGTGCAGGTATGTAGAGTAATTTATTATTTTCTCTTCTTAATTATGTAAAAAAATATAATTACTTAATTATAAATTAATAAATTCATATCTTCCATTGTGCTTTTGTTTGTAATAAACGAAATATTAGCTAAAACAGTATCTGTACGCTTCTGTTTACTTTATCACTTTATCTTCTGTCTTATAGCCTATAAGAAGATATATTAATTATTTATGACCTATTGGTATTTCCGTAGAAGACATTATAAAATATGCATTATTGTTATTTATTTAAGTTTATTCAAACATCTCAAATCATTATGATTTTAATAGATTTATTTTTAAAAGTAACATAAATGCAGCATCATTGCCTTTAATGAGAAATATTTTGTTAAGGCAAAAAAAGATAAGGCACTTATAATTTCACAAACAACAAGTTATTGCTACAGCTGTTTCGCCGGTAGGCATCGTCAGACAACATTTCTTTTGCCTTATTATGGAATTTCACCGAGTACCTACTGAGTCACACTTAAAATATTTTGTTTATGACAAGAATAAACCTCACATAAGTTATGTTAAAATAAAAAAAAAATTGTAATGGAAATGATTAAAAATATTTATTTAACTATAATACATTGTTTAAAACACAAATAATGTAAGTAGTTTGCTTACAAATTGTAATCAAATTAAAAGTTCTCACAGTCATTACTTCTCCGCCGCTAAGAACAAATAAACATAGTTGTGTTTTAAGTAGTACACTTCGACGCTGGGTGTTCATGTTATCTGAGAGCCGCAAGCTTGATGGTGACTTGGGCATCTGGCCATTTTGTTAAATTTTTCTCATTTTTCCAAACATTAATTTTTCCTATAATTAGTCAATTAATGTTGATTCTGCTTATATACAATTTATATTTAAATTAAATGAAGTACTTACTGTTTATTGATAAAGGATCTTAAAAAACTAATTTTGTTTTAATGTATTTTTGTTTTTTTTATACAGGATTATTTAAAACATTTTGTTGTTAAGCAAGGATGATTCGGGCATAGCCTATAGTTCAGAATCCTTTTTACTTTCATTTTATTTTTAATATTTCTGCATGTGATTGTTGTCTACCTCAAGTCAAACTTCTTAAATTTATTAAATAATTTTAGGTTAAAATATTTATTTTTATATTTGGAAGATGATTTTTGCCAATTATATTATGATTTAAAAGGTTCTAATATAGCCTATTGCATAAACAATATTAGACAATCACCCTGTTAATTAATTTAACTGTAACAGCAGTAACTACTTGTTGAAACTCCATAATAAGGATAAAATAAGCACTAAGCTACAGTTTCAAATGTATTTATTAACTTATTTAGCTACAATTGTTTCGCCTTGCGGCATCTACGGGCTAATGGTAATAGTAAGCCTAAACAAAGTTAACAGTACAGAGAGACAGGTCCGGAAGTAACACAATGGAAGGGATAGCTGGAAAACCCAAGCAGGTAGGAAGGGGAATGGTTAACATGTTACACTATTGGTTTAAGAAGTGGTGAAGAGTTTAATAAAATTTGATCATTTAAATTAAAAGTAGGTTTATGTAATATAGATCTATTTATTTCTAAGCATTCTAGATTATTTAGTCTAATACTTTTATTTTGAATGTGTAATAATTTTACATTCAGATTAGGATCAAAATTATGACCCGAGTCCAACAGGTGGTTAGCAAAGTTGGAGTTACTGTTTACTTTGTTTAGGCTTACTATTACCATTAGCCCGTAGATGCCGCAAGGCGAAACAATTGTAGCTAAATAAGTTAATAAATACATTTGAAACTGTAGCTTAGTGCTTATTTTATCCTTACCCTGTTAATTTATTTTACTCGTAAATTATTTATTTCTTAAAATTTATATAAAATGTAGATAGGTCTTGAACTACAGACTTGCTGATTGGGAGATGTTCCGTCAGCAAGTGGATGGCTCATTATCTAACTCTGATGAGGTTCTGTCTCCTCAGGACATTGACAATGCTGTTTATAAACTAACGGCAGCTATACACGAAAGCCGCAGTCAAGATTAAATGCCAGCCTCGGCACCACATCTACACATACTTGCGCTCATCAAGCGCCGCAATAGACTAAGAAGGGCATTATAGCAGGCAGTAATAGATGTACACAATTAAACCCTCTCAAGAGACGAATTAAGATAGAACTAACTGAATTTCGAGCTGAAGGCTTCCAAGCTGAATTGGTCAGTCTAGATGTCAGTGAGAAACCCGTATGGCCACTTGTAAAACAATTTACATGTGTACCTATGTGCTATACCCCACTATTAGGCCCTCATGGACAGGTGGGGGACCCGGATGATAAGGTAAATCTATTTGCAGACACCCTGAAACAAGCGTTAGAACCAAATACTCAGCCTTCTGACCCAGTTTTCACTGACACGGTTGAAAACAACACTCTACAATTAGCCTTTTCTCCTTACCAACAATCTATACACACAGTGACGGCGATAAGAACCGGCGGGCCCCCCTCTCCCAATAATCTTTTCCTGGATGTTTATCTTTTCGCCGGCCGGCGCCGGTTAGTCACCGTGATGAGCGACGTAGCGATAGCTGCATTACTTATCGGCCAACGGTGAACAATACACATACTTCGTATCATGACATTAAATAATAAATACTGCTCTCTAAAAAACAATGGTTATTGCCGTTTTGGATGCACGATGCACAATCTTGTCTGAAGACATTTTACCTTATTTTAGTAATTTCTTGACAATACTCATAAAAATATTGTTATGATAGGGGGGCCCGTGTGGCAGGGCCCGTCGCGGGTCCGGGTCCTGGTCCTGGTAAAATTTCCCGAAAAAATCTGGTCAAGGCTCGTGGGCCCTGCGGGGCCGCTATGCCGCCACTGTATACACAAAAACAGTCCTCACAGAAATTAAGTGGGTGATTTCACACACAAAGGCCAGGAAAGCTCCTGGGCCAGACACTATTGGAAATACAACACTCAAAAACTTATCGGAGAAAGCGCTCAGGTTCTTTACAAACATATGTAATGCAATTCTCCGCACTCAACATTTCCCTGCTGCTTGGAAAGAAGCTAAAATGTTAGTTTTTCCCAAGCTGGGGAAGGACAAGTATAGGCCAAGTCCTACAGACCCATTAGTTT
Source organism: Aphrophora alni (assembly GCA_963513935.1). Classification (NCBI taxonomy): domain Eukaryota; kingdom Metazoa; phylum Arthropoda; class Insecta; order Hemiptera; family Aphrophoridae; genus Aphrophora; species Aphrophora alni. Next base: position 36,555,493 of record OY740770.1, read on the forward strand.
GTTGAATACAATGAGCAAGGTATTTGAGAAGATCTTGCTCAAATGTATCAACAAACATATACCTGCAAACAAGCACACAACATCTTGAGCCCGGAGAAATTTGGTTTCAGAACCAAACACTCCACAACACTTTAACTACTGAGAGTCATTGAATATGGTACCAGGGGTTTCAATGATAATCAATCGACCAAGTCAGTTTTTCTGAACATTGAAAAGGCCTTTGATAGGGTTTGGCACAGTGGTCTCATAGACAAACTTAGGCAATACAACTTCCCTGATGGCCTGATACACCTCATTAGGTCTTATCTAGCAGACTGCAAGTTCATGGTTGATGTAGACAAAACAACATCCACACAGAGGATAATACAAGCTGGTGTGCCTCAAGGTTCACTCATCGGGCCCGTATTGTTCAATATCTACATCAATGACATTCCAACACTTGATAACATCAAAGTATATATGCTGACGATACCGCGATATCCTCACAGTCATGGCAACATACATGTATGATCTACAGTAAGATACAAACTTCACTAAACAATATAGAACCATGGCTTAGAGTCTGGAGAGTAAAGGTAAATGTGTCCAAATGCCAGGCATTTTTGCTCTCTAAAAGAAACTCACACACCATTAATACGCCCTTACGCTTATTCGAGGAAGAATACACTGGCAGGGTCAGGTCAAGTACCTCGGGGTCATCCTAAATAGGAAACTGACTTGGTCCGCCCACATATACGACACAATTAAAAGAGCAAACATGACACTGTCACAACTATATCCATTGCTCAATAAAACAAGTTCTCTTGATTTGAGAACAGCCAACACAATCTATTTATCTGTACTTAGAAGCGTCATCACTTATGCTGCGCCCGTCGGGGGACACACACATGCGCAGTCTATACATATTCCAAAATAAGGTTTTGAGAATAATCACCAATGTGCACCAGAGTTAGGACCTTACATAAAGACCTAAATGTGCTGTTCATCAAACAACACATTCAACGATAATCAGCTAATCTCTACAAGGGGGCCCATGCACACTCAACATCAACACTAACCTTTTCACTAGGTAGATATAACACAACATTTGACAAACACAGACGACCAATGTCCTTATTCACACGACCGACCTTGATCTCTCATTTGGGCCGATAAAGCCCTGCATAGCCTATTACATACCCAAATTTCACCTCTTTATCTTCTAGCTCTGTTTTAGACCAAAGGGTGCACTGCAGCGGTATGAGTCAAGCTGTCACCACCTACGCAGTTGCATCTAATCTTGCAAGCTTATTTCAGTATCGAGTAAGCAGCAGAAGAAGATGTAGTTTGTAGCTCCTCCAATAAATTCACTAACAAGGTATTTGTAAGGTAACTCCCACCCTTCACCTTGCAGACCACATCTACCAAACCTGGGCTCCTGCATGATCTGTCGCGAGGTTTTACCTGACCTTGCTCTTCGCACGGATACATAACGTTCTGCTTTCTTCCACATTTACAATCTCGATATGCCCATGGAAAGATTGGAAAGTTTGGTACATGGAAAGCCTTTCCTGTTTCCTTGTCCCATGTTATAGGGGTACTAACAGGAAGGAAGGTGTTTTATAGTGATTAAGGATACCACACTATTGGGAAGAGTGGATTTCTCCCTTTGTCTTTTGAAGATTTCCCACCTATCCTGCTATATTAAAAAAAAAAAATAATAATAATATTTTCAACGTAATTAAAATTGAGGCAATCGTGCCCCCTGGATATTTGATATGACCAAATGTTTGCACCACTTATGATTCCGGGCGAGAGGGTTTAGTTAAACGTGCTAGGAGTTAACTATTAAATATATTGCAACGTTTATTAACGCTCAGCCTCAACCCAACTAATCACTATGTTCCCAGCCAGCTTATGATAAGGTACAATTTACTAATTAAACTAACTTATTAATTACTACAATTGCTTAACTTATCGGTTAGGGAAAGGCGTGATGGGAGAATTACGTTAACCCTTTTAGGTCATAATAATTCTTACTGATTTTAGTCGGATGACCTACTATTGACTACGTAACACCCGGGGGTCGATCAGACCCCGCAATTTATAGTTTAGGTAGCCATTTAGGTTTATTATCCAAATGATTAAACACAACGCGTAACTCACGTCTGGTTACTCGACTCAATCGTGAACCACTGCCCTGGGTCTTGCCTACGATGCACGCACATCGCATATCTTTGTCATTCCCCATATGTGAATATGTCGAGGCGGGGCGATACGAAAAAGGATCCACATATTCCCGTGGAATCGCCACAAAATATGCAATGAAGGTATTAACTTAATGACTTTCTTTTTTCTCAGTGAGGTGACACAAAATTTTAAATATTTATTATTTTTTGAAAACCATCTGCTGTCAGATGAATCGAGTTCCTGTCCCCCCTAAACTCTAAATGTTTGTCGAATGTGACCTTTTGAACTGATTCAGTTTCTTCGAATTGTTTGTACCAACGTTGTATGTTATTTTCATATGGTGATCTTTTCTGTATTTTGTAAATAGCCAATTACTATTTTAAAATTTTCTTTTCATGTACCGTAACTTTTATTGAAGAAAATTTATTTTGAAATTTACAACACATAAATGATTAATTTAAATTCTTCGCTTTGTGTTTTAATATGTTTACAATCCTATGAATTAATTTTAAGATTTTGATAATTCAATTGTGTGTGCTCTAAATAATATATATAGATTTTGTAAGGAACGCTTTCAAATGACATTCCCCTAGAGAGAGTTTTTTTTTTTAACATAGAAGAGAATCAAAAACAAGATCTAGTTAAAATCAATTTTAAGAAACATTAGAAGATTCAGTTTCAAAAAGTAAATAAGAATCAAATCCTAAAGTGAAAGGATTGAATTCTTACTTCAGGGTTTAAAAGTTCATTTTCATTCATACATACAAAGCAAGAACTCTCTGCTCTCGAAAGTAAGTGGTTCCTGAAAGGCGGAGTTTATTCTTGCAGAACTCCCCATTGCATGCAATCAGTATAAACAATATTAACATTATTATATACACAAGGTGTATATGAAATATAACACCTTTAATTTGTTCATTTTTGCTAACCTGCAGTTGCATAAACAAAGAAATCAAACGGTTTGACACTAAAAAGAAATATTATATTTGTAGATGTAATATAATCGTACATTCTGTGATAATTAATTGGGTAATTTTTTACCTAAAGTTATTAAATACCATATTCAGTTCATTCCATAAATAAATAAATAGTTGCTCTATTGCTTATTTAATACTTTGTAGATTTAAAATGTACTAGATATGTGTGAATATTTCTAGTCTAAAGAACTTGTAATATTGATTGTATCTATTTAACCAACTTCCTGCACTTAGTTTATGTAATTTTAGGCCTACTTGTTTGGCTTCTGGTTTCTTCACTGACTTCATTGATTCCAATTTATGACTCACAACCAAGACATTATGGTATTATTAATATTTATTTCATTCCTTTAGAAGCGAGTTATTTTAAAAACAATGGTTTTATTAATTAATTACCTGTTATTATAGAAATACAACAATAATAGCAAATAATAATAATAATTAAGAATGCAGTCTGCTGTTAATTGCATTAGTTTTTAAGATTTATACAAATAAACTGAAAAAAAAGTAACACAAATTACACACTGATCAAAGTATGATGATTTGTAATCAATTCATTTGAATACATTTTACATAAAGGCTTCTTTTCTATCAAAATAATAAATATTCAGGAAGAAATAAATAGATAATGTTACAACAATGATATATTCTGCTTATGGGATTATAATGACACTCAAACTTGGTTTCAAATTAATTATTCCGGACCCAACATTATTCTATGTACCCTAGTAGTCATTCTGCTCTATCACTTCAGGAGATGAATCTATCTTAATGAATGGAGTACTCCTAAGTTCAACAACAACAAAATGTATTTAAGCAGTTTGCTACTGAAGAATATAGGTCAATATATTTTTAATTTAATTTCAATATAGAGTTATAACATTAACTCAATTACCTAAATAAAACCAGATAGGTAAAAATCCTTTAACATTTTATACAACAGACGGATTATTTAAAATGATGATTTGCAATAAGAACATCCTGGAGAAGATTCAATGGTTAGACTAGAAATCGTGAAAGTTAAAATGGAATATCTTGGTCTCATATCCACTTCCATTAGTTTTTAATATATTAGAACGGGGATAAGAATTATATATATATTATAAATAAAATGTTTACCATAAAAAAAACTAACATACCATTACGATCCATTAATGTAACGGATTTTATATTCACTACCAGTTCAAATTTTAAAATAGTGGGTGCTGTAATAGTATATTTCATTACAAGTATCAAAAGTGATTTCTGGTGTATGATCAAGTTTCTCATGTGAGCCATAGCCAAATACGGAAATAATTTGAGCAAGCACTGAAAAACACTTTTTGCATCAGTTACCGGTATTAATAATAATTCTCATTATACTGCAAACACATATATGAAAACAAATAAAATATGCACTTTTCATAATAACAAAACTTGATATATTTAACTGAATTTATAGAAAAAAAAGGATTTATACACTCTAAATACAGAATAATTACATTGCTATTTAACTAAATAACTTTATTACAATCAATTTAAAAAAAAAAATAAAAAAAAATAGTGCAATCGTGATTCTTACATATACTGGGTTCCTTTGTTAGAAAGTGCATTTTGGAATAGCCCTATTGAAATATTTTGTTTTATGTTCTCCGCAGTCATAGATTTAGTTGCATTGTTTTAATTTCCTTCTAAATTCATTTCTCCAACTTCTGACTTGTCATTAAAAAGATCATCAACTTCCCAGTAAACATGGTTGTTCTTCACTGGCTTATTTTGGGACACTTTGTTTTGTTCAGCCCCAACTGGACATTCATCGTTCTTGCTTATACTTGTAATGACTTACGAAAAACTTTGACTTTTCTAAGTATCAATTCTTCTATAATATAGCCTTCAGCTACTGTAGAAGATCACAACCTGCTTTGTCTATCAAATATGGCAAATCCTTCACCTTCCACCAACATACATTCCTCGGATCACCTGAGTGATATTTTGAGCAGCACATTTTCCATTTTGATAGGCTTTAAACAATCTATTATCTTTCATATGTGAACGGCGTAAGGCAACGCATTTGCAGTACAAATCACATGCTATAGAAGAGCAACCTTTATTTCGTAAATGTAAAACTTTTCGAGACACAAGTTTTACCATATTTAAGAAGAAACACAACTAAAAATCTCACATTATCATGAACGTCACTTATTTTCAATCTAGGTGATTAAATCATGCTTTCTCTGAAAAGTATACAAGAATGATATCATCACTTACTTGTTTAATATTTCTACTTTTATTATAATATTTGTTAAGAATAGTTGTTAGGTAAAATTATTAAAAAAAAAAATTAAATATAATTTTTATTCTAGACCCCAAAAACAGTTACAGAAGGTAGCCTATTTTTGTAAATTATACGAAAAAGTGTCGTAATAGCTGACTCTAGACAATATACCGGGTTCAGTAACCTGGCAAGGTATATAAACCTACCATGACCTAAAAATAGGATCAGTCATTATTGAAGAAATTGACAGTGACAGCTCTGCTCGTTGATTGACCAAGAGCATTGGTAGGGACAGCCAATGGAATTCATTAAAATCAAATTTGGGTACATTACGGTCAAAAGCTTTCAGAAACAGAGGTGAGTAAACTGACAGTGTATTCTTAAATGAATTTAATAAGAAATAAAAAAGGTAGACTCATTTGAATTTTTGGTATTTCCCAATAATATTCAGCTTGCTCTATCTTGGGACTTATTAATAAAGTTTGCAATAAAGGTTTATATATATGTTGTAAATCATATATTTAATTTTGGGAATTCAATTGTTGAGATAAACTCATGTCTTTCATTATAATTCAAATATATATATACCAAATGTAAAAAGTATTTGTTTTTTGTATGTGTATATTTGAAGAAGGTGTGTTTAGTGTGCCACCTTTGAGTGATGCTAAACCCCCTTGCAATAGTGCTAGTCTGCACTTCCTTGGAGTAAGATCCCCAAGTTAAGGTGTAAGCGCAAGTTGTATAATGTAAATATGTGTCCAAATGACTATATAGATGTTAGTTTGTTTAACTGGAGACTGCAAGGGATGCCAACCTTTTCTTTATAAGTGCAGGTAGTATGCACCACTGCTACGGAGACATGACGTTACGATTATACAAAGCAAAGGTGGTTAAAAGTAAAATTTGGAAATAAAAGCTCATGCTACAAACAAATCAAATTAGGATTACCCCAAGGAGCTGTCTCTACACAACACTTTTAACATGTATATAAGTGACCTTTCTGATCATATCAGATTGTAAAGGAGCTCAATTATTAGTTTCTTTGCAGATGATGTTATTTGGACAACAGGAAAAACAATCACAAAAAATATTGGAAAACAAGATGAATTTAGCTATGGCAATTCTAAAAGATTGGATGCAAACCAAAAACATGGAGATAAATGAAATAAAAACTGTCTACCAATTCTTCTCACTAAAATACCTCATTCAGCCTCAACTATAATAACCGAAAATAGCCTAAAAGTGAGAGAACCAAATACTTAATATTAATATTCTTGACCACAAAATAAGCTGGAGACAACATGTGAATCAGGCAAAAGAAAATGTAAATAACAGGTTAAAACCACTCAAGAAACTATCAGGACTCCCTTGAAGAAGCACACTTAGATACTCTGAATAGAACTTACAACATTTATATTAAACCAGCCCTCATGTATAGAACTGAAATTTTTGACTCCAAACAAAGCAAACCACCAGCAGTTAGAAAACTGTCAAAACAATCTGAGTTAAACTGTCTGAAACTCAAGAGGCCAAAACTAAAAACTGCAAAAGTAGCAGCCCTGCAATTGTACACCAACAAACTGCCCATAAGATTAGAAATTAAAAAGCATACATACTACTGTATGTACTACTGTTCTCAGCTTCCACGGCCCTCATGAGTTGAAACCAACAACTTGAAAACACATAGGAATTCTCATTCTCTAATCTATGAATTTCTAGCTGAAATTCAACTTCCAACCTCATTTACATGCTCCCCATCATTCCATTGAACCCAACAGAGTATCATAAAATTATCAATATAGCATTTCTCTTGTAGTTGTAGAGTTGACTGGTCTTAGATAGCTCTTGAACAACGTACACTGGACACAATAGAAAAATGGAATCCAGCAAACCACAAGAGAATATACATGGACGGATCGAAGGAAACTCTAGAGCAGGAATTTACTTTACATACTTCAAGTATTCCTTCCCAGTAGGCATAGTTTTGATGTTGAAATAAAGCCAATCTCAAATGTCCTCATAAAATCAATTAACTATAGCCAACAATTTAAAAAAATAGTTATTTTGTTATAAAGTAGCACTCCAGGCCATTCTGTCATACACAATGACCATAAACAAGACACTCAAGGACATCTATTATATGATAAATATGCTCCTGAAATTGAACAGACAGGTCACATTGCAGTGGATCGTGTCAAATATTGAAATTGTTGATAATGAAGAAATGGAAAATTTAGCAATGAAAGGTACACCATTTCATTAAATCACACATAAACTGGAAGTTGAACAGCAAAAACCATCCTTAAATAAATAAGAACCACAAACTAACAGTTAAGAGAAACAATACAGGCAAACCCTGGACACTGATTGAGAACAAACAAAAACAAACCACATAAGGTCTCTGTAATCTCTTTCCGCTTCAGCACCAAACACAATGGCCTTGCTGCTCATTTTAAATGAATAAATATCATCACCTTGGAACCAAACACATGAATAGACAGGGAGGTCTTCTACACTGCTACATTTGACATTGACCCAAGGAAGGAGAAGAATCTACAGAAAGCTGAGGGGCCAGAGCTCATATGGTTGCCATAAGCAACAACATTCACATTTTTTATCATAAGAGTTATAAAACAGATGTATATATAAAAAAAAAAAAAAATCTAAAAAGAGGTAACATTATCCCAATTAAATTGTTAATACATTATGCTCACCTTCAAAAAAAGTAATTTGTTTGTATAATGGAAATAATGAGATGATTATTTAATTCCACAAAACAGCTTTAATTGCGACATATGTTTCGCCGTTAGGCATTTTCAAGCAACTAAATTGAAAACAAAACAAGTCTAAACTAAAAATGTGAGAAAAAAAGGAAAGGTTAGAAGAGTAAAGGGGTTGGGAAATGACAAAAGAAAGGTCAATGATCTAACCTGAGGGATGGAAGTGGGGGTGTTTTAGAAAACCTTTCCTTTTTTCTCACATTTTTAGTTTAGACTTGTTTTGTTTTCAATACAGTTGCTTGAAAATGCCTAACGGCGAGACATATGTCGCAATTAAAGCTGTTTTGTGGAATTAAATAATCATCTCACTATTTCCATTTTCATGGAATTCCATCATGTACCGACTGTTGTAACATTAATTGTTTGTATAACTTTAAAATGATCATAAGAACCAATTAATCAATAAAATTCCCCCCACCCATAAGACCAAATATCATTTTATGTCTTGTTTGATACAACTATAAGAGTTTTAAAAAGCTTTAATAGCTGCCATCATTAATTAGTTCATTATAATGAAACAGACTTCTCAAAAGCTTTCAAACTTCTGGAGAAATGACATTTTAAATTATCTAAACCTGTCTATAGGTCATTAAATTTTATACAGTAAAATAATCCTTATTTCTACAAATTGTTTTATTTATTATAAAACGGAATTCTACCAAGTTGTAATAATTCTAAAATTTGATGGGTGAATTTAAGATTAATATGATAGTTACTTTTGTTCATCAAAAATGCCACACGTTGAGCGACATTTGTGACAATTCTAAAATTTAGCTGAAGTTACTTTTAATGTTATTAATTTGTTAATTTGCTCGACTATAGGGCGCCAGGTTTGCTTTAGCATACCAATTTAGAAAAAAGAATGAATTTAATTATTTATAAGATCTCTGGGGTCGTAAGTTCTTTTCACAGTGTACTTACAGTGGATTTTGGTTTTTTAATGAGAACACTTTGGCTGAAATGTTACAAAGAAGACATTTATTAAACATTCAAAGAAACATCCTACAAATATTATTAACCACAAAATCATATTATAAATACTAGTTATCCTTTTAGTTTCAATAACTAATTATGAATTTATATTTCCTTTATTTCTTTCTTTCAAATTAATTAATTTTATCTTCAAAAATGCTTCTACAAATAAAATTGTTGCAACAGGAATTTAATCTATGAATTTTTTAGTAACTTTGTAGCTCTAAAAGAAAAATAAAAAGATTCTATTTTCATTATTTAAAAGTTTCATTTTTACTAGTATCTCTTCTAGTAATAATCTACAAATTTTCTTTAAATCGATAAACATTTACAAAAAATTAATTTAAAACATAATACAGGTTATTAATCAAACAGATAATATATAGCGTCTATACCACAACGCCGATCTAAATAAAAAACATTGTCTGTGTCCGAATGGAAAACTGATGTCCTACACGTTGAAGTTCTACGGCTTGTAGAGGATTCTCCCTCGTTCAGAAGTTGTTTTCTCCAGTTGTTGAGAATATTCATAACTCGCGTACATAAACTATTGTCTTTTACGTTCCCACGTTATTGTCTTTGAAACACGCTAAACATGGATTCTTAGATACTTTCGATCTCTATTTGAGATAAAAAATCAAATGTACATTGTTCTAATAGAACCTAGAAACTCTTTCTACGATCTTATTTCTCCAAACACTGGATTATTACTTGAAAAACACAACCTGTCCATTTTAAGCGGTAAACTCAATTTTTAGAAAACACATCTTGTCCCTTCAATCGCTGGACATAGAATTTTTAGAAACACATCTAGTCCCTCCAAGCTCTGGAGTTAGACTGATGTTACCATGAGGCAAATTCCTACTTCCGAAAGCGTTCTTTCCGGTTACTGTTCACACATTTTACCGCACTGCCGTAAAATACAAATAATTTACATTTTATAACAAACAAACTAAATTACATTAAAATTAAACATAATAATTCATACTGTTGTCTTGAAAATCCATTTTTCTTTTATAAATGACGTGACTAAATTTAAATTATTATTTGAATCTCTTATCTCTTTGGCTTAACCGCGTCTTTTAAATGAGTCTATTTTAAAATCTGACTTTTCACATTGTCACAAAACCCCACAAGGTTTGTATTTCAATACAGGTATTGGAATACAAAGCTTTTATATATATATTTCAAATCGAGAAAAAAAATACTAATGGATGTTCAAGACATTTCATTTCAGAAGCTAAGGACCTCATGAAAGAAAATAAGTATCCCTAGTATACTTAATTTAAGAAAGATTCTCTTTTCTTATAAAAATAAAAATCTATTTGCTAAAAATCCTATTTTATTATTTTAATTTGTTAGCGTTATATTAACTCATTGAAACTATATATAATCCCATTAGCGCTAAACCTTATCTCTATTTATATAAAGAAAACCCTACATCCGCTTTATTTTTCAACAGCAGTTGACTGAAACTTTCCCATCAACATTTTTTGTTGACCGGATCCTGTCAATCAAAATCTTATCTCCCAGACAGCCGTCTATATACTTTTTCTCGTCTCATCCTCTTTGCCAAAACGACATTTCTACATCCTTTGAAAATCTACCTTTGACTCTAGATATTCATCTGAATAATTCCTTCAACTTAATACAACAAAAATTTTAAAACCTCTCATTTTTAATTAACATTATTACAAAATTATCTACTTATTATTCAAAATTACTTCAATTCACCTTAAAACTTTTCAATTATCATCTTATATTATTATTCATTTTAGTTTAAATCCAATAACTATTTATTCTTACTTAAAATCTCAATTCTCCTTTATCTTGCTGGGATAACATGTTAACTACTGATTCTACAATTACAAAAAAAAAACTCTTTTCTTCAACTAAAATTTAAAAATATAACATCATTATTATCAAAAAAAATATAATTACTTACAAAACTCATCTATTTATTTAAAAATTACCTCTTTACAATTGTATTGTCTCTCAGTATCCTATCTTAAAATTATTTCCATCTTATCTTTCATATTTTAATAATCAAAGTTGCATTAATCCCCAAACAAATTCTTCATAATAAAAAACTCCTTATTATTTACCTATATTCTTTCATAAATAATCTCCTTATTTCAACGTAGCTTCCTTTAAAAATCATAATAATCGTCGTTTATCCGCAGAATTCCTTAAATCTCCCTTTATTTCATTAAAATCGTCGCATATTTCCTTTATTTCATTAAAATCGTCGTATATTTCCTTTATTTCATCGCAGTACTCAAAAAAACCTCTTAAAAACTAAAAATTTACCATTAATGCAACCTAACTACCTTTTTTATAAAAGTTTCTTAACAGAACAACTTCATTTTAAATACCACTTTACTCAACAATTCTGTAAAGTCATCATCTTCATATAAAACTCAAAAATCTCTCATTTAAACTACTTCTTATTAAAATCTTCTTAATCATCTATTACTTGTATACAAAAACTTCAAAAAATAAAAAAAATTATCATTGCTTTCCCAGCTAACACCTTATTTCATCAAAATCCTTAGACACCTTTATCAAATAACTTCTCACAATCATCTATTGTTTTAAATTCAAACATTATTTATTAAAAATCGTTAATTCTTTTATTTTATTTATAAATTTCATCAAAATCTCTTCATATTATATTATTTATTACTCCTTCCTTTAAAAAACAAAAACTTAACCTCCTTTATTCATCATTTAACATCAAAAAAAAAACTTAAAAACTTTATTATTATCTGTCTTGGCAAAACTCACATAAATTCTCAAACTTTACACAACTATTCTTCATATTTTCAAACCATAAATCACTTAAAACTAACAATTTTTTATCTCATATTATCTAATAATTCTTAATATTTAAAACATCAAAACATACAACTTATCGTTTTATAATTTAACATCTAATTACCTATCCTAATCAGCTAATTAACCTTTTTACAGTTTTATAAAACTTTTCGTTTTATTTTATAAAAACTCTCCTTTTGTCACGTCCGGTTTATTTCTAGGCTTTGTTTCTTAACAAACCCCCTCCTTTCACCATGTAAGCATTGTCCTATTGTCCCTTGACGACTTCCCTCAACATCTGTTTTTTCTTGTTAGAGTAGACCCAAAAAAAAAAACTTTTCCTATATCTATGAAAGTTTATGACACTTACAAACATAAGTCATTGTTTATGTTTTTTGCCCAAAATTACATGTGACAGAACTTTAAACAACTACGTTGGATTTTTTGATAAGTTTTCCAATTAACTCTAAATCACTACCTTCTAGAAATGATATCCTAGGCCCTGATCATATCACTTCTCGAACATAGCTACATCCTGCCTCGAAAGACAGTTCGCCTACCAAACTTTATATTTTTTATAATATAATCAAGAACTCTAGGTTCTCTCTTGAACTTCTTCTACTAAATTTCTGTATTTCTTAATACAAAATAAGAACTCTTTGTTCTTTAAACTTCACAAAATTGTCAAAATTTTAACTATATTTCATTTACATAAGTCATATGACAATTTTTTGTTTTTTGTTTATTTTTTATTTTATTTTTCAAAACTCGGCCGGGGTTTATCATTGTAACAGCACTTTAATAATATTCCTCTATGCTAATGATAAAGCCCTGTCGAACGTCGATTAATAAAACCCTCCTTCGTTCCATTTTCTATTTTATTTTTATTTTTATACCTTTTTTATTTGATTTTTATGAATTTTTTGTTTATTTTATGCATTTTACTTCCTAACCTCTCCTACATAGGTTCTTCTAACCGTCTACTTTATACCGTGCATACTTCTAATTGCTCTTTAGACTCTTACACAGAGTAACATGTTGTGACGTTGAAATGTGCAGTGGTTGAATACAATATCCCTACTTGATTCAAGATAAAGCCCAAAACACATCCCTATTTCACAACACGCCCTCTTATGCAGTCTCAGAATGCCTTATTCTTACGAATAAAACATTCTATTATTACTACACAAACGCCTACCTCCTCCCAAAATGTTCATGTACTCCTTAAATGCACATACACGAAGAAAATTTTAAAATTCATAAAAAATTTCATTAAAATCGTTTCATCCGAAGTTGAAATAATGTTTATTTTACCAATCTTATTACTAGCATCGTCGATTTTTTGTTTATGTATTCCTTTCTAGATGTTATTATTCAAATTCAAAAAGAAATTTTATTTTTAAAACTTATTCTAAGTTTTTTACTTAGAAACTTTACTTTTAATTCTATTAAAGTTATTTAAGTAATCTACTTTCGTTCTTATTTACTTTATTTAAAACCAATTTTCCTTTATTTAAGTAGTTTTTTATTTGAAAACGCAAGTTAATTTTCGATTATACGTCAAAAGTTTTTTATTTTCAGAACAATAATTCTGTCACACGCTGTATCTCGTCTTAATGTCATGCAAAGGAATTCTAGGCCTGGTTTAAGCATAAACAAGTCCCCTCGATATGAGACAATCCTTATCTGTCTACTGATAAGACATGAAGACCCTTTGGTTCCAACTAGATTCTATTTCTCTCGTCATTATTGAATATTTTATTGAATCCACCTACTTAATATTGAATACTATTTCTTCAACGTTACTCTGAATCCTCGCTTCGAACTAACTATCTTATCTATGTCACGTAAAATCAATATTTATCTTAGAGTAAACAACACTCGGTTATTTACTAACAATCTTGCATCTTTCACTTAGCAAATACCTAAACGTTTCTAAATATTATTTCTTCTTAATCATACTAGCTTGGCATATAATTATTTTCTATATTTCTGTCTTAGCTTACAAAATTTATCAGTACACACAAATTATTAGTATTCATAACTCTTAATTATCTATTTTCAAACTTAAACTTACTTATTAACAAAATCTTAACTACTTTTTATTAATTATTTTAAAAATCAAGTCCGTGTGTTTATAAAATGTCCTTACATTTATTTATTCATTCCAAATTTCAATTGATTACAACTCAATTATAAATTATATATTTTTTACGATGGTTCCCAAATTGGTGAAAGATTTTAAAATACATGATTTGATTTTTGTAAATATCTCTAGCGTTAAATACTTCTGTCCACACGGACAGTTTGTCTAGCCTATTCATCACAACAGACCCTTTCCTAACAAAAGATCCCACTTTGTTATTGTCTCGGAGTACTGACAAAATACCTTTCTCTTTCTCCCTTACAGACATATCTACATTTCTCCTTCTCTCAAACATCTTAGAATCTACTGACCTAATTTCAACATCTGTTTGCTTAGGAATACTAACCCCACCATTTTTGCATATCATCACAAATACTTCTTTAATACATACGTTTTCATATTTATTTTCAAAGCTACTCTTTTCACAAAAACTTTTAATTATCTGTTCTTGGGTTTGAAAGATACTCTTAAATTTTATCATTACATAATTTTTAAACTCTACATTCTTATGGTAAACTCGTTTTTTAAGATAAACAGCTGATTCCTTTATTATTAGATTATTTACTTTTACTTTATTTTTTGAATTAATTATACCTATTCCAACCCCACCAAACATATTAATTTCAACATTATTTGTTGTTTCTAGATTTACCTTGTTACATGTTAACCCATTATTTATCTTTTTAGCAATTTCTTGAATACAGTCATTCACACAATTGTCCTCTATTATTATCAAATCATTTGACATGTTATTTATTTCATTAAAACTGTTAATTTCTACTTCAGCTACTGCTTGATCTAAATTGTTATCTATGTTACCAATATCTTCTACCAAAACACCTTCTACACTATTAATCTGTTCAAATTCTACTTTTTTCTCACAATAGCTTAATTCAAATTCTACTTTATTATTAGTTTCCATTACATTAATTTCCATTTTAGGATTCTGTTCTAATTTTACATAATTTGGTTTTAATTCTAGTTTGATCTGATCTAGCTTTTTATCCAAATTATCTAGTTTAACATTGTTTTGTTCAAATTTAGTATTTAAATCTTCAAACTTATTATTCAAATCTTGCCTAAATTCTAGATTATTCTGTTCAATTTTATTATTTGTTTCTAATCTACTTTGTTTAATATCATTACTTATACACTCAAATTTTTTGTCATTATCTCGTTTAAGTTCTAGATTATTCTGTTTTGTTTCTAAGCTACTTTGTTCAAATTTCTGATCAAATTTACTCATCAATTGCTCAAACATACTCTCCATTTTCTTATTTTGATCATTATTTTCCCCACTCTTACCTACCCTAACCTCTTCAGTTACCCTAACCTGCTCAATTACCCTAACCTCTTCAGCTCTTAATTCCCTATCTGAATTTTCTTCTACAGTTTCTACTCCTAATATTCCTACTATTCTTTCATTCACATCTTCACACTGTTGTTTACTATTTAGAATCCCATCACTATCAAACCCATTAAAATCCGAACCTGAACTACTATTCCCGTTCACACTTGAACGTCTACTATTACTATTACTACTTATTTCTTGATCTAAAAAATTTTGTGCCAATTGTTCATTTGTTTGCTCATTACTTTGTGATTCCTTCTGTAAATTATCAAAACTATCCCCCGTAAATTCCATCTGTTCTAAATTATTCAAAGAATTTTGATTTCCTAACCCTACCTGTTCATCATTATTATCAACATTTACAATTTCTGACTCCATTTTTATCTTATTATACTTAACACAAAAATTTTTTTTTTTTTTAAAAAAGAATCTTTCTTATTATGATAGAGAGAGTCCTTACCTTGATTTTAAGAGTTCTCATTACCAAAATCACTGTATTTTCGACTAAAAAGCCCTCAGTTGAGGCGACATTTGTAATAATTCTAAAATTTGATGGGTGAATTTAAGATTAATATGATAGTTACTTTTGTTCATCAAAAATGCCACACGTTGAGCGACATTTGTGACAATTCTAAAATTTAGCTGAAGTTACTTTTAATGTTATTAATTTGTTAATTTGCTCGACTATAGGGCGCCAGGTTTGCTTTAGCATACCAATTTAGAAAAAAGAATGAATTTAATTATTTATAAGATCTCTGGGGTCGTAAGTTCTTTTCACAGTGTACTTACAGTGGATTTTGGTTTTTTAATGAGAACACTTTGGCTGAAATGTTACAAAGAAGACATTTATTAAACATTCAAAGAAACATCCTACAAATATTATTAACCACAAAATCATATTATAAATACTAGTTATCCTTTTAGTTTCAATAACTAATTATGAATTTATATTTCCTTTATTTCTTTCTTTCAAATTAATTAATTTTATCTTCAAAAATGCTTCTACAAATAAAATTGTTGCAACAGGAATTTAATCTATGAATTTTTTAGTAACTTTGTAGCTCTAAAAGAAAAATAAAAAGATTCTATTTTCATTATTTAAAAGTTTCATTTTTACTAGTATCTCTTCTAGTAATAATCTACAAATTTTCTTTAAATCGATAAACATTTACAAAAAATTAATTTAAAACATAATACAGGTTATTAATCAAACAGATAATATATAGCGTCTATACCACAACGCCGATCTAAATAAAAAACATTGTCTGTGTCCGAATGGAAAACTGATGTCCTACACGTTGAAGTTCTACGGCTTGTAGAGGATTCTCCCTCGTTCAGAAGTTGTTTTCTCCAGTTGTTGAGAATATTCATAACTCGCGTACATAAACTATTGTCTTTTACGTTCCCACGTTATTGTCTTTGAAACACGCTAAACATGGATTCTTAGATACTTTCGATCTCTATTTGAGATAAAAAATCAAATGTACATTGTTCTAATAGAACCTAGAAACTCTTTCTACGATCTTATTTCTCCAAACACTGGATTATTACTTGAAAAACACAACCTGTCCATTTTAAGCGGTAAACTCAATTTTTAGAAAACACATCTTGTCCCTTCAATCGCTGGACATAGAATTTTTAGAAACACATCTAGTCCCTCCAAGCTCTGGAGTTAGACTGATGTTACCATGAGGCAAATTCCTACTTCCGAAAGCGTTCTTTCCGGTTACTGTTCACACATTTTACCGCACTGCCGTAAAATACAAATAATTTACATTTTATAACAAACAAACTAAATTACATTAAAATTAAACATAATAATTCATACTGTTGTCTTGAAAATCCATTTTTCTTTTATAAATGACGTGACTAAATTTAAATTATTATTTGAATCTCTTATCTCTTTGGCTTAACCGCGTCTTTTAAATGAGTCTATTTTAAAATCTGACTTTTCACATTGTCACAAAGTACCTATGGTAGATAGTATAAGTTAAATAATCCTTACCTTATCCAAACAGATATCTCATTGAATTGATGAAAAAGAGAGCACCTCTGAATTGAATTCTTCACTAGATTGTACTTGTGAGTTAAATACATTTTAAGATACTTGATCTGTACTAGCATTTAAATATTGTTATAAGTTTCGGAGATAAACATTAAATGTGTTAAACATAAACTGAAAAACAGTTGCAGAAGATTTCCGAAGGATGTTAAATTTAATCATATTAGAAAATCAAGTAGTAAATCTATGATTTGGAATACATTACATAGAAAATTTGTTTATTACTCAGACTTTCTACTTTGTTAGAAAGTAAGGCTTCATTCATTAAATTACACTGGGTTTATATATAAATATTTAATTACATATGTAATAATACAACATAATACATACATGCAATAACAATATGGAATATAAGTAAGGATTTGGTCTTAATTCAAATTTAATATTACTTATTTCCAGATGACGTAATGACTAATATCTTACCATTCTTACAAAAAGACAAAATATTGGAATTCTGTAACAAATTTGCATGGTGTTTTATACATTACAAAGTCATATTTACTGTACACCTTTGAAACATATAAGTAAATACTATTTCATTTATAAAGACAGATCATTTGTGACATAATTAATATAAATTCACAATGCAAGCTTTAAGTAATTTGTAATAATATCCAGTAAAAAACTACTTTTATTAGTTACTCCTCAAACTCAGATTTTTAAGTGGTTTTTAATAAGTTTAATGAAACTTGGTCTTCGGTTTTAATTAAAAATTAAAAATTCGCAAATTAATAATTTTAATCATGTGACTTGCTCATAACTTTAACATATTCATAAGGATTTAAATATTAATTGTTGACAGTCTATGAAAACGACAATGATAATAAAAATGTTTCAAATATTAGATATGTGCCTAATACAAGTTTGTAATTTCACTCAGTAAATAAAAATACTGAAAATGTATTGAGTAAAATGATAGTAGGTCGTGTAAGGGTCAATGTTTTAATATGGCTAAATAGGTTACGAGTGGCCTTTAAAGCTTCTATATCCTATGTATCCTGCAGGATATTGTAATGCAAAGAGTAATTTACATAACTAAAATAAAAACGTTTTATTAATATATACAGTAAATATGTTTTCATAGTAAGGATTTTTGTATATACTTTTAGACATAGTGGTTTGAAATAGTAGTACTGCAATGTGTATAAAATTTGATATTTGACTAAAAATACATTTTAAAAATGAATCAAATATCAGGCTTTCAACTGACATTTGGCTAATATGGAATTCAATAAACACAGTTAGTATCCATGATACTATAGACAGAATAAAGATTTTCCTGTGATTAACTTTCTCCTCATTATTTTCCTAATTGTAACATTTATCGATGATAAAATTAAAAGCTGTATTTAAAATTTATACTTACAAGCTAACTAATCAGATCAAACATGAATTAAAAAAATAAAATAAAAACATATTGAAAACAGTGAATAAAAGAAGCATTACAGTTTTAAAGCTATAAGTGCATGTTTGAATACCAATTTACAATCGTAAATTTCCTCAGGCTAGTATTATTAAAAAAAAAACTTTTAAAAATATAATAATAATATTTTTTACTTACTATAAACAGTGCTTTAATTAAAATAATATATTTTAAGTAAAGCTTGCATTGCAAATAAAGACCAGTACTCAGTTTGGACAGCTAAATTGTTCTGCATGTAAAAAACATCATTCAAGCAACAATAAATTAAACAACAAGAGCAAAAAATGTAATGACTTAGAACACAGGAAATATAAAATTAAAAGGTCACTATTTTTAACACATTCATATCACTTTGTGCAAAAATTCATATCTAAAAGTTTAGGCCCATTAAAGGTACAACTAAATCTAAATAAAAAGAATATTTTTGAATATTTTTTATGAATAAACTTTTTTTTCACTTTTATTAAAAAACAACAACAAAAAATCATTATAGTTAGATCATAAATTAATAATTGAAATTATAATGATATTTAAAAAATTAATGACTTCATTATGGTAGTTTTCATTTAAATGAATTGAAAATAAAATATAAACATTGTTAATTATTTAGAAAATAATGATCTTGAATAATCACTTCAATTTTAATTATATTATAAATATAAAATTGTAGTATATACATTTGAAAAAAGATTTTTATTATCATATTGGGCCTACTTCTTTCTCATATCATGTAAATGTTGCTACCACTAATATAATTGATAAATACTGACTGTACCACTTTGCTATTTAATCAAAACCTATAAATTGTATATGACCTCGAAGTTAATTTGTAAAATATGTTAACCTACCTGGCATTGTTTACTTATAGTACCACAAATGGATGAGTATTTTTAATACAGAATAATTTACAGTAAGTATTTATCATTTACATAATTTAATCATTTCATTCATAAATACATTCTCTTTCACCTTCCCTGCCTTTCTTTCACACATAAAAGTGCATTTAAAAATAATCTATGAAAGCTTACAGACCAATGTCAGCATTTACAAAAAAATTACAAATAAAAACAATAAATATACCTAGTTACACAGCAATGGTATTTTTTATAAACATAAGAGCCGGATTCTTATAGGAAATATGGCCCCAAACATATGGCTATCAACTAGGCATCAGTTATGCAGAAATAAATAAATAACAAGTGATCATTTATACACTACAACAGTTGAATTGAACATCTAAACATAAAGACATTCATACACCAACTAAATTACATAGTTAATGTTCACTGACTAGAAAACACTCTATTTCAGAGTCTTATCTTTCTTCTACCAAATTGAGGCACTCAAATCTGACTTTGTCTTCTAAACACCTGTACAAGTAAGAAACCATCTGTCACTTTTTCTATCATTTTTCGCTATTACTTATTTTCTACAATATTAATAATTATAATTTAACTCTTATCACTGTTTACATTTTATAATTTATTATCAGTTCATTTAATTAACAATCTAAAAGATAATATTATACATTTACAAGAAAAGCTTACTTTTATTTAGAATAAATTACAATAATACATTTTAAAAGTTTTATAATATTTAAAATTTATATTTACTGTATATATATAAAAAAGAAAAGAAATATATATATATATATATATATATATATATATATATATATATATATATAGGCAATTATGCAGAATTTGGTTACATCAGGTTATCAAGATAAATTAATTTTCGTAAATCAGTTCTTACCACCCAAAGCACTTAAAAAAAAAAGTTTTAAAGATATAATAATAGAATGATATAGTGTCAACAGTTTTATCTAAATCATGTAATTGATGATAAAACCTTATTCAACCCACATAACACATCACAGTGTTTATTCCATAGTGGATTGTGAGGACTCTTATTAAATTAGATTTGCTGGATTTGTAAAAAATTTGATAAATAAAACACACACATACATAAAAGGATTAAGTGGGATCTGCACAGTTGGTATTATTACACTTTAAAGCTCCAAATCTAAAAAAAACGTACTATAATGTTGAAATGAGTTCCTTATAAAAATTGAAAATTAACATTACCTTTTTATTTACCCAACAGAATACCTGCTTTGACTCCTAAGGAGTTCACTTATAGTGATTAGAGGTTCCTAACTGGATCTACAACTACCTTCATCTAGTCTTGGGTTAGATCCTCCTCTTTTATTTTCCCTATCACATCTCTTTAGGCTAAGTATTGTTCTATTCAGACCCTGATGCTATTAGAATAATCAAGGGTGAAGGGTCACTCACCCTAAATAATTAATCATATTTTAAGGTCTTTTTTTTAAGGCCATGTTGGCCGCAAGTTAATGACTTGCCTTCACGACTTGAATTTTGCAACATGTTTAATGAATCATTGTGAGAGTCCAGATTTAGTGAAAATTTTAATTAATGTCGAATGAGGTGAATTTTTATTTATCAGGCCATGTAAATACAAAAAATTGTCATTTCTGGGCAGAAAAACAGCCTAATAGGATTTACGAATTTTCTCTGTACTGTCAAAAAATAGTCACCATACAATCCGTGTGATGGGGTGTTTCAGCGTTTGGTATTAGCCCATTTTGGTATGTTTTTAAGAAAATAATACAACACTGTCATCCATATGTTATGTTGTGTTGCTTAAAGTTGTTTACCATCTGAACTAGCCAATTTAGAGTGAAAGAAAGGGAGTTCTGGTTTTAACAAGGTGGTGCTACTAGCCAGTTGGCAAGAATTTTTATGAACATATTACAGAAAATGTTTTCAAGTTGTTTGATTTCATGTTATGGTGATATTGTTTGGTAACTTTTGACTTTACTGCTCCAATTTATTTTATTATTTTTTTGTGGGGATTTTTGAACTGTAAAGTGTTAGTGAATAAATTAAGAAATTTAGAAGAGCTCAAAGGCAAGATCTAATAGAAAGTCAAAACTATTGATGTGAACATGTTGTTCATGAACAATTTTTTATTACAAATATAGCTTCAGAAAAAAATAATATTCTGTGTACATAATAATTG
This sequence comes from Aphrophora alni, assembly GCA_963513935.1. NCBI lineage: Eukaryota > Metazoa > Arthropoda > Insecta > Hemiptera > Aphrophoridae > Aphrophora > Aphrophora alni. Next base: position 36,577,489 of record OY740770.1, read on the forward strand.
TTTTTGGTAAGTAATGTATGTGTTTTTATTTCTTGCCTACAATACAAAATATGAAATCAAAATGTATCAAAATCTATTGCCGCATTCATTATAAATGTTGGCATACAATATGCCCCTTGATTTTTTAAATATATTCTTGGATTTATGATGTTTAAATGATAGTACTTACTGATTATTTTAAACTGCAATTCTGCAATTACATACTTAAAAAATTACATGTTCTATCACAAATAATTATTGTATTTATATTAAGACATAGTAATATTTGTATTAATTTCCAAAATACTGTGTTTAGCTTTTTCAAAGTGACAAGGGATTCATTTTTATTTTTTAAATACAATTATTAAAAAAATAGTAATATTTGGAAAGTATATTTATTTTAAAAATAGGACTAACACATATTTTGATTTATTATATAATTATTTATGTTTTGAACTTGAATTTCTAACTTCTTAACTTATCAAACTTATTATGTTTTAAATACCCATTTGCAAAAAAATAATACAAAATTAGGAATAAAATGATTTGGATGGCAAGACAAAATAGTTTTGATAGAAAAACAGTAAGAAATACACTGCAAAACCCTAAACTGCATGCTTACCTAAAATAATTAACACGTACATAGATATGTGTATGTTTTAATATCGAGCCAATAATTATAATTTATATACATTCATAATTGTCCAAATTTGTTTCATTTTGCATGGTACAGATACAACCTATCTTGAGACTTGATAAAAATTTATTTTTTAGCACTCTGATATTATAATTTTTCACTGATTTGTAATATTTGACTACGGAACTAAGGGATCCAAAAAATGATTCTAAATAAATATTGGCATGTCTTAAAGTAATAATATGGCAATTTGGTTCACAGAAATTATTACAGTATGGGAAGGGTACAATTTTAAAAAGAAATTGTAGTTAACATCATAGTTTTAAATATATTTTGTAAAGATGGGATAAACAAATTAAACGCTTTAATTTATATTCAAATTTATTAGCGTCTCAAATAGCGATATTCCACTTTATAAAATTCCGGTCATTTAAGAACTGTTGAGTAAAATAAATAAACATTTTTTGATAAAGTTAGAGATTATACAAAAAAAAAAATCTTGATATCAAAATTTTTGGGACTCTACAAATAAATAGTCCATAGGTTTATATGAGCATAAAATGGAGTGTAATTAATCTTAAAAGAAAATGTAAAATTCATTAGTTATTAAAACGTTGTAAAAGAATAGGTTTTAAAAATGTGTATTGTAACAGACTGGATTTTAAAGTGAGAACAGAGAAATTAGGCAAAATACAAATAATATTTGATGCAGAAGTGAAAGATACATTGTTAGAGGATGATATTTTAAATTCAGAGGTATTATTTATTTCTTACGTTACCATTTATATAGAACAATTAATTGTTTTTAAAATCTTTAAGTTATATTAAACCATATGTCTCAAGATAAAATGGAAAAACTGTAATTCTATTAAACATAATATAATTAAGCAAAGTAAAAGTACTAGTAATTTGGGCACTAACATTTTTGTATTATAATTAATTACATGTTAGTAATTTTTGGTATTTTTATTAATATATTTGTTAATTAAAATTAAAAGATTCATAGAACTAGCAACAGACAACTGTATTGGCTATCCGTACATACCATTTCTCATGCTCCATGATATTGGGCAGTTAATACAGTTGTCTCCTGTTAAAATCACGACTACATTCTTTGTTTTGGCTCCTAAACATAAATTCAGACTCTCAAGCTTTCAACAAATAAGTGGGCTATAACTTGTTACTTTAAGCGTTATACAAGGATATACAATATCATGAGTATTAAGATTTAAGTTTTCTTTTTAATATACATAAATAACGTAGCAGAAAATCATACACAAGTCATTTTTATATCAGAACTTATTTTATACATCAAATTCATGATAACCTCAAAATATAAATATCTATTGAGCTTGACTTGTGAGATGTTTTAAATTTAAATTAAAATTGAACACAATTTCTCACAAATAAGTTTATTGAAGCAAACTTGTTTCAACGACAACGTCACTATCGTCAATGATGGATAAGCAACAATAATCAAATTATTATTAGTTATCTGTGTGAAATTGTTATTCAAGTTTAATTTTAATTTAACCGCAACCTCAAATAAATCCATCTGATATTCTGACTTTCACCCCGACAATGATAAGATTAAATTTGAGATTAAAACTTAGAGATAGAATTCAAGGGTAAAACAAAATTATTTGCATGTAAAACATACAATATCATACCGGTAGGTATTTGTATAAATTATGAATAAACAATAAACAGATTCCGTAGACTGAAAAATATCAGAATTTAAATATTAAAATATATAAACAATACAACATTTAGCTTATTGATGAAGGAAATTATTCTGTTGTGTAATACGTTAGAGTAGCAGAAGATAGTGTCTGTTGACAATTTTCTGGTTTTTACTATGAAAACTGAATACTTGCAATCAAAATATTAACATTTTAAAACTGTAATTTGAATACAGTATTATTATTAGCAAAGAAATGAAATTTATTTATTTGATTAGATTGTGCAAATTAGAAATCCTCATTCATATTTAGAAAATCATATAAATAAATATTACTTGAACTTTCAGTTGTTATATAGAACATAATAAATAATTTGTCAGTCAAAAGAAGTTTGTACAAACTTGAAAAAATGTTCACGGATTTGTATATTTAAATAAAATATATGAACTTATCGATCCATGAATAATGAAACCAATAACTACAATAAGTGTTTTAAAATTTATAAATATAGGCTATTTAACATTTTCAAAGTAAAAAAAAACATAACATATCATGGAGTTGTAAGCATTACTCAGAAATAAAATAATGAAAGAGAGATGGGTATCGACTTAGTGATAATTATATTCTATTGCTGTAATATCACCATAAACTTTATGAGAAAGGAAACAAATATTGTCTATAAACTATATAAAATTTAACATAGTTTTTGTTTTATAGATACAATTGACCAAAAATAGAAGATTATCGTAAAAATCAATGTTTAATAAGTTAGAAACAAGTTTTTGTTATTATTTGAATTAAATATATCTAAGAGGATATTTTAATTTATATTCTAAACATAACTTACAAAATTACATCAAAATAAGTTGGTCTTTTATTTTAACTTGAACTGATTCATTCTGAAACCATTTCTCGTCTAGTTTTAATTATGACAATGATTACCAAATTTATAATGTACACGATATAGACGATATGGTAAAGAATAGATCAAAGTGTCAAATTGGATTAAACAAATCTTCTAGGATAGGTCAAAGACTTTACGAACTTGCTTAATTTCTTTTCATTGTTGGACATTAAAAAATATAAAATGTTAAGACATTCACCCAAATTTGTCTCAAATTGAACTAAAGAAGAAATTACAACCTCCTTTATTTGTCACCATGTTTCTTTCATGGAACGTTTTATAAGCGTGCTCATATTAAATACTTAACAAGGCTATTTTAAAAATATTAACTAGATAAGTAATATAATCTATAAATAATTTAGAGTACCTAAATTCACCACTCGTTAGCAATGACTCCTCTGAATTATGATACCGACGAAGCATCACAATACGAAACACAACCGTACACAAGTACTATTCAAGTGTCACAGTTTGAATTACTAGAAACACAACCGTAGATGTACACAGTGCTATCCAACTATGATATGAGTAATTAACTGAATTCATAAATTATGGTTTGTTGTTGTATTTGTGCAGTCACAACCAAAACAACTTTTAAAGTGTTGCTTATATTCTATTGCAGTGCTCACGGAGGTTAACTTTGGGTTTGTGCTATCTGCCAAATTTTAGATATAAACAGGAGTTTCTTGTCCTGTCAGGAGTCGAAACATTGATGTTGGCATAGTTTTCATTAGGATCTGAAAATAAAACATATAATTTATTATGTTATACACTCGTGTTATTTGAATATAATCAAAGCTATTATAATTTGAAATGAGCAACACTTCTGGAAACTTCAATTTGTAAGAAGGCTTGTGTACATCTAGATGACTTAGTCACTGAAATGTTACCTTGTTACAACTAGAATATTTATTGTGGAAAATTTTTTTTTTTTTTTTATTTGGTGATAAAAGCTATTTTCACAATAACAATGAAAATACACTATAAAATATGCAAGTATGTTTAGTAACTTTAGCCTATTATATCAATTCATACTCAAAGAAAAACATATTATTACCAAATAATGTGAAACATTAAAATGAAATTATATACGATAAAAATCATTTGATGGAGATTAAAAACTGAAAAAAAATGTATATATATTTTATGAGAAAACAATTATTATAAAATATTTGTGCATATAGCGTTTGTGATGTAAAGATGGCCTATAAGTTACTAGTTATTAGACTTTCTTTGGCCTAGTATAGTAGCTACTTTATTCGAGTAGTATTTTTGTTGTTCAAGTGTACATTAGTTTAAGGTTATGTTGTTTGTTATTTGAGAAACATTGAATAGAAAGGTATTAATATAACAGCATGTTTTTGTACTGTAAACATGAATATAATTACATTGATATTACTGAGTTATTTGTGAAATATTTTCCAAACATTAAAACTCTATCTCGACAACCTATTCGGAAAATAAAATAATAGATTGGGTCTGAAGCAGATCTTCCTTGTTCAGATAGGTCTAAATCTGTTACTATAGAAGAGAATTTTAATGTTGTAGTGCAATACAGTATAACAAACACACAGAACACAATTCTCATAAAAAATACGCCTAAGTATCAGACGCGTTTCAACGACAAGCGTCGTTGAAATAATTTATTATAAATTTATTATTTATTTATTAAAAATAATAAGCCACGCCCCCTTCAGTTTGTTTAAATTTGGGGTTCGGCGCAACGTTAGATTCAGTTGTGGCTTGGTTGGTGTAGCTGGTGTATCACTGAAGAGGACGACCTTGTCGTTGAAACGCGTCTGATACTTAGGCATATTTTTTATGAGAATTGTGTTATGTGTGTTTGTTATACTGTATAATTTTTCTCATAAGTCAAGCTCAACATTTAATATTGTAGTGCAATGTTTTGCCCAGTCAAAAAGTAAATCAACAAGAAAAGGATCCCATCAGTAAGAAAAACCTAGAATTAAGCCTGTAAAAGATGCAGAAAACGTTGAAGTTGAAATCATTTAAGCCTATACGAAGATAATCCTGATAGGTGTATACAATATGACATGAAACCAATCAAAATGTTTACAAAATTATTCTTTGGCATGATGAAGCCACTTTTAAGGTATATGGTAGAGTGAATAGACACAACTATGTTTACTCGGGTTCTATTGGAATCCACTTTGTGGTGACGCAGACAGAGTTAAACGCTCCTGGAATGACTGGGCAGGAATTTCCTCTTGTGGTCTCATAGGACCTTATTTGTTAATGGCACAGTTAATTCTGAAAAAAAAAAAATCTAGAAATGCTTCAGAAGACATTTTTAGAACTGAAAAACATTTCAATTTTTGAACATCTGCTGCTGATTCAAGAACTTTTAATAGGGGAACAAGATGCCTCCCTATGGACTGATTTGTTACACTTTTAAATGAAACATCTGACGAATGGATTGGCATGCAAAGTGTAATAAGGTACATTTTTGGTTATATAAACTTGGTCTGACTAAAGAAATAGTCTGACTCAAGGCAGTAAATAAGGAATGTATTCTGTTATAGAATAGAATAATAATAATAATGGATAGAGTTAAATAAATATATAAATAAAGAAAGAAGGCAGTTAGTACTAAATGGTCAGAGATTTGTTAAAAATATGTTAATTAAAAACGTATATAATATAAGATATAAGAGAAATATGGCAGACGTGCATAAAACTTTTGAGAAATGTGACATCAATGTGTTGTGTGTAAAGGAGGGGACAGAGGACAAAGCTGAAGGATTCATTGAATAATTTGTTCTCTAAGAAATAAGATAGGATTTAGTTTGAATAAGTTGTTTTCACGGAGATGAGATGTAGTTTGAATAAGATATTTTCTCAGAGATAGGATGTGATTTTAATAAGTTATTTATGAATAGATGAGAAAATTAAATAAGTTACTTTTTAGAGAGATGGGACGTTTTCAATAAGTTATTTTTTAGTAGATGAGATGTGAATTCAAAAGACGACAAGTGAGTTGAACAAAGAAATAGTTTGAGTCGAGTGCAAATTTTAAGTGTATTGCAGACTTTAGCCTCAGTGTTAGCATGCTTGGTATGACATGCTTATATTATTTTTCATAAAGATCTAGACATAAAAATACCTGGAACTTTCAGTTTATTACTAAATTTTGGATAGGATGTTGGCAAAGATATCACATGGTTTCAAATAAGAGGATAATGTGTTTTAAAAATTAATGATAATAAACTTAAATAAAAAACATTCATGAGTTGATTATATTTGATTTGATTTTTTTAAATAAGTGATTAATAAAAGAAATTTGCTCATAAAAGTTGTAAATTTTGAGTAGCCTATATTGCAGATTTATGTATGAAAGATTTTTATTTTTGAATTAGGTTGCAACCACAAAATTAATTTTAAATTGAGTATGTGTGAATTATAAAATATGATGTATAAAAAATGCAATGATTTATGTTTGTTCAGGAAATATTTTAACTTGTATTCAATCTATAATATTGTTTTTAAAATAATTAAATGTACATTTCAGAAATTGGATTCTGTATAAATTTGAAATTCTCCAGAGTACACTGTTTAAAGAAGTCACGACCCAATAAGAAATTTTCTATGCTCTTTTCAAGAATATTCTTTAAATTTTATTATATTTTATTTTAGAAATAAATATTACAAAATGGCACCCAACTTTAAAAAAAATACAAATAGCATAAAAACATATTCAATAAAATATTACAAGAGTACTGTTGAATGACCTCCACGTTCCACACATCTTAACCTGATGGATTTCTCAGTCTGGGGTATACTAAAAAATAAAGTTTTTCTATGAAGATTCGAGATATGGAAAATTTGAAGGAAGAAATTCAATCTGAATTTGAAAACCTACATTCCCTGAAAAATTCTGACAAAATTTGTGCTTTAATGTTGCAAAGATGTGAACTATACATAGAAAAAGATGGGAGCCACTTTAAATTGTAGGTGTCACTTGAGCATTATATGTACTATTATTATTTTTACTTGAAATAACTATAATGTTTAATAATTACAACATATTATCTGGATTTTTTTTTTTTTTTTTTTTTTTTGTATGATTGCACCTCTTTACAATAAAACTAACTTAACTTTTCACAACTGACTTGTGGGCCGCCTAGTATATGAAATGCAGTAATTGTTTGAAAGAGTTTGAGCTCAATGATAATATCTCATATAAAATATCCAAGCAATAAAAGTACCCAAATTAAACTACCTTAATATTTGTTAGTTTAATGGAAATCATACCCCAAGAGACATAACTAAAACCATTACATCCTCAATTCCATAATAAAGAATTTACATAAAATATCTTTTCATATATACGCTTATATAGCAACAATTAGAGAATAAAATTAGTTCAGAGATGAAAAAACAACACACTGAATTATTAATTAAAACACACAGTTTTAAGGTGACATCAAGAATATTGTAATTCACTGTTGAACTTTTGCACCAAGTAAATTAGAATAGTTTCAGTCTAAAACATACCTCGCCTACAGATGTTGCTAAAAGATTGACTATTTTTTCATGTGGTACAGCTACTACACTTTGGTTGTTAATCTCAATGATTCTATGACCTACACGTACACCCCCTCTCTCTGCAATACCTCCTCTCAGTAAACTACAAATCTGAAAAAGTAAAATAATACATTATTACATTTTGAAATATATGTTATTCTGGTAGTCTATAAGTTTTGCCAGTTTAGAAGCTTCTCTGACAATGTTTTACTTCTGTAGAAGCAGTCATCTTTCTGACAATAAAAATGAACAAGTTGACAGGATCATAGAGAACTGTGTTTTTAGAGGGGTGTCATGCTATCCACACAGTCTCAAAATTATTCACACAAGACATATCAAATTAATCTACCAAGGATATTTTATTTATTATTGAAGTATGAAATTTATTAATTCTTGGCTAATTTGCACTGAAGCGTAAACTATTTTATCCATAGCTTCTACCAATAATACACAAAGAAAAATACTTAAAAAGTGCACACAAATCATATTTCAATTGTTGATTTACTGATATTATATCAACTGATGGTTTAGCCGAGAGGGTGACTTCACCAAGCACTTGAAAACAACATTCAAATTGATTTGACTTTATTAAGTATACAATTATTATTGACAAACCACTTAGAAACAAACTGAGGAAAATTCGAATTTTTCTGCAAGTTGGGAGAGTCCACCTACAAATTATTGTGATATAAGCATACAGCATGACTTTACAGGACATAGAAGATATTTTGGAATATCATTAAAAAGTGTGAAGATTATAATATTTTGAAAAATTCACTCACAACACCATTTTGAACGCTGAATCCAAGCTGGTATTTTGTGTCCGGCCTTTTGATCTTAACTTCAACAACTGGAGCACAAGGTACAACGGTCAACTTCACAACAGTTTGTGTTTTGGAGTTCTGAAAACCACAATGAAATTAATGTTTTTGTATTATAAATAAAAGAGTATTATATTTATAAACAGTCTAAATATGTTTTGTTTACCTTAATATAATTTTGACAAGTAGAGAGTGGAAGACCCACCAGACTGACACCATTGATTGCTATAATCTGGTCACCAATATTTAATTGTCCACAACGTGCAGCAGCGCCTGCAGGGGCAAGGTTTGCAATGACAACCGTTGGTAGCATTGAACCCCATCCAGACTCTACAATGACCACTCCTAAGATTTCACCTTTTGCTTTTGGCACGACAACCTAAATCAAAAACACATACAAGTTAAGTTGAACTCAAAATAGACTACTTTAAAAATACCAGTTGATTTAAATTACACATATGAATAAATAAATTCATTTGGTATAATTAGAAGTGTGCCGACAAAAGGATCCATTGTATTTCCTATTGATAGGTCTGCAAAACTGATTTAGTACCAACCTTTCTGACAGATCATGCAAGAATACTTTGTATAGTTCTACTAACTATCAAAATTAAAATAATGTTAAATATGATTTATTGAGAAAATAAAAATGTAAATTTTTAAATTATTATTTTAAACATTCTGATACTGAATGTTTTCTAAAAACATTTAAAACTATTTCCCAAATGTTTTGATTATAAATATATATTTTTTAATACTTGCCTATTGCCTTATTTCCCAATTAGATGTGACTCAACCAACAAGTGACACATTGTATCTGTGTGTATTGTTGTTTCAGAGTATTGTTATAAAGCATATTGTAGTTCTAAAGTAGACTGATTATTATTATTAATTGATAGTAAAAATAACTTTAAAAATAGTGACAGTTCTTCATATTTATAACTCCCTTTTGATAATGATTTTGAATAAAACTATGACAGAGTTATAAAATGTTGTCCCATTGGTGATAAATAAATATTCGTGCTGATATTGTTTCCTTTTTTTAATTGTTAAAATTCTGTTTAATAAAAAACATTATTTTCAAAATTTTTATTAAAGCTAAAAACAAAGTACATTAGATTTATATTAAATTTTCTCTTTTAGTTTTTTTTTTTTTTTTTAAATACCTAGAAAAATATTGTTAAAACATGTTTGACAGTTTATCAAAAACTTTACATTTTTAAGTTGCTGCCATTGAGTCTACGATGGCCAGATTAATTACCTTCCCAATGGGTTAATTTAATCACGAATATCATGGATTGCAGCAGATTCAGAACTAACCAGGAAAGTGACAGATGTACAAGTATTTACGTTACTATAATAGTGAGAGCCTACGAATATTTAAGTATTTTGTGGTTGTTTGGTTTTGCACTATATTTTCACTGATCATTATAACATTTCAATGGGGCATTTGCTTAACCGTCTCATGAAATTAATTTTCAAATCTAAAGGAATATATAAATGTCATACTATAGCTATATCATAAATTATTATATATTATTTTTGGTTTTTATGCCTAGTCCTCAATGTAAAACACATTTAATACAAAATGGTTCCACAGTCATTTTAAAGACATTTATAAAAGTCAAATTAAGATTAACTTAGCTTAAGGCACTGGATCTTATAGGCTTTTCATGATTTTGGTGTATTAATCTGCAGTGTTTACAAAAATAGATTTAGTGAATCTTCATAGAAAAATGTAAATAGACAATGGCATAAGATCTTCATTTCTTTCCTAACTTTGGGATTTGTTGGTTCTATTTATATCTAAAGTATACAATTAAACACAAATTTTATAAAAATGACTTTTATGGATCTTCAAGAACCACCGAGTTGCGTAAAATCGTAAATTTCAACGCTGCGCCTTTTCGTAAAACGCGGCTCCATTTTCCCCGATACGATTACAACTCTATTTATCTGTCATTTAAGTCAACTAAAACACTGTTCTATAGATCACATGTTTCTCTTTCTAACCGTAGATTACAAATTTTTCTGCATCTAACAGATCCAGAGATATATCTATTTGAACATAGAACAAACTTGACGGCACGAAATTCAATTGGCATTCGGTGCATTTTACGAATAGACGTAATCACTTCTCTAGGTTTTAAAAACATATTTTTCTTTACAATATGTTGTAGGGGAAATTTCATTCTATAAGTTGGTACCACTTGATATACCAACTGATATATTCTGTAGGTTCTATTCAGTCCAAAACAACGGCTATATTCCGAGATGCAGTGAAATAAATTAGACGCAAAAGGGCGTGGCATTTGTGTAATATTTTTATTATTTCTTTTATTTTGAAGGTTTGTGTATACAAATTGTATATAAATTGTGTATACAAGTTACAATATATGTGTTTTTATTTCTAAAGTTTGTTTTTGAGTGAATTTCGAGTGTGTATATGGAATAACCTATAAAGTGGTAATTCTAGGCTATAACCAAAATTTCTTATATTTAGTGTTTTATATGATTATACAAGTGAATATGTGTGTTATTCTTTGTAAAGTATATTGTCTTAGTAAAATCTAATGATTTTGTCTTAGGCCTAGCTTTAGAAAGTTACTAATTACGCCTGAATGTCAAGAGTTCAAACCTAACCTCAAGCGTCAGAATATCAATTTTTGGAAAATTGTCATTTTTATATTGAAAATGTAACAAATTATTATTTTTTCCCCCTAAATATATTCACAAATATATTACAAATCTCAAGTAATGGTTGAAAAAATTACAAAAAATCTATTAGTATGTTATTCATTTCTGTGAAATTTCTGCTCCGTTACTCTTCGATTTTTTGGTATTTGACCAAAAAACTCCAAATTTGATACATCTAACATTTTTTTTTCACTACACACCTACTGAACATAATTCAGTACACACCTACTGAACATTCTATGCACCTTTCTGAACATAATGAGATATAGAACTTTTGTATAAAATAATTATATATTACTATATTTGGTAAATTATTGAAAGAAAAAAGACCAAATTCCCTTTTTCCGTAAACTATTTTTTGTTTTTTTTTGAAAATGTAACAAATTTTTTTTCTTTTCCCTAAATATATTCACAAAAAATACACAAAAATTGTGTATATCTTAGAAGTAGGTAGTAAGCTATTGATTTTGGATTATACAGGTTTTTCCTGAAAAATGGTAACTTCGTTTTTGACATGTAACATACTTACTCCAAAACCGTTTCAAAAAATTTTTTTTATTACATAGATGAATTCTATGCATCTTTCTGAGAAAAATGATATCTTATAAGTTAGGTTTTGTGTAAAAATAATATATTTTATTAATTTTTAAACAAACGAAGAATTTTCAAGAAAATTAACATTGCCGGCTTTAGGGTTAATCAATGGTTATTTTCATACATTACAATTTTTTTATACTGACCTGTATTCTGCTGTTTTAGAACCTGTTCTTAGGTTGTAAATGAACACTTTAGGGGACAATTGTAGGAAAAATACATATCAAATTTGTAAATGAATATTGTAACAAGTGATTACCTCTTTTTGCATTTCTTTTTTAGCAAACATTTGTAGTTCATCTCCAAAAATCTCCTGTGAATTAAGAACTTCCTGATAGTCCATTTCTTTTACAAAACTATGATCTTCAATTCCATTTGCTTTTAAAAACTCCATATATGCCACTTGAAATGCTTGTCCAATTGATTGTGCAATAAACTGAGCCTAAAGAATGACACCAAAATTTATAATTTATTAGGTTAAATAAATCAATACAGTGTGTGTTAAAAGTTAGTGTATATATACTCTGAACTGTCTTGTATGGTAAGTTTTAGATATTTTAATTTGACCATTGTCGAATTGTGATTGGTTTAGAAACAACACATAATAATATTTTATAGATCTATTTATATATCAGTATCTTTTTTTTTTATATAGTTGATGTATCTAAAATTCATTTACTTAGTTAAAAAAAAAATTAAAAGGCTTAAAATATAATATAATTTACATTATACTGTATTTATTATAAATTTAAAATAAACAAATAATTAATGATTTGACATTAAATGAAATACAAATACAATACAGTATTTTAGTTTAAAATTCTACAATTTACCGAGTCTTTCCGACCATGGTTTTTCCAGTTATGACATTTATGAGGCAGATTAACACAAAGCAAACCTATATTATTAGCAAACCTATTTATACATATTAGGATAATACTGGTACTTGATACACAAAATAAACTTAAAATAGCAGCTTAGGAAGAAGTGTGGGAGGGACTATGGTCATATGATCTAGACAAAGGTTGAAGGAGCGAGGAATTTGTGAAAATTCTACCTGATCGTTAAAAACTAAACTAGCATATTTACAAGATAATCTCTTAAATTCTGAAATTTCCACAAATCATTTAATTTCCTACTTTTGAAAAGGCGAATTTTAAAATTAATAATAGAATAAATGATTAAGACTACATGATATTTTAAATGGTTAGAAAAGTTAGAGTCATTATAACACAACCACCAAACTCCTTTCATATTCTCTAAACCTATAATTGAAATTGCACGCTGTTTGGCATAAATAAGTTGGATTATAAATACATATCAATTTATAAACAATACTTTTTGTGTGCATATTACTACTGGGTTACAGTTATTAAAAAAAAAAAAAATTATATTTCCAACTGCATGGGTTACTTTAAAAAAAAAAAAAAAAACTACACCATTTTTGTGTGATTTTATAAAGCCTAAAGTTGGTAATATAAAAGATTAAACATAGTTTTTAAATTTTTTAAATAATTTTTTCTATGAGGTTAACATCATATCCATTATTTCTAGCAATTTGTTTAATACAAATGAATTCTTTACAAAAATCATTATTAAACATAGGAATGTCAACAAGACGATTTAATATAGTAAAACATAAATACCTAATTTTATCATCATATGATTTCAAACATATCAGCAAAATAAAAAAATCCATTTCATACCTCCTCACTTTCAAATACATGACAAATCATTTTGGGCGTCCTGTTGATTTTTGGAGGATCGTCTACTTCATGTGGTACAAATCTTCTTCTTGCCATAAGAACAACCAGATCACCGATATCAGCAATGTAAGAAATAGTTCGTAGTGCATGATCCATCATTATTTCCTAAAGACAAATACCAACTCCTTTATAACCTTTAAAATAGTAGTATAACGATGTTCTATAATGCCAATATTATTTTATAGATTATTTAAAAAAAAGTTCTTAATTCTAACAAAAGTGCAGTAATAACAAAATACTAAATAGCTTCATTTACTTTGCATACAAATACAAAGGGTATTTTTTTAAAACCTGAAGTTGATTATAATTTTTACGAGATGTATCTATTAAATAACAAGACCGTGTTTCTACCTCTTAAAGAAAATATGAGAACTGATACTGAGGTTTTTGGTAGAAACATTGGACATGTCTGAACGTATATGACACACATTCTCTACCTTTCAGTTGACAGTAGAGCGAGTCGTCATTTAGTGCCATAATTGTATGTTGGAATAATGATAAATTAAAAAATTGAGCAATGTCAATTTTAAATATATAATAAAATTAAACAAAACACCAATGGAATATTTTAAATGCTTACGGGGAAGACCACATGTCTTCATGTAAAATTCGGTGAAAGATGTTACAATTTGGAAGACGATGAATGCTCTGAAGATCCTTCCACTTCAAGAACTAAGAAAATGTAGATAAGACTGCCGGCTTAGTGTCCAAGTGGTAGCTCCGGCCATGAACATTGACAAAAACACCCTGTGAAAAATTCTACAAGGAGATTTCAACATGAAAAAAGTTTGTGCCAAGTATAGTTTACATACCAGAGCAAAGAGAATACTGCAAGAAAATGTGCTGACATCTGCAGGAACTTGATGCCGACCCCAAATTAAAAAAAAATGTTACTTGTGAGTAAACCTGAATTTTCCAGTAAAAAGTCTGGGGAGGGGCCTGTAAATGCCTGAATCTACCAATTTAGATTCTGGGGTAAAACGCCAGTTAATACACTAGAAAAAATTGTTATCACGAAGAATGTTAAAAGTCCAAATTCGAAGCCATGTTTATTGTGTGACTTATGTCAAGGGCGTAATTTTTGAAGATTGGGTTCCAAAAGGCACATCAGTGAACCAGTATTATTATGAGGACATTTTGACAAAACTGAAAGAGTTAGAAGAAAAATGACCAGAATGGTGGGAAAAATGGTTTCCTTTTTCATCAGGCAAATAAGCCTGCTTATACAACAGCACTTTCTGTTAAACAGTTTTTGACTGACAAACACATTACTAATATGGAACATTCTCCAATTTCACCATATAAAGGAACATATTTATACAGGAAAGAAGAAAATTGCAGATGGGTAAAACAAGCCTGCATCAGTGTGGAAGTGCTAATGGGGACTATATTGAAGAGGAAACATTTTAAAAACTGATTGTAAGATTAGATTACATAGTCTGTGTTTAATTGTCTTGAAACACGCATAGTCTGTGTTTAACTGTCTTGAAACACGAAATAATTATGTCACAAAATACATAATTCATTTTTTATTCTGTAAAAACTAATACATTTTTTATTCTGTAAAACTAACCTTAAGATCAGTGTTGAGAACCATAATTTTTTCAGTAGATATAAAAAGGTCAACTTCTGTGCTCGGCTGAGTTTCTCCTTCAGGTGCCTAATAAGAAATCAAAATTTAACTCACTGATAACTTTAAACAATTTGAATTAAAATACTTATAACAATGTTAATAAAACCCCTTTAACAATAATAATTCAGAAGAAAACATTGTTTTACAACTGAAGTTATGTTTTATTTTAAATTACAAAATATGGATATAATTGGACGTAAAGAAGAACTTTACTAAAAACTCTAGTTTTTGGATTCAAGAGATTAAAATCAACATTTTTACCAAGAAAATAAAAACCAATTTTTGAACTACCGCCTTATTCTTTTTATACAAAGCCTAAATAAGGGATTAACTGAGCTTTCAATAATTATTTAAGGTTGTAGAGAAATTCACATGCCATTGTATTCAATAATTTTACTATAAATTTGAAAGTCCATAAAAATGGTTTTTATGTTGACGATTTCCTAAATACTTAACTATATCCTACACATTTACATTTAAATATAGCATTATATAATAATGATTTCACCAAAACATAAACATAAGTAACCAATAATACATTATAAATAATATAATTTAGTCAAATATTTGTATTTATTATTTATTTATATGTTCATTTTTTGGTAAAATCATAAGATATATGTACCAAAAGTGTTATATAATAAAATAAAAATACTAGTAATAAATAAACTATATGAAACCAAAATTAATAACATCATCTGCACACAATTAATTGTATCTGAAATCTCATCCAGTTATGTAGTAATTATTTTCTGACAATAAAAAACAAAAACAATAATGGTTATCCAAAATTCAAGTTGCTTTTATTTTTGAATAAAATCACGAATTTAGATGAAATGAGATGAGGGGAAGATGGTACAACATAAAACGAGACAAAACTTTACAAAATACAATTTCTAATTATTATACTTATATATATTTAGTAAATTTTAAAAAAATGTAGACATTTCTTACACAAAAATCAAGGTGGTGAAATAAATAGAAAAATAAAAAGCTATCAAAATTTAAATTTATAAGACAATTACAATAATATACATAACTACTTACCAAAGCCTACAAGGCCAAATAGCAGCACACAACAAAACAAAACAACATACAAGTTAGGGTTAGGAATAAATAACAAATAAATGGGACTATAGCTAATATACATTACTACTAATATGATTATTTAAGGATAAAGAGCACTTTAAACAGCCAAATAATGTTATGTTTAAAAATTCATACCCAAAAGCAGTTCAGATTTAATAATTTATATGTACAGTATATACAAATACAAAGACTGATTTATTTAGTGAATTCAAGGGTTTCTAGTTCCTAGACATGAATATACCCTTTGTTTTGATAAACCAAAACACATTAACAAAAAGGAAAACAAAGATTCTCTGACAGACTAAGACTGTAATAAATCCAATTATGTTTATTATATTATCCTTATGTACATTTCAATGAGATAGTCATCATCCCTCAGAGGTTTATAGCTAAACCACGATAAAACACTTAAAGTCAAAATTTATTGAAATAATTATATTTGCTAGGATCTACATAATTAATTTGAATACGATCTTCTGCCAATCCTAGGATTTTCTTACTATTTATATTTGTTGATACGTTTCGGACTTCCTCCATCTTCAAGACTTAATTTAGTAAATTTAAATTAATCAAAATTTATTAAATTTTAATAAATGAAGAGATTTTATAAGATAAAATATGGAGACACCTGTGCGAATTCCTACATTTAGTAAACACATAACTTTCAATGTAAAAAAAAAAGTTTCTTACTTCCACTCTCTAGTTTATGCTTCTACTTGTTAACGAGCCTTTATTGGACTTAGTACCATAATAGTGGGTTAACTATTATCATTTTTCTCTAGCTGATGCCATATTATCATCTTTATCTGTTTCAAAAGTAAGTCAAAGGCTAGAATAACTGCAAATCAAACCTTAACCTACTGATAGGCCGATTAGCATGTTCAATCCCTTTTCCATCACAGGATTATTATTATTATTTTTGTGAGGTAAATTTCATAAGGAATTATGGCTTATGAGATATATCACTATATATATAAACGGCTTTGTCCTGACTGATTGAATGAATGACTGACTGACAGAGAATCAACGTAGAGCAAAAACCAACAAAGATATTGATACCAAAATTTAAAGGCATATTTGCATGAGGTCATAGACGCTCACTAAGAAAGGATTTTGTGAAATTTTAATTTTAAAGGGTATTAAATACAAAAAGAAAAACAAATTTTATTAAGCAACTAGGCTGATTATAAAGTTTATTCTCTTAGAATAGGTCAATTTGTTTCTCGATTCTAAACCAAATTTATAATATACTATGTTTTGTTTACATTAGGTACAGATCTAAACATGCACGCATGCAGGTATTCTTTTATATACCTGCATGCGTGCATGTTTAGATGCGTAGATGGGAAATACCCTCAGTACTCCAAATCAGTACTTTTTTTTATCAAAACATGCGATTTAATAAACGTATAGATCACAACTTGAATGATTCGCGGGCAAAGCCGCGACAGGAGATGCTAGTATACTAATATTCAAGTAGATGTAACCAGCCATCACTTATCATGGACTTAACCAGCCATCACACTATTAATACCGTCATAACGGATGGAGAATTTTTTTCAACAATCCCCCCTTTCTTACATCAAGATATGTGTTAAGTAGTTTATTTGAAATTTTATAAAATGGGCTATTATATATCTCTATTAGGGATTTTTTTCTTCTCAATCCAATAGGGTTGATAAATACATAGTGTTGTATGTATGTGGGCTACATCATCAATAAATTGCTCAAAAGAGACAGATCCTCAATACTGGTTGAATATATTGAATACACTCTATTCAAGATTGTGTACATCTACCCAAGTACAGAACCATTGAGGGTCCAATAACATTAAAAATCAAGCCTTTTGATTTATGATAGTGAGCCCATAAGTCTGTAGAGGGAATTGATAAAGTATTATTTAGGTTCATTGCTGCTCAGAGCTAAGTTATGGTAATTAGTTAATTCCATATTAAATTTAAAGACTGTGAAGTATGTCATATTGTTCATCCAGATAGTAGTACCCATTGAGGAACTACAATTATTATAGTTCTTAAAAAAATTATTAAACATTATGAAGAACCTAATTATTCCTCCTATGAAATTCAAGCTTTCACAGTTATAATAACATTGTCCAACCATTTATTATTGTCACTGATGGTCATATCTTCCAAAAATTAAAGATGTGCAATTAAAGCTGATCAGTATGTTGAAATTTTGAGCAATCGATGAAATCGTTTCATACTGGGAAACGATTTTAATAGAAAACACATTCACTGGGGATCAAGGCTTATTACAACAAAAGGACATGAACTCTATAAAGCAGCATAGGCAAGTAATTGTGAAAAAGTACCAGATCTCATAGATTTATTTATAATTAAGAATGTCTCAAAAAACTATTTACAAATAGAAGAAGGTTCAGATCATTTTCAGATTTATTTAACAAATAAAGTGATTAAAAATATAATAATCTAGTCTTAGTCAATAAATATACTGAATGGAGTTATTTTGACTAAGAACTTGAAAGTAATATTAACTTGTGTTTTTGAGGACCATTGATAAGCTGGAAGACGAAGTGAAAAAATTTACTTGTGACATTTAATATGGTATATGGAGTAATATGAAGAACAACTGTAGTAATAGGAAAATTAAAGAATAATTTTTGCTTTCAAAAGAAAACTGCATAGAAGATATCAAACAAGAGTACCGAACAAGATAAAACAGCTTTTAATAAAATTATGTTTCGTTGAGAATTAGCATTCGTTGAGCATTTAAGAATGAATTCGTTAAAAAATTCCTAATGATGATAAAGTACGGATTATGCTCCCTGGAAAGCTATCAAATACCTGGAAAGACCAAATTTCTCTGATTAGAAAAGTGAACATTTAATAGGGCAGGAGAAAGCTTTGTAAACTATCTAGCAAGTATCTTTCAGCCGTCAAGAGCCAAGGTTACAATCCGGTTTGTGAAAATGTTGAACAGATTGACATAAACATTCCTCTAATTACACTTAAAGAAATCAATCATACACAAAGAAATCTTAAAGTAAAAAAAGCACTCAGATATTATGATCTTATTACCGAAAACTTCTAAAAAGAGTTAAGTTAACCAATTTGTTCAATTCTGAAATTAGTTTGAAACCCATGAAGTTATTATAATACTGAAACCCGGTAAGAAGCCTCATTAAGTAACTTCTTATAGATAATTTTTTATTCCTAATCATCTCTAAATTATTTGAAAAAATGTTTCTCAAAACTGAATCCCTTTTCCCAAGTCAATAACTTCACTTCATCACATCAATTTAGATTTCAAAACATACATTCCGCTATTGACCAAGTCCTTAGGGTTACTAATGCTATAGAGGGATCACTTGAGCATGAAAAAATGTGCTCATTTTGTTTCTTGGCATGGCACAGTTAAACACTCCTTGATAGTGTGTGGGATAATCAATAAACTGAAACAACTTTTTCCTAAAATTTATAGTCAGATAATAATAGCTTATCTATCTGATAGTTTTATTCTGTGCCAAGCAAGGAGAGGCTTAATGTTTTGAAACCATTACTCCATCGTTTGCATACTAGAAATATTCCAACGCTACCTGACATAATTCATGTACATTTTATGTAAGAAATATATTATCTCTTCCGATTGGCATGAACCATCTTTGAAGAACATTCTGTTAATTTATATACTTGTTTATATTTATATGGATATCTATCTGTCTATAAGGTGATGTAAAAAAAAAGTTAACAAAATTTATCTGTGTATACGAGATCACAATGGGGGTAATTTGCCAAAAAATATGACTGACGATTACGAATTTACAATTAATTTGATTACAGTTTAACAGTACTGTGTAAGTATTGACCAAATATATCTACAATTTTTTTGGGTGACACTGCAGCCTTATCTGAAATTATTAGACTACCTTCTTAACCATCTCAAGTTGAGTGTAGTACAGAACGGTGATATGATGTTCCCTCCAGTGCAATGAATAAATAATACTCTTTGGTAAATTATATTCCCATACTTTTTATTACAAGTAATCACTTAGTATTGGTAGCCATTGTTCAACAAATACATTGATCTCATTAAAACCAATCTTTATGTAACAGTACAGATGTCTCGTAGACTTAAATCAGTCAGGCCACTTCCTTCATTTCTGAGTCTTGAACTAAGTCCACAAATATTTCACATTTAGTTTTCACGTTCACAAGAAAACAACTCTTAAAGATCATTTAGGCTACATAACACATTTCATAATTGCTCTCAAATGATCACAGTGTAAGATTCACTGATTAAACTATACATTAAATATTTTTTTTAGAGTGTGTTCTGACATAAGGGCTGTAGCTTCATTCAATCTTCTTGGTATGTATGTTATACTTCACTAATGTCAACAAAGTAAAAGTAAAAGAACCAATGCAACACCATTCTCCAAGCAGAAAATACAACAGTAAGATTCTTGCAATAATTATGACTATTATTTATGCATACATCATAAAAATGCATAACAGATAATATACAATGCACAGCATATACATTAATAACATATATCCATTAAATTCAACATACATTACATTAATATTAGAGGTAGTTGATAAGTTGCGATGAAAGCATACAATATTGTAACAAGACAAAGGTGGTTTTCAAGAATTAATGGTGTGAGCATTATATATTTTAATTTTACAAAACAATGAAGAACTGAGTTTCATAAAAAAAACAACAATAAAAAATCCATAACTCTGTAATTCTGAACATTTTGACGATAAAATTATTGCAATTTTAGATTCTTTTTGTGATGAGTACACTCTACTTATATAAATAAATATCGAGCTTAACTTGTGAGTTGTGTTATAATAAAAATTTAACACGTTTCTCACAAAAAATATGTTTAACTCGATTACATTTCAATGATAATGTCGCCATAGTCAGTGATGCGTTTACAGTTAGAGTTTGATTATTATATTTCATGCATTACTGAAGATGGTGACATTGTCATTAAAACATGTTTGAGTAATAAACATGTTTTTTGTGAAGATTCTAATAAAATTTTATTAGAATTTTACTGTATTTATTTTATTTAATGTTTGTTAACCATTTTAAACAATGATAAATGTTTAACTCTTACTAACCCATTAGATTATCATACAACTCAGACAGAGCTGGGCTTTCAGTGTCAAGTGAAAAATTACACAAATGTATATAGTTTTACCTTAAACTCTCTAAAATTGTAAATTTCTAGACATTGATTTAATTCTTTTACAAATGTTTTAATTAATATACTGGTATACATTAAACTATTAAGGTTGATTCTGAAAGAATATAATATTATATTTCTTTTAAAAATAATATTTGTAATTTTTATAAATTTAAAAACAAATGTTGAAAAAATGTATGCTACCCATGACTCCCTTCTAAAATGACTTCATTATTTAAGAAATTTACATAATATCAGGTTATCTGAGTTTTTATTTTTATTTATTACCAAAAGAAAAAGTTTGTTCTCAGATTTATTTTATGATGCCCATAAAACCCAAGGTTATCTGATCTACGGGCATTGATATTGAACGATATGAATATAAAAGCTGTTCACAAAAGCTCACTAAATATTAATATTCAGATATTTACAAGTTATAGTAAATGTTTACCCTTTAAAATTATATCTATATAAATAAGTAATTATGATTTGGAAATATTTACTTTACAAAACTACAAATTAATTTATAGTATGAGTCCGGCTCAACTACTACTAGTATAGACATATCTGTTAGTCAATGATTTAAAACCAATGTTTATTAAAAATTTAAAAATCTAAAATCTGTCTTCATGGTGCACAACTTGACCATATAAGGAAGGCAATATTGAAAATCACTTTAGATGCCCAGGCTTTGGAAAGATTAAACTGAGACAAGATTTCATGTCAAAACTCAAAATATTTTTGTTTCGACAAATTTCTAAATCAACCTTAATGAAGGCGACTTCAAAATATTAGAACATAGATATAGTTAAATGTCTTAGAATATTATCTCTTAAGATTTGCTACTGGGCAATAATTAATTTTTTTATATTTTTTTTACGTATTTCAATTGTTTATTTTTTGTATTTTTCTAAAATACAATTTTTTAAAAGCCTATAAGCATTTTATAAATTTTGTATCAACATTTTACAGTATTTTGATGTTTTTGTTTAATTTCACATAATTTATTTTTTGTAGTATTTTTAAAATTAAATCAAATCAAAATATATAAAGTATTAATTTTCAGAATTAAAATTTTGTAGGTTTAAAATTAAACACATTTTACATTATTATTTTAAGAAAATTATTTAATTTTCTTGAATCTTATTTTTATAATTATTATAAAAGAAATATTTCTTAGTTTACAAAGTTTATTAATTAATTAAGAATAGTTATTTAATGATGGATCTATTTATTCAGTTTTCCTTATAAACACCACCTTAATATTTGTAAACTGATCTTTTCCATATACTGCTTGCAAATAAATCGAACAAAACTATCACATTTCTTAGATATGAACTCTTTTTCCTTCCACAAAGCCAACATACTGTATTCTTCATTTATGTTTTTCTACTTCTTTGAAGGCAAATTTGGCACTAGCGCTCTAAAATACAAAACTACTGAAGAAGTCTTGGAAATTGAGCTTTTAGTGCAAAATAAATAATGCTTCACCATAATCGTAGTTGTAAGATTTAGTTTACAAAACTCTTCTTCTGATTAGCAATTTGTCAGCCTTGTTATACAATAACAGTACTCTAGTATTTTTGTATGCCATATCCATGAAAGTGTAAATAATGGCAAGAGGTTGATACTAATTTAATCAAACTGTAGCGATGCAAAACACATGTTATTTACAGCTCCTTTCTTTAAGTTTAATTAAGAATGACATTGGATTTAATTTTTTTGGTCAATGTTTTTCTCACAATGCATGCTTGAAATCAGGATTTAGTATAATTAATTGTCTTTTAATGTAAAACTGATTATAAAATGATAATCAAAAGGACACTGCTTCTTCATACTGTAGAAGTCTTTTATTAAGAAGGCTACATGAGAAATTTTGAATGAAATCAGACTACATCACAAATAATATTATCTTCACAACTTATTTTTTGTCTAATTTGTAGAATACATAGTTAAAATTTTGTCTTTTATAATGTTATAGGAAAACGTAACTACATATGCCAATCTATATAAAATATGAATTAATATTTAAAATATTTGCAGCAACACTTTCGGTAAGGCAAATTTTCCCTATACGCTAAATTACTTCCTATAAAGTTTTCCAAAAGTTTATTTTTGTGTATTCACTTGTTCAAATTTAAATGTTTCCTTTTTACATTAGGAATGAGGAAGAAACAACTTTAATTGAACAATCGTTAGTAAGTATAAATTTTATCCATTTGCTTCCAATTATCCTGCTATATTTACTGTTTTTTTACACCCTTGTTATTTCTGTAAAATCAAAAATAAACTTTTTCAATAGAGAGTTATTTTATTCTTAATCTGATGGACTGCAGTAATAAATAAATTATATATTTATAATTAATGTTATGTAGAATGACACTAATCATAAAACTAGATGAACTAAAATGAGAAAAAAGTACGGAAATTGGTTAAAAACTGTGAGCGTATGGAATACTTCTTCCACTGTGGGGATGTGTCTGCTAATAGTTAAACTTTCACAGTACCAAATGGTAAACGTTAACATGAAGGCAATTGTTTATAAAAGTATAAAGGAATAGTATATTATAAAATATATGTCAAATATTTAACATACAGAATATTGGTATTTCAATAAGAAGTTATGGGAAAAGAAGAATATTTTTATACTAAATAGGTTTAACATAATGTTCACAGTCAAGTGTAACAACACCAGTTATTAATTTGAATACTTATATTTATTTCAATAATTTATATCAGAAATAAACAAGTGAAAAAATCCTCCCCCAAAACCATAATTTTAAAGGTGCAGATTTAAATACTAATTCTATAAAAAGTTGATGCAACCATATAAACTATAATAGATATTTATTTCAAAAATATGTATAATAAATATATACTAAAAGGTGTGGACCTTTATTTTAAGTACGGCTTCTTCAACCATTGCCTTCTTTAGCCTCCGTTTAGAAGATGCTCTTTCTTCTTCATCCACAGCAACGGAACCAAGAAACCTTAGTCTGAAGAGAGATCCTGGGCCTAACCTGCTGCCTCCCGTCACTGGACATAACGGCCCTGTCTCTGCTTCAAGGTCAGATAATTCTGTTGAGTCCGAGTCGGACGTTGTTTGTAATCCTAACCCTGCCAATTCACAGCCTGCATGATGTGTACCCACCTGCGCACATACACACACATACCTACCATCTAACACCACCAACCTTGCCAATTCTAAGCAATAAATTTAAACATAGCTGTCTTTGTGGTGAAATATATTAAAATCAAAAAATAAATTATGTAAAAGTGTTAAAACAGAAGTAATTACATTGGGTTGTATTAAAATGTTAATTTATGTAATTTTATAGTTATGCTTTTTGTAAAATGATGAATTTTAAAACAAGCAATAAGCATATTTGTCATCACAAATATAATTACTTTTCTTTTTTAGTGGTAAAAATTGTCAAAAATATAATTAAAAATTTTCAGTTGATAAATAAGTTAATAGCATGTGTGGTGATTTGAAACTAGCTACCCCGTGTATTCAGCAATTATGATATTATAGCAACATAACACTTAACAGCCCATTACTTGTACTGTGATTAAACAAAAGTAAAGAAGTGATACAAGAAGGTAGTTAAAAAAACCTTTATATTTCACACTATTGAGTAATAAAATAAAAGGAGATGAAAATACTTGTTAAACAAGTCACAATAAAATAAAATTTATTATATCTGAGAGTTGTATCAAAAAATACTCTTTCTTTTTTATCGTTTACTTAACAAAACTTTTTATCGAGCTACTCTGTTTTATATAAAAATCAGCTGGTTATTATAGATTTTTAGGTTATATCAGCGTAATAAATTTTTTTCATAACATAAAGAAATTCTGGTACATTCCTATAGTATTAATATATTTCTATTATATATTAATGGTGTTATTATTTTAAAATATTTATTGTTTGTTAAATTTGAAAGTAAAATTATAGAAATATTAACAACAACAAAAAAACACCTTAACGAATTATTACTGGAACAAATTATGCTATAGCAATGTCAAGAGTAAAACAGTTCCAATGTCTGTACTAAAGCATTGGACAAATCATGATAATGTCACTGTTATAACATTTATATGGCATGATTACACAACTTTAATTTTAAAATGAGATTATTGTTTTGTTCTTTTAAGTGTTTATTCAAGTACACAGCTTAAATAGATATTCAACAGTATCAAAGATTTAAACTATTCATTTTTAGTTATACTATTACAACAATACTGCTACTTTATTTATTGGACAATATATATTAAAATTTTTTATTAACTTTAAAGTTCGAAGATTTAGAGTAAAAAAGTAAAATGAACCTTTCATATTTTTTATTCTTAAAAATAAATATTTATTTTAAAATTTGCATTTCTTGTTAATGAAGCCCCTAAACAATCAGCAATATATTAATAAATGAATAAGAAAAAAAAAGATTAAAGAAACAATAAAAAAGAAACACAAGCAGAATATGTAAAAAAATATAAGTACAGTAATAAAATCATAAAAGCTACTAAAAAATAAAAATAAAAGCTCAAGTGCAATGTGCAAAGTGTAGATGTGTAGGTTAAGTGTGCGACATTAAACAAGTGGTAAGAGTGCAGCTTTGTGCATAGATACATTCAAAGCAGGGATACATCTAAGATGAATTATCTGTAAACATAGTCACATTGAAACAATTCTATCAGGAGTTTAATTAACTGATTTCAACACCTATTTACAAATAGTAGTACACATCGTACAGAAAATCAGTGCATTCATTTTGAGCAATGTTGCAAACATAATCTCAAAGTTGACAATAGTAAATTGAGGTAAGCAACTGAACAAAACTAAGTGTCCAATACAATTTTGCTAGTTGCTAGGATAAACATTATTTGGTAGATGGGTGCCCAAGTCCAACTATGTTCAACAATATAGATTAAAATAATTAGTTCAGTATTTAAAATTATTGGGTAGTTGAAGATAGTTTATATTGTTAATACTGTTTATTCGGGTATTTGTGTATAGGAAAATACACAATCCCTCGAGTCAATCTTGTTACAATATCAAGTGACTACAATGCCACCATAAAAATTAAAATTAACAAAAAAGCCTAGAACCCAGGCCTATGTTTGCTACAGGCCTGTGTTTGTAGCAAAAGAACAAACACAGAGCTAGAAGATTAGGACCGAGGAAACAAAAACTTAAAACGATAATATACCTGTGATCAGAAACTACAGGCCAATTAAATTACAAACTACACAAGTGATTTTACTTTTATATTAGTATGGTTTGTAGTTTAGTTGATCTGTAATTTCTAAAGTCATTGTTTTAGTTTTGGATTCCTCTTAAACATACAACTTTATCTCTTTTTTTACATTCGTTAAGCAGTCCTTGTTGCTAACATAAGCCTAGATTTGTAATATTTGTTTTTATGTCTAAGTAGAAGAAATACTACTGATAACGTGTTATTGATAAGAAATAAAAACAAACAACAATTTGATCAGATTTATTTAAATTGTAGTTTGAATTGTACAATAATGAATTTTGTGCGTGTATGTTAGACAAAATCTATTTAAAACCTGATGACATAATAATAAAAAGTTAGCAATAAGAAATCATAATGGCATTCATATCAAGTTGAAATAACTTATGGGACTGTTAACAGAGTTTGTCTTTCGAAAATATTTTGATTAATACAATTATTTAATATAATTAAAATGTTGATATTTAAAAAAGCTTCAAAAAAAGTTATCACCAAATATAAGATTTATTTAAATCAATTATAGAGTAATATATCTTACTTCTTGGAGCAATATATCAGGTATCGGGTAATCACATAGTGTCTCTTGTAAAATGTATGCAGTTAACTTCCAAAACGCAGTATGAATTTGCTGGAGTGTACTTTTAGGCCCAGTCTCAGTCTGTTTCCTCCTCCTCCCGCCTTGTTATATAAAGGTAAAAAAGCTCTCGACCATCATTGCACGATAAAGAGGAGGGGGGGAAATGCATAAACTAAAAATCTCCCGAATACTCCGATAGCGTTAGGGTTAAAAGAGAAGAGCTAGTCAAGCGAGACTTGATAGGAAAGTTAAAAGAGATACATCTAACCCAAGACTACATGAAAAAAGGTGTCGATCCAACTAGGTTTCTTCAAGATTGCCTTACCTATACTCACTAATTGTGAGTTTCTGAGGGTCAGTCTTAGTTCCTATCTTTTTGGAAGCTAGATGCATGTGTTTTATGAGATACCCTGTGTGATTGGCTTTACTTGATTCCCGATATATACTCCAAGAAGTAAACTGTCATATATTTTTTATAATTGATAATTATTTATAATATATTATATATTGTGTATGCAAATTGTTTATGTAACTTATAGTACTAATAAGCAGATAATGTCAATGTTTTTCAATGGCAACTAAAAATGTTAAATTGTTTACTTTTGTCTGTCATTTGTTGGTTTTCATATACACAGCTATGTTTGAATTTGTAAACCAAATATTATGAAGTACGAAGCTGAGATTTTACAGAAAGTTTTAATTGTTTTTGACAAATTTGTTTTATTGATAAAACTATTCTGTTATACCTTGATAATTGATTAAGTATATCCATCAAATGGTTTTTTATTATTAATGTAGTTTTAGCATTTTTTATTTGTCCATATAGTTTTATGAGTTTTTGTAATCATTATTATTTTCTTAAAAACTAAGCCCAGAAGTGCAACAAAATTGGTCAAGATAGTTATTTGAAAGTAGTAAAAATGTATTAATTGTAGCATTTTTAGAATTAAATTTTAATTAAGCAGAGTCTTTAAGAATAATAATAGCTGAATTTGATATTTAAAAAAATTAAATTGCCAAATGTATGTTGTATCATTATTAGAGAACAAGAGACAGCATAATGTAAAATTGGTGAGTATAATAAATCATGGGTAATATAGAAATTAGAAAAAAAATTCTTATATTAAAAATGAAAAAAAGTGTAATTTCATAAAACCAGCATGGAAGTTATATTTGGTTGGTGGGTTGATTCAGTATTGGCATGTGTGCGGTGGGAACTCAAACAGGCAAAAGAATTGGCCACTGTTTTATTGTTATACCCAATTCTATCTTTAAGCCAACACTTAACATTATATACATTTCTATTTCTATGGTGATATTTACATCAAATAATATATTTATAGTGCAGACAGTTAAAAGAACACACATAAGATAGATAATATACATTAATACATAATCAACATCGATTTTTAAATCTAAACAAGTAGAATAAATAAACTCTCCTGATTTTGAAGGTATTCAATCATCTTAAAAGAAATAATTAAATAAATAAAATATCTTTTGAATACCTCCAAATAGCCAGGTTGAATAATTTTAGGTAATCAAAGTAATTAAATAAACCAGAGTAATTTTTGTAGAGTTCTTAATACGGGGATGAGGTGGTAGTAGAATTTATCTTACCTTTTATTTTAGTCTTGTTAAATTAATTTTTAGCTTCTCCAACAGGTTAGACAAGTGGATTTATTGATTTTTTTTTTTTACACATTTTAAAGTAACCTTAAGCTAACCTAACCTGACCTGTCAAGGATGCCAAAACCATGGAATAGAAAAATATTTGAAAGAGATAATAGGACAGTTCCAATAGGACAACCTGGAATATTCTAACGGTTTGCTGGTTGTTAGAAATAAATGTAACTTAGATTGTATTGTACCCTTTATCCAGAAAACTCTGTAAGAAGGGAACTTTAAACCAAGATTCAGGATGTTATCTCCTTTCCTACAATTTACAACAAACACTAGTTACAGTGTAAAGTCAGAGGTTTGTATCATCTCAAAATATGAGATGAAGCTCATTTAATCCTCCCCTCATATAAAGTATTATACCAAACTCAATTTAATTTATTATTTAGATAATAATGACTGCAATTACTATTTTCAAATAGACTACTTTACATTAATTCGAAATAATTTTCTTATAGAAACTAATTTTTAATACAAATTTTGTAATACCTAAAAAAGGTTAATTTGAATTAAATATTTACTATAGCGGGAAATAGTATTGAATAGAGGGGAATAGAACGTAAGTCAAAAATATGACTTATGGCTCTTAAAGTTAAAATAAAGTAAATTCATTTAATATAGATTTCCAAACACAAATAAATAATAATGTATAGATTGTAAGCAAATTTAGTTATAAGAAACTTAATAATTTTGTGTGTGATTGAATTTGTAAAAAGGACTAGTTAGTGATTAGCGTAGTATTTGAACAGTGCATTAAGTGAGATGCGAGAGGTTTTATTACAAAGTCAGCGGGAAATGAAAAGACAATCCTTAAAGCAGGCTATGTGAACCCTGTAGTAGCCGGATATAGAAATTCACCATGCGTTTTCATTAGTCTCAGGAAGGAGCTTGTAGGTGATGGTTTTGTTAAAAAGTCTTGGTAGAGGTTTTGAGGAGGTCAGAACTATGAAAGTTTGAATAGGAAGGTTTTGTTAAAAATGTAATATATTTAACTTTCAGTCTCAAGTAGAAATTAGTAGTGTATAAAAAGGTTAGAAAAGTGGTAAAGAGTGTTTTCAATGACAATGTCACGTGAATAAAAGACTTATAGACTCAGTGTAGACAATGGACAGACATAGTGAGACAATTGGTATAATGTGAATGACTGGACAATTAATACCAATATTTTAATGAACACTCGTGTTTGCAAGATTAATAATAAAAAGGGACAAAGAATTATTAATAAAAACCAAAGCATTAGTTTTAAGAGACTATGTTCTCTATACGCGAGTTTGAAACAGATCGTTTTCCGCGTGGTGTAAATCTTGTTATGATGAACATTCTTTAAAAAACCATAAACACGCTATGAACTATTTTAAGAAAAACATTTCTAGAGTGCTGTGCAAGTATACGTGACATGAACTTTCCTGAAAGCAACGATCGCAGTAAACTACAAGATACGGGACATCTGAACTGCTAACTTCGGACATTTTTTATAAAAATTGGTGTTGTGGTATAGACACCCTACGTTAACTTTAGATTAAGGAATTGTATTATGTTTTAATATATTTGCTATATATGTTTGATCATTTTAATCTTCTTGAAAATATTTCAAGAAAAATAAATAAATAAAACAATGAAATTTTCAATATTTAAAGTAAATCTCCTTCAGAGATCTACAAAGTAATTTAAATTTAAAATTAACTTCTTGTTGCAACATAAAAAAATAAATGTTAAATTCATGGAATAATAAATCAGTTCTCCTTCTGAGAAAATAAAAAAGATAAATTCAATTAACTAAAATAATATTCATATTTATTTTCATGATATGTCTAAATAATGTTACTGTATAAAAATAATTTGTTTATAATAAATGTATGTTAAAATTTCAGTCTACACAAGAGTTATTCATTCACTACCAAGAAATCACTGTAAGTACACTTACAAAAGAAGCCATGCCTCGAGATCTTTCTAATAATTAACTTCATTTTTTTCAAAATTGATGTTAACAACATCTGGCGCCCATAAGCTGAGCAACAACTTTAAAATTATTAAAATTATAAGTAAAAATAAATTCATAAATTCATTTTTTTAAATAAAGTAATATTTATAAATAAAACCGTAAAAGGTGCTAATTTATATTTATTACAATTGTCGCACCAACTGTGTGGCTATTAATGTATAAAGTAAGTTTCCCCTTGATATTTTCATTTATTACAATTTACATACTTAATAGATTCATGACATTTTCATCAAATGTACCTTCTTATTAGTGGAATGAAATATAGTATAAAGAAATGCCAAAAACTCTTTTATGTGAAATTCCATCATCTTTGAGTTCCATGCTCGTGATGTACTGTTAGTTTTCACTTATTAAAATGGAGATTCAAAACAAATTGAACGAAAATGGTCTCTTTAGTTAATTTAAAATTCATCAAACTGTATAATAGTTACCACCTGCATGAGAAATTAAAATAAAAGTGTACAGCGTCCAGAACAACTAAATCTATGCAAAATTACTATATTGTGAGGTAATGGTTTCAAACGCTAATAGCGATGCCAAACTAGCTTATACAAATATAAACATACATGAACTGTTGTAAAAATATTCATTTGAAGGAAGTATAATTTGTTTATAATTTATATTTTTTAACTAAAGTCAAGTTAATTTTTTTAAATGTTATCAATAGTTTCCTAAGAAAGTTTAGTTCTCTTAAGTTAAAAAAATAAATAAATAATGGGTGTGGTATTCTGTGATCAAAATCTTCTCTGACTGACCGAATCTTCTGCGACCAAATTCTTGACCGAAACAGCTGTTTTTTTCAAAATTTTTTTGAACCAAATCTTCTGTGACCGAAAATTCATCACGGCTGTCTTCTCTGATCAATAGAATTTTGCAGCGTAAAGCTGGCTTTTGGGTTTGAAGGTGCATATTATGTAATTCATATTTAATATCTTTAATTACTATTATCCCATGTTTCTGTTTTTATCCCATGGTTTCTGTTTAGACAACTTATTGCAAATGAAAACACAATTGATGTAAAGTTTAGTTGACATTTAGGTTTGAATTAGAATTGTATTTAAAATTATAATTAATATAAAAGTTGTTTTAAGTTTATTATAACACTTGTTTCGTGTTTTAATAGCAGCATGTCAATTATTGATGTATTGCGTATACCTCTCGATTATCGGCATTTGACTCATACCTATTATCGACATTATTCATATTTATTATGCAAATTTATTTTCAATTGTCAATACTCTCTCCAAGAAATATATGGTCAACTATGTTTTACCGGTTTTTCATTTTCATTTATAATTATACAACCTCAATTTTTGTTGTTGTTTTTTAGATCTGTACAAACTTCTTTCTATAGGATATATATATATATATATACAGTAGAACCTCTGTTAACCGGCCTCGGATTAACCTGTCCTCGGATTAACTGGCCTATATATATCGTAGTGTACGGGTTGGATGAGAGTTTCCGAAAATAAATTGTAATTGAAACAACAAAGCGGCGGCGATATCAAACGACTTTGTCGATAGCGGTATCCCATTGTCGGCAGCGTAAAAACACTGCAGTATCAAAGCGGCGGCGATATCAAAAGACTTTGTGGATAGCGGTATCCCATTGTCGGCGCCGTAAAAACACAGCGGCATTGGCACCCGTCGGTATAACAGACATACACCCACAAAAATGTTTGATGGACCGCTTTTTTTCCACGAATCATTTTAGTATACATTATAGAAAATATAACACTTCTTTTCAGTTTTCTTCTTGTCTTTGACTGGTATATTACAGTAAATAAAAATGATTGAGTTGGTTGTGAGCTGAAGCGTGTGTTGGTTTCGTTTGAGGCGCGGTTAAATGTGTCAAAAGACTTGACAGAGGGGAATCTGTAAAAGAGCTTTGTAGTGTTTAATTTTTTCATGTTTGATGTATAATATACATAACATAATATATACGATACATTTATGTACAATAAAATGAGTTGCAATAACACCTTAATTGCATAATTCTTAGTGCTACCTGATTAAATAAGCTTTCTTTGAACGAAAACCGATTTTTCACGGGAACCTCTGATTAACCGGCCAAACGGGCAACCTGCCCGGGTGTCAGTCCCGACTAGACCGGTTAAGAGGGGTTCTACTATATATATATAATGTATGTGTACTCATATACAAAAAGCTATATTGAACTGCTAGACAATACCAATGATTTTAACAATTAGTTTTTTATAATCACGTTAAACTGAGAGAATAAGCCCAAGAAAGATGGACAAGTTCTCAATGACATTTTTTATACAAATTACAACCTCCAGTATTTCCTTGTTCACACATATATTACTGGTAAAATTAACCATCTAAGTAAATACAATTAATCTGACAATAAAATATGCAAATAAGTATATTATGAAGTAAAATGTTTATAATTTGGGTTTATTTCAGACATAGTGTTGTTTGTTAGCTTCTTGATACATACAGAAGTTGAATAAAGTCTTAATTGAAAGTTCAACCAAAAGTCATCTGTAACATTGTTGTGTTAATTACTTGTGAAAAACAACAGGAAGGGGGGGAAGGGAATTTTAAATTAAAACTTATATAATATAAGCAGGCAGCTTTTTTAAAATTATTATAAAGTACATGCACCGTAGTTTTACTTTTGGTAACTTTTGACAACAATTAAGGAAATACTAAAGTTTTTCATGCCGTAGATTATTTTAAAGTTTAAGTGATATTGAATATTGTGTGTGGATCCAAATTTTTAAATTATTTTAGTAATGTAAGGTCCACATAAACAAAGTAATAGTTGAGAGATTAAGATCACTAAATTGAAATGGGGAGTTTGGTGATTTAATACCTTGTCTAAATCATGGTTTAACCAGAATATTTATACATAGTATAGAGAAATCATTGTAATGGAACAATACAATCGATCTCAAGTAATTGAAATAGATATAATTTTTGAGACTTCCAGAGCACAAAAAGTAGTTTTTGGAACCATGTTGAAACAGTTGGTAAGAAGGGATTATTTTGCACCTACTAACCTTCAAATTATGACAAAATTGTGTAAATATATACAAGGTATGCAAAAAGAAGTCTTTTGTGATAAACAATTTCACAATGTGAAAATGGTTAAGAGCGTGATGTCACATATATTGCTTAATAGCTATGAAAGCATTTTCATTGCTAAAACTGATAGTGACTTATTACTTAACTCAGATAAGGGTCCTAATTCAAGTTTATTCTCTTTGTTAAAACCTAGGTAAATCTTGACGTCATATTAGATTTTTTGATTCAATATAGTTTTTGTTTTAATGTTCATGTTACTTTTTCTTCTTGATGTAGTTTTTGTTTAATGCTCATTCTATGTCTTTCTTTTAATGTACATGTTATTATTTTTGTTCTTAATGTAGTTTTTTGTTTTAATGCAGATTCTATGTTTTGTATTGAAGTAGTTTTAAGATATATTGTTATCTGCAAATCTAAAAATTTTTGTTTGTTTTTGGTTTATGCATTATTAATATCACTGTCATATCATGCGTTTTGGTTCACTAAATTTTTGTTGTTATTATGCACATGTTATGTATATATTTTAAGGAGTTTTAAGATATTATTGTTATCTGTAAAAATTGTTGCCGCCATTGCCATATTCAACCTAAGGGTTTCCCTAGGACAGGAATGTGTACAGTTAGTCGCTTTAACCTAGGTCATTGACGTGGTCCTACGTTGATAGGCCAAACCACCGGAAGTAGGGTGGAGACGAGAATATGGCATTTTAGTTTTAAAGATTTCATATATTGTTAGTATTATTTCAGATCCCTCCGATGATGGTAACTTGGTTACCGAAATGTACATCAGTGAATTATAATAACATATTGCAAATAAATATTTTATTTTATTTGTGTGTGTGTGTGTGTGTGTGTGTGTGTGTGTGTGTGTGTGTGTGTTATTGTACCAAACTTGTGGTAGGGGTTTCAGTGTTTTATATTACTAATATCTTCTCTATAGTAAAAAATATCTAAAAACAGAAAATAATTCTTATAAAAATAACTAAAAAATTCTAAAAATATTTCATTACTACTAATGAAACAAGAGTAGTAAAAAATATTTTAAAATGAGAAAAAAGAAAAATTGATTTTAAAATTTATCGTTAAAAATCTGTGTTTACCTATACATTTTTGAATATAATTGAGATATATTAGAAGATTTATGTTCTTTAAATTTTTCAAAATCTTCATAATTGTTGAAAAACACAAACATTTTCAATAAAATGTTAGATCATGAAACGTCATTAATAAATGGTGCAAAAAACATTCTTAACCACCCATCACCAAAACTAATCGTCACAAAAAATATCAATTCGGTACTTGTCAATTTAAAAGTGAAACTAAGCCATGCGCACAGTGTTTGAAAAAAAAGAAAGTATTATATACTAAAAATAAAGGTCTAAAGTTGCGTCGTGAGTGCCATAACATCTTCAACATGAATCTTAATTGATTAAAATTGAGCTTTATGACGGCAGTCGAAGTTAATTTTTATTTATTGGGAAGCTTACTTGTATATACTTAGTACAATTGTTTATTTTTATGTTTGCAATTTTGTAATTATGTTTGGTTCATTACTATTCACATTTCACCAAAATTTTAATGTAATCGGTAGAGCTTATGTTGAGTTTTTTATCGATAGTTTACGAACTGGTATTTTTAGAGAGATGGCATTTTGTTTCGTTATAATTATGTGTTAGTTTTATTATTTATGAAATTATTACTTTTAGAAATTCTAATAAAATTATTATATAAATCAAATTTGCATTTAAAAAATGAAAATGAAAATGAATTTTATTAATTAAAATAGAACATTTTAAGTTAGGTTCAAAATGTATTCAGTTATATAATACTAGCTGTACCCGGCCACGCGTTGCTGTGGCTCATCTGGTTAAATGGAAAATAAATAAAAGACATAAAAAAAATAATAACTAACTATATTAAAGAAAATTTTATTTCCAAAAAAAATTAAAAATTGTATCTATTACTTATTTTTATGTCATAATAATAATAATAAAAATATATATATAATATATCAATTGGTTTTGTATTTATATCCATACTAATATTATAAAGACTTAAAATTTATTTCTTTGTTGTATGTAGGGGGTTAATCTCTGGAACTACTAAACCAATTAAAACATTTTTTTAAATAAAAAAGCTACACAATCCCAGAGTAACATAGAGTAGGATTCATTTTGATAAAAACATTTTTTATATTCCATATTTGTAAATTTATTTTGAAAATCGTAAAGAATCGTTGGGCATTAAACCCAGCGTCTAGCAGCTGTAGTATCAATAAATAAACAACATTATGAAAAACTAAAAAATTACTATTGAAAGATGAAATTTATAAATATCAATAGAAACGTACTATGCCAAAGATGTGCACAACAACATAAATTATATGTGTATGTTGCCATTAAGGTAGGTAAAATAAATTAAATATAATTTTAGGTTAGGCCTAGAAAGATGAACCAATACATATTTCTTGAATATACCTATTATTTGCATTCATTACCATAGCAGCCAATTTAATAAAATAACTGATGAAACAGTTGATTCGGATGTCCAGCTAGTACAAATAATATTTTTAAGTTAGGCCTAGATTGAACCAACACATGTTTCAACACACACAAACCAATAAAAGCTTGCGTTAAGATATTTAAAATTAAGAAAACAATATGTTACAATCTAGGCCCTAATTAAAAAAAAAAGACATATATTAGAATTTAATAGTAGGCCTATTTATATATGGTAAATGATATATTTTATAAATTGAAAATTGCCTCTTTTATTTATAACAATACAAAATCTCTGTCCTAATTAATATTCCCGAGAAAATAACATTGTGTACAATAACCTGTTTTAAAAAAGTTATTATTTATATATACAATTTCTATTCATATCGGCGAAGAAAGTCCCGTGATATTCTTCTCCAATCACAAACCTCTGTGGGCGTGTATTTTATACTAACGTCTTGCTTCTAATGGTCGCCATCTTAATTCCACATTTTCGTTCATATTTCCACAGATTATGTCTTTGTTATTAAATATTTATATGAACTCAGGTGATGTTTTATATTTAGAAATATCTACTTCGTATTTTTGTATATCTCATTTTGTCTCTAGGTCTTCTGTATTTTTATAATCGGCGAAAGATCGGAGTTATATTTTCAATTCGGTTATTTTCCAAGTTGACCTTTCACGTCTAGATAAAAACAAATTATTTAAGTTTTCTTGTCTTTAACTGTGTGTTGTTATTTTTTATGGATTAATCAAATTCATAGGCGCAATTTTAATATAGGTTTTGATTTGTTTTAGATTGACAATTTTCTGGATTAGTTATAATTGGGTCGGAAAATATTAGATTTAGAATTTGTTTTGATTCGAGTCTTATCTTTTTGCCGCTAGGCGCGTGTATGTTGACGTTTAAAATTAAATGAATGAAATTGACTTTTTTTTCTTTTTGTATTTAATACCCTTTAAAATTAAAATTTCGCAAAATCCTTTCTTAGTGAGCGTCTATGACCTCATACAAATATGCCTTTAAATTTTGGTATCAATATCTTTGTTGGTTTTTGCTCTACGTTGATTCTCTGTCAGTCATTCATTCAGTCAGTCAGTCAGGACAAAGCCGTTTATATATATAGTGATATAAAAGAAAACCGTATACAAGCATTCATTCGTAGATACATAAGTACAACACATATACAATTTCAAAAGAAAATTCTAAAAGTATAAATCATAATGTTCGATTACTATTTTATTATACTTATTGATTTGAAGAACATATGTTGTATAAAAGGTTTATAAATTACAATTCAAAAGATTAAAAATGTCAAAAACGATTAATTTAGAAGGAAATGGAATAAATAGCATACAAAGTCAAGGTTAAGCAGTGTCCATATGTAATGTTTGCATTTTTTCTATGTGAGAAAATAAAATCTATTGTTTCTTTAAAAAAAAACAAAGTTAACCTTTTCGCCTTGTTCTCAACAGGAGTGTGACGGAGCAAAATATGGTTTAGCTGTTAAATTATTTGATGCTAATTACACCAAAAATACATCCTTAAGGCTCTGCTCCACCTCCGCCACATTGGATTCATCTCAATAATGCTACACTTGAGCAGTTGTACTGATGTCAATTTTCATCTCAGATATATCGTTAAAAGTTCATTTTGAAGATCACGTGAACGCCGATGTTTACCTTTTTTAAAAATTGGGATATAGTCATTAGTGGTTGAACAAATGGAGTGGACATTTGTAAATCGATTTTCTATTTTGCTATTTTATTGTGAGTCAGTGAATGATATTTTAGAAAAATTTTAAAAAGGAAAACACTCAGTGATTTATTATCTATTAAAATAAATAATTACAAGTGTCTAACTTAAAAAGTAGGGCAGATACAATGGATTAAATGGAAAAAACGTACCCATGTGTACAAAGCTGCCCTCGCATGGTTTGGAAGAGAACTATTCAGACGTGGAGGAATATAGCTTTTACCACTGATAAGCTTGTGTTTTTTTAAAATGTTTCATAATATTACTAAAACTAACAAAACGTTAATTCTTAAAATATTTCATAGTATTTTACAAATGCCAAATATAACCATTAATATAAACTATTTTTGCTAAGCATTTATTTCTTTACATTATTACTCACGTTAATCAAAATTACTAACCAATTCAACATTGCAATAATTATTAAATCATTTCATTGTGTGACGAATAATATTCATTATATATACATTTGTTTAGCTACTGCGATTTTTTTTTACAGTAATGAATAAAGAACACGTTTGGACTTTTGTATTCATTGCTTGTGAAACTCCTACATCACAGACTATGAAATGTCAACTGATCCTACCACCATTTTCTGTGGGTTTGTACAGTTTTGTGAATAGTTGGACAAGTTCATTTTTCAAAACAGTTAGTTGCATTTTTTAAAGATTCTAAGTAAAAGAAAATATGTAAATTATTATTTTTTTTTAATGAGAATAATAGTTTATTCTTTAATGTGTTTTTAGTTCTTTCTATAAGGGTAGCTGCCATAAGAAAAACACAAAATTACGATTTTTCTATAATCGGATCAAAGATTTTCTTCTAAAATTTTTAAAAGAGATCAAACAAAACGTATCGGTTGCCATCTCTCCAAAAATATAGTTTAGTGAGTTATCAAAAAATAAATAATCAGTCATGGATCCACAGATTTCATTCAGATTTTATTGGAATGTGAAGAATAATAACCCAAATTCGTGTGGTAAATCACAAGTAAAAATAAGTAGTATATTTCAGGAGTAATTGACCAAAAACAAAATTAACCTTGGCCGCCGTCATTAAAACCTCAATGTTTACCAAATATGGTTTACGGACATGTTTATGGTACAAGCGAAGCAAGATTGGTTCCTTATTGAAATATATAACTATTTTTTCATAGCCATTGTTCATAGTTCTTATTCATTTTTTTCATTAACTATCTAACTGTAATTTTTGGTGAGGATTTGTTTTTGTTGCTCTTTATTTGGTTTTACGGATGGGAGAAGACGAAGTTTGTTTAATGATTTTTATACCATATTTATTATTATTATTTAATGTCAAAAACAATATTTGCACTTTATTATTCTTTTACATTGGTTCATAAATTTAATCAGCAGTACCGTAAAATGTATGGTATCACTATTTAAATATTTCTCCCTCAAAAGCTCAATTTATATATTTAGATGCATACCTACTCTTTGTCATGTCACAAATAAAATACATCATAATTAATTCCAAATATTAACAATTTATAAAATTGAACACCAACGCTTCAAAATGGGCTATAATTTTTTTTTTTTTTCCGTAAAATAGAGTTAGACTTAGTTCAATTATTCTACAAAGTTGGCTACAGTGTCAAAACTGGTTTCATAAAGTGGAAGAAGAACGAAATAGTTAAAAAAAAAAAAAAAAAAAAAAAAATCATAGCGTGTCAATTTTAGGTATTCGGATGTATAGGTTACTTGAAGTCAACAAAGTCTACAATGCAAAGAAGCTCCAAGCCCAGAGCAGTGGTCTAGTGTAGATAGGATATGGGTAAACTAAGCAAATGTGAAGGTCAAAAGCAGGAATATGTAGTGAATTGAAAATATAAACAAATAGAACTTTCAAGGTAGGATGTCAACTGATAAGAGCAGTAGAGATTTACACGCATGCGTAGTAGTAATCTTGTTTACTGTTTACTTCGAGTTTTCCCGCCCTTGGAAATGAAAGTAGGACCATTTTGTGCTAAAACCGCTGCGCAA
Organism: Aphrophora alni; assembly: GCA_963513935.1. Classification (NCBI taxonomy): domain Eukaryota; kingdom Metazoa; phylum Arthropoda; class Insecta; order Hemiptera; family Aphrophoridae; genus Aphrophora; species Aphrophora alni. The sequence continues at coordinate 36,617,839 of OY740770.1, forward strand.
TGGTGCTAGTAATTCACAAATCTCCCGTGCCCTGATGTTAATTCGGTTATTTCATTTCACTCCTGCAGAGCCTTAACCTTAAAACTTTTAATAATATTGTTTGTTTTGTCAACCTTATAAATGAAAGTGTTCTGTGAAACTAATAAAATGAATTCCATTAGTGATCACAATTTTTTACTGATATTCTATAACTTGGGTTTAAAAGTGTTTAACACAATCTCCATAGTTAGGTGTATAAGTCATTGGTTGTCCTTTTGAGACTTATTGAGAATGATCGAAACATTTTAGATTAAAAATGTAACAATCTGAATATTATTTATATTATGCAGTTAGATATAATATAAAATTCATCTTTATTAAAAAAATCCTGTCCAAAGATTAAAACTGAAATACTGTTGATAAATACTCAGAATTGATGTGTTACTAAAGTGGCTGCATTATTAACACATATAAACGTATAAATAATGAGGCATTGAGAAAATAGACACAAATCGGGAATCTATGAAATAGATTTTCTAAAATGAACATTGGTATTACTGTCTGAGAATATGGTTCTTACCGCATTTATCAATAATTATAATTTGAACCTAAATTTATGAAAGTACACACCAGCAAAATTACTGTGTAATATGACCTAAAGAAAAAAAATATGTATGTTTGAAATGTTGATTAATAACTTTAATGAAAAAGCAGATACAAAATTTGTAATTGATGAACAACTAGCACTGATACAAATAATGCAAAAATGCACAGGCTATTGCCATGATTTTTAGACAGGTTTGATACTTTAATATAACAACTTATGCCACGGAAATGGCTGCAAGTGGGTATTACAGTTGAATTCATATCTATTATGTACATAAAATAAATAGTTCCATTATTGGACATTATGTAAATATGAAATAATTCTTCTTTACCAACTCTTACAGACATCATTACAAAAACGATGTTTATATGCTCAGGGATTCTCAAAACTAATATTTCAGTTCTTTATTTAAACAAGTAGTATACAACAAATCTGTGTGACTACTCTGTGTATTGTGTGTGTGTGTAGACCCATAAATAAAAAGTTGAGGTTATCTCTACAACAGAAAAATATAAATATTCCGATTTTATTAAAATTATTGTTAACGTGATTGATCAAATTTTGCTCAAATGTATAACCCTAGGTTATAAATTAAATTAATATTATTATTAATAACAATTATATAATAATTTTATTATTAATAAAATTATATTAATAACAATCCTCTCAAAAAGTTGTTGGTACAAATTTAAAAAAAGCGGCAATTCAGATTTGAATCTAAACTTGCTGAAATGTGTAGATTAACAACCCAAACGGTAAGTAAAATAAAATAACTGTTAACAAGTAATTAGATGCAAAAAAGAACCTTGATTGCTGTATTTGAAAAGTCTAAATTGTAAAAAAAAAAATGGCTACATATTCAAGCAAATTTTAGTAATTCTGTGCTAACATACGAGCGAGAAAGTTTGTGCAATAATCATGCGATATTTAATCGTTTCTAAAATTTGACTTTAATGTAAACTGTTAATAAATAGCAAGCATGATGGTATTAATGATTTTTTATTGAGAAGAGAATAACAGTAGTTATAACCACAAATAAACAAACTGTGGCTAAGCTAATATGGTGTTATATAGCTAACTTTGTTTTCAAATTAGATTCAAATTTTGGTTAAAAGCACACTTAAAAAAATCAATCTAATAACTGTAACTAAATGCAGTTTCAATGTGTTGATTAGCTAAAATAATATAACAGCACTAACATGTTAAGTGCCACATGCAATATGCCTTTTTCATCTTCAATGCCAATTTCATTTAGTAATGTTAACTCTAGAATTTAAGGGTGAATGTGCTTCACAAATCATTATAAACACATATTTTAATAAGAACCCTGTCTAATAATTTGTGTTGAAATTCCTGTTAATAAGTGTAAAAATAACCCCTAGTCCTATTGCCCAACACCTATACAAGCCCGACAAACAATTCTAACAGAAAACAAGCAAGCAAAACTTTTAGATTGGACCAATATTTATAAAATAGTTCTTACGTTGCACTTTATTTTAATAATACTAAGTGTTACAACTTAATAATTTTGAATATTGACTCGAAGGTCCCATCTTCAAAATTACAAAAATTGGAACTAACACTTTTAATGTATAACTTACGACTGACTGTCACAGAGTATACTAGAGTCACTAGAGATTGACAGACAATAATAGATAATATTGCTACTGATTTCAATCCTAAGTTTTATAATATTAAAGTAGTAAAAACTACTTTTTCAGATCAATATGTACAAAAAATATATATTAATGACAATAAAACAAAAGTTAACCCAACCATAACAAAATAAGTAAGACAAGTGAAATTAAATAATATATTAGAATTAACCCTTCGCACGCTGAATAAAATTTGCCTTATTTCACCTCAACGCTGAAATAACTTAATTTTTTTTTTTTCAAAGTTAATTTTTGTTTTCATTTTGTATGTGAAAGGTTAATTAAAAAAAAATATCATCATTAGTTTTCGGCTACATTTAACATTTTTTTATTACATACAACAAAATAGTAAAAAATTGCAAAAAAATTTAGTTTTTAATTAATTTTTGTAAATTGGAACAGTTATATTGTGAAATAATATATAAAAAATACAAGGTAATGTTGAAAAAACAAAAAACAATACTTCTTCAAAACAATGCTCAAATGAAAACACGGAGGTCGTCGCCTATCAGACTAATGAGACTGCAAGTGTAGCCGTTATCCGCTTTGTAGAAGCTATAGAGTGCGTGCGCCGCCGGGCAATCCCAGACAAAATAGCGTCCCCCTTCACTGCTTCGAGGCGTAGAACTATCAACAAAACGTTTTTCTATTCCTGAATAGACAGCGGACATGCCTCTGCATTCTACCGGAACTTTGGTGAACTAATTAACTAACCATAGGCTAAAATATATTTTTGCGACTTTAATCGTCATTTGCGTTTGGGTCAAAGTCTACCATTGCGGCTATACTCGTTTGCCGCGTGGGAAGGGTTAAAACACCGATAAAACAGAAAACTTTTCAGCTCAAGAAAAGTATAGTGCCTTTTTAGCAACATTTAACTACTGGTTCTGGGTGGCATGTCCCATGATTAGAGTCCATCAAAAATTAGTGCAAAACCTAAATCTTGGATTTCAAAAGCCATTTCGACTTTCAGCAAAAATCTAAAATTTTATTGTAGTATTTCTAAAAGTACAAACTTACAGAGTTTTCATAATTTCTATAAATTATACTGACAAATATAGAAGAAAATTATACAAAAAGGCAAATTTAATCATTAGATGTCAAGAGATGTCTCGAAGGCTCAGCTAATGTTGGGAAGATAGCGTGGGACGTAATTGACTAAGAGAGACCACTCAAACAGATTACTGAACAGCAGGACATGCCTTGAAATTGAACTACAATGTTGTGAAAGATACACAAAGTGTATGCAACATTTCGAATTAATTTTTTAACAAAATAGGTGAAAAGATCATCAAATTGAGGTATTCTGATTGTATACTTGACAGTGCTACTTTTCCCATTCAGTCCACCATGTATTTTAACAAAGTTACAGAAAATGAAATTCGCAAAATTATCAGATCTCAAAAAAATCCTCTTCAGGATATGATGAGATATCAATCAGTGCTGTTATATCAGTCCTTTAATACATGTTGTTTCCTTTATCAATTAAAAATTAAACTACTTTTCAAAAAGGTTGACTCTGAGGATGTACAGAATTAGAGACAGATTTCCATTCTTTTCCAAAATGTTAAAAAAAGTGTTTATGAGTCTTTAACACATTTAAATAACAATAACATCTCACAAAAAGGCTGATGAACTGGCAAGGAAAGGGTCTGGGACTCTACTCATAAGTGCAGTGGTATAAGTCAATCTCTAGTAAGAACTATCTTGAGATGATGGTTAAAGACAAAGATATTTAACAGGTAGAAGAAAACCTCAAAAAGTCATTGTTCCACTCTAACCAAAAATTCTCTAGATACTGTTAGGAATTAAGCTAATATTGATTAGGTTATATAGTTAAATGTCCTCACAGTAGTTAATAGAGAGTAAACAATTGTTATAACAAAATGTAAAAAGTTAGGAAACTGCTGACCTTGCAAAAGATGAAACCATCAAATGTGTCATGAATCACTCAAAGATATATATGCTAAGGCTTGAGGAAATCAAGGTCAATCAATCAACGAATGGGCTGGAGGTAGGGAGTGAGACTGCCAAAAGAAGGCGAGACCATTGAACGTTGCCAGGGTGTCATCGACAACGTTGGTTTCTTCAGGAGAATATTCCAGGGAACTAAGGACCACAAAGGATCACATTCCTTGCATGGTTAAGCTTCAGTAACAGATGTGAGAAAGCTTCATGTATATTTTGTTCTTGTATTAACTTAGTACATATTAACCTATACAAAACTAACTTTCTGGTTACAACATTGGTTTCATTCAGGGTTAAAGATAGTAAAACTATTGTATTAATTTAAGTAATTTAACCACCATTGTACTAAAGAACACATCAGATTATTGTTACCAGAGATTGAAGTATTATGTTGTTTTGAATTGAATTGAATCATCAATCTATGTATTGTATGCATGAACCTCAATATAAATATCAATTAAAGATATTGTAATGAGTTATATAATTTTATTTGTTTATTTACATAAAATTTATAACAGTAAAAAAGACAGGGAATTAGTTTTAAAAATCTGCTAGTATTAATATATCAGATTCATTTTATCATATAAAAAAAGGATTGAGTGATTTCATTTCACTTCCTATAAGATCATTCAATGTGCTTTCATGGTAGTAAAATAATTAATTATATCTTTGAAATAAAGTTCTGTATTTGATACTACTATTGCCATACTGAAGAATCTTGAATAAGTGGATGATTTTCTTAAATAATTTTTTACTCTTTTCAGTACACTAAAAGAAGTACTGAAGCATTTGAGTTAATCATATCACAAAGGAATTTGTTCTCACCAGGTTAATTTAATCTTTCACATTACCTTCAAGAGTTTTTAGACTGTTAATGAAGGCTTCCATCCATATTACGTACCTTTTAAAATTTCTGAAGTGTATATATTCTTGATTTAGTTCTGGGAGTAGATCAAGACTAGTCTACAGTCGGTTAATAATGAAGATTAAAACAAATTCTTGACCAAGGTTCCTCAAGACTCTAGTCAATGGCCCAATAGGAAATCACCCACACTGAGCATCAAAGAGTAATGTACTCAACAAAATATAATAAAAACCTATTAAAAGTCCTAACAACATGTATTGTTTTGTTCTTCTTTTAGTTTAACGGACAACATTTTTTGTGCTAACATAGTCTTCGAATTAAAAAAAAAAATTATTATTTCAATTTAATAATGGTAATAAATATCTGTTTCTAATGTCTCATCTATCATTAGCATAATGAATTTGCTACTGCGGTTTCAAATGCATTTTCGTATAAAACTTCAGATGTAAAGTACTTAAAGAGCCATTTCCTCACAAAAACATTAAATTGCAACAAATAGATTAAAAAGAGAAACAAAATAATTTAAAACATTAATCGTTAGGCATGATATGATATTGATACTAAAGTAATGTTGGACATTTTTCTTCATCTCTGTGTCGAAGAATCTTGGAGTTAATCCCACCATACTCTGTTATCTACATTGTTGTGTCAAAAATTATGTTAAAATCAAAGGATAATTTATCATAATAACTATCTTTTGTGTTGTCATCAATTATAGTCTTTTTTGTTATTATATTTAGCTACATGTTTCACTGCACACAGACAGCATCCTCTAGCTAGTCAATTATGAATAAAACAAACACACACAGATATAAAAACATATTTTGAACATTCATTGTTCATGTTATAATGTGTGTAACAAATATTAATGTATATTAAGTATTTATGATTTTTTAAAAAAAGAGTTATTTCATATTTATCAGTATTGTACTTTGGACAAACAAAATCTTGTAAATTTATTTGAATTTTTTCATTTAGTATGTCATAAAGGCAATTGGAAGTAAAATTTAATTTTTCATTTAATATATTGTCCGGATTATTTTTGTTATGCCTTTAAATTTCATATTCTTTTATAACATCCATCGTGTGTCCTTTATTTAGTCAAAGTAATAACATCATGTTGTCTTGAATGCTGGTGTATGAATGTTCTGCAAATGCGGAAACTGTTACCTTTGTATTTTTTACTACTCGGTATATGTTCTCACCGTTTAACATATTTTGTAGGTCCAACTTTATAACTTTAATACATAGACTTTTCTGGTATGGTTGTAAATATGTCTGTATAGCTGTGGTCATAATCAATGAAATGAGCAGCAAAATTGGACTTCAAAGAATTCTTCTTCAGTATGTCTCTACTGAATCTCTTTTTAAATGAATGGCCTGTTTGTCTTATGTAATATTTGGGGCACTTTTTGTACACCAACTAGTAAACTTCTGTTTTTTAACAATTCAAAATTTATAAAGTGGTAAAGTTGGACCTACAAAATGTGTTAGACATTGCAGATAATGAAAAATAATTGAGATATTAGTTCCATACCAGTATCATATTATGCTATCATGACATTTAGTACTTGCTTCCTGAAGATAATGCCAAAACATATTCAAAACAGCGATAGTGAATTCATTAGCTAGTAGATCAAGAGTCGATTGATACAGATATTTTTTTGTTTCTGTTATTAATTTGATCTGGGAAACTCAATTACTTTTTTGAAATTTTTTAAAATATGATTCTCTAACAATCTAGAAAAAGTCAGTGGTGTAATTATTTCAAGAATTATTTGTAAAACAAAACAAATAAAACACAATTTTTCCTTTTGTAAAATTCTATAATTTATTTGGCCTAGCCGGCCATGGTTTCGTCAGTTACGGCATTGACAAGGCTCTTACAAGACTGAGCTCTTATAGTCTTGTAAGAGCCTCACCAATGCCGTAACTGGCGAAACCATGGCCGGCTAGACCAAATAAATTATAGAATTTTACAAAAGAAAAATTGTGTTTTATTTGTTAAAATGGAATTCTATCAAGTACCGTCGGTCATCAGTGTAAACAATATTTGGAAATATACTTTTTTGGTTAATAGACTTTGTTAATAGTTTTTTATGAATTTTTATAAATGCACAAAATTTATTTCTAAGAGTTAACACATTGGTTCAGTGTCACTTGCCACTCCATATAATTCTTAAAGGAGTCTGGCTTCCTAATATTCCTTCTTCTAATTTAAAAAAAAAAAATCTACATTTATGGCCTTTTGCAGACAGTTAAATTACACATCTTATTTATACACCAACTTTTAGTTTGTGAAATATCAGGTAGTAGTCAATACTTTGTATGAGTATATATGATGACTAATAGTAGCTTAATTATATTATTGTAAGATATTATTTCTATTTGAAACTTATTAGAGAACATAAATCATGAAATAGAATTTATTAACTATTTTAATAAAAAAAATATGTTTAGATCCTTACATAATTTTATTAGTGGAAAAATCTAGTTTAAAAATCAAAATTTAACAAAATTACACTGGTATTTCTAAAACTACATGCCTGACTGGATTTTTTTTTTTAATAACTGGAAAGAACTGGAACATATAACAACGACTATAATAACACAAAAATTAGTTTTCGTTATAGTACAAACAAGACTTGCGCATTCAATATTTGTGCAGAAATAACTTATAAGTTTATTTTTCAAATTCAAGCGGAAAAATGATACACAAAGATTATACAAAATTTCTTACATGCACTGTATTGTGCACATTTTACGACAAATACAAGTGTTGTTTCAAGTGTATACAATTTGTCAGGTTTGTAAATATGGATTAAATGTTCCATTTCGTGAATTAGAAAAGTATTATAGAAATAAAGTGAAGAAAATAAAGTATGTGCACAAAGTGGATTGACATATATTCATAATATCTGTGAATATTGAAGAGGCAAGAGGTATAACAAATATGAACTCGCTCATTTAAAATACTGAACATGTCATTTACCATCCTGTACTTGAACAATTTATTAAAATAAAAACAGTAGGCTGTTACAAATAGTACCAGAAATTATCATACTCTCCACAATAACTTTATTTAAAATAATTTGTTTTAGTGACCTTTACATTATCATGGATGACAAGTCCTTTGCTATACACATTTTCATTGCTTTAACAGTAGTGTGGGCTGTTGTCTCATCTTATTAAACATAAAAATGATTTTGATTGACATCGAGTGATTTTAAATGATCCGAAAATAATTATATGAACATTGTTACTTAACGGCTTCAACTTACTTTTAACTTTAGTCTGTTGTAATTTTTTAGGCGCACCAAGTTTCTTATTAGGATATGCGTTTATTCTTTTGTAAGCTCTTAAATAACTTAATTTTTAGTGACAATTCTAAAGAAAATTCACCATTATACCACTGACAGTAAAAAACATGTAGGAAGAAATAAATCTAATCACATTACATATATAAACATACCTAGTGTGATCAAACCCTGATTTAATGAATGAATGTATGTATGTAGGTGGAATAAATCAAATAAATTAGATCTTACATTACGAGTTGCTGAATTGTGCGCATACACATAGCACCTAAGAAAAAAGCTGTTGGGTTGTAAAATTTTAGGAACTGACTGATCAAAAGATGCATTATATAAAAGGTACATACTTTAATAAACAATAATAAAAAGTTACATCAATATTTAGATGCTGAAGAAAAGGGAAACACAAAACACAATACATGCAACATTCCAGAAGACGAGTCAGGGCGAGAAGGAATGTGCATTGTGCAGAAGTAACTAAAGGAACACAAACTAATAACTTACACGTTCTTTTTAGTTTAATAACATTTTTCAATAATATTTTTTTGTTAAGGAAAAAATAAATGAACTAAGTGAATGTTTAAAATTACAAATATTCACAGTATATAGAACTGTATTACTAAAAAATTGCACTTGTTAACAAGTAAAACTATTTATGGTTTGTTAAAAATTGTTGTATCGCCATAGTGGATGTAGCATAAAAATAGTAAATTAAATGTTTTCAGTAAAGTAAAGTTTATAATCAATAGTGGAATGATTGAAACGATTGTAGCATAATAGTTTCATCAGTTTTTGAGTTGTCCTGGTTCCCTGATAAAATAAACGTTACATAAAAGAGCTTTCTCTTGATTTAAAATGAAACGATTTGGTTAGTTTGCTAGGATACATAATTATTATGAATTGTTAGTTAGGTTTTCAGTGCATGACTTTAACAATTTAATGAATAAAGTTAATTCTTTAGCAATTTATAAAGATTTTGTAACAAAATTATGAGATTAGATTAAAGTGGCTCTCTCTAAATCTGTTTGCACCAAGATCACAGAAATAATTCAGGAGTTTTATATTATATTGTATTAACTATATATTTATTGTTATTTAGGATAAACAGGACATAGTAAAAATGTACATATTATGACAATAAGTCTATAATGAAATCTATAACTATACTTATAAAGTTATTTAAAGTAACAACATATATATATATATATATATATATATATATATATATATATATATTAAAGTAACAACATATATATATATATATATATATATATATATATATATTCTAAACTATTAAAAATCATTGCAAATCTGAAAGTAAATAAAATAAACATTCAAATCCACAATAAAATTTGCCTTTTTAAAAACTAATGTTTAAATTAATTAAGTGTTAATATTTAGTACTTGATGACCAAGAGATATTTCATTTTTAAACAACAAGACAAAATACACTATAGACACTTCAAAGGGACTTTAGAAGATCTGATTTCATTTTTAGAGACTAAGATGCGACGGAAATCGTCTTTACAAATTTATAAATAATAATAATAAAATAATATAAAGACCAACAATAAATAATACAAATACATCTGGTTAATGTGCCACTTTATCCTTTTTATAAAAACTGAGTTTATAGAAATTGTTAGTGAAGAAATAAATTATGTTAAATTTTAAGAATATTTAAATATACATCTTAATATAAATAAGTAGGACTAAAAAATATTTATTATATATATATATATATATATATATATTGTATATAATTTATTAAAAATTATGTAGAAATAAAAATAATTGATCTACATTAAACATCTAGAGTGACACTAGTCAAACATTAAAAAGTGGAATGAAATTCTTTTTAAAAATATAATCAGAGTTTGGAATCAAATATGAGTCATCAATTAACCAATCAGCCTGTCTATGCAACTTACTGGAGAGATAACAAAATCAGTCACTCTTCCTATAATTTGAAATTTTGGACCATGTGTGTGGGGTATTTTTCAAAACATAATGTATGGAGCAGGATATGCAGTTTCTGAGCAATAAGAGAGAGAAGAGTTTGTTGCCATTGTATTTTGACACCAGAAAAATCTTGTAAAATGTATTTCATTTTATACTGCAGTATTAATTAAAGCTATAAATATTTCAGAGTGTTGGTGTGCAAGCTATGGAAATGACAGTTACTTCACAAAGTCGAGGAAGTCTAAGTGTCTTTTAGAAACCTAGTGTTAAAGTCTATGGTGTAGTGTCCATAAGTTGTAATGCAGATGATGTAGATGTAAGCTCTTATGAAAGTTAGTGTTCATAATATTTATTGTGTATGGGTATCCTTTAATTATAGAAGAGAATCATTACAATTCCCTCCCTTTGTGAAGTTTAGCAATGATCCCAATAGTTGTCTAGTATCTACCTAGTCAAATTCTGCATATGTAATGCAATCCAATTTGCGAAGATGGTCACAAGACACAGTTTACAATAATTGTTTATGTTTAAAGACCCAATAAATTCAGTTTTTAAATACAAAACACTCCATTACCCTTTTTATTCATAAATAATAATACAACCAATTGCAATTAATTATTATTTCAAATTAAAATTTTATAATAACATTTAGAAATCCCACTTCGTGAAATGGGTTATAAACCCAATGATAATTTTTCAAATAATAACAATAAAACTGCAAATTTTGTGTTGAAAATTAAGGATTATTGTTAGATATTATCTAAACACAGTCAATCCAATTCTCAGAACTGAACCGGTTTTTCAATACTTGGACAAGATAAAATCAATTTACAGAACTCATTGGAGGTGTTTTTATTTTAAAATTTTTATTATTATTTTTTATTTTATTTTGGAGATATAGTTCCATTTCATTTAACTCACTAAACAATGGTGGGATGGTAATTACTAAAGTATTTTCCAAAATATCAAGTCTAAATATGTCATAGTTGACCATAAAAGGCCTAAACAATGTGAGATTATTTTTGGAAAAACTGACCTCACATTTATGTTAATTCAGAAAAAAAACCTATAATCACAACCAGTTTTTGGTTTGGATGTGTTAAAAATCCAAACTGCCATCCTCCATCCAAATATAATTTTACGAATCACATACTACCTAAAGCAAATAGCCAGCTTCAGTTTGTTTTGTTTTCAAAATTCATTAAATTATTTGGGGATATAGTCGATCCACACAAACACATTAAATGTAATATCATTCAGTGAGACTGGGAACCTATGTCTCTGACATTTCACTTTAAGAAGACTAAGACAATGACTTAATGTCACTTGTCTTTGTTTCAAGACTACTTTATGAGCTCAATTATTTCACTAAAATTTGAATGCTTTGTCATTGTTTTTACACTGACCAATATCAGCAATATTTAGAACACCGAGTCTCTTAAATACATTATTGTAATTTGTAAAAAGCTCACTTTACACCATTATTATATATGATGATGCATTTTTTTTTTTTTTGCTTTCAATTTTAGCAATTTTTCTTTATTTAATGAAAAAAGTGTTTGGCAAACAATTGACCAAAAATAAATTTATGTTTTGTAAAATTGTGTTTTTTGTAAAAGGTGCTAATTTTTAATCGGTAAATACACTTTTCTATGCTTAAAATGATTTCTTTCAATTAGTACTCTTCCCTAGAATAAAAAAAAAATGCTGGATGAAAAACTGTCCAACTATTATTTTTTAAATAAATAAATTCATGAAAAAAGTTGTGGGTTTTGGTCATTTTACTTATATATTACTTTTATATAATTAATAATATATATACAGATACACACACATGTATATGATTTATAATGGATTTTTGTGAGAAACCAAAACGAAGGTTTTCAGAATTAATAAAATCATGTTTATTTTACAATTTCACATAATGAATGTTATTATTTGTAAAAAAATCTGTGTAAATGTAATAATAATAAATGAAATTGTTATTTTATCCTAAACGTAGTTTTTCACTGTATGATATTTTTCAAAACACTCATTTGGTTGCAGACACAAGTGCTGAAGACATTTCGTGCAATTAAATTGCCTAAAATAAATAGGTTTATACAAAATTTTCAGTTTCGATTTTCTATCTCAATAGAAAATACTCTTGGAAACACAAAAATATCGATTTTGATATGTACATAATAACTATGGTGTATACAAAGACGACAATAGACAATGTATGAGATGCGACAGTGGTCTATAATGGTAATTACAATATGGTGCACCGGTGGACTTGTAAGGGTAAAAGATATTCATTGATTAGGTTAAATAATTAATTTGTCCTTATCTCTATTGAGAATTTAGTTTAGTTGACATTGTAACAATTTAAAAATTTAGCTGAAGTTACTTTTAATATTAATAATTTGTTAATTTGCTCGACTTTAGGGCGCCAGGTTTGCTTTAGCATACCAATTTAGAAAAAAGAATGAATTTAATTATTTATAAGAAAGAAAAAAAATCTCTGGGGTCGCAAGTTCTTTTTACAGTGTACTTACAGTGGATTTTGGTTTTTTAATGAGAACACTTTGACTGAAATGTTACAAAGAAAACATTTATTAAAGACAAATAAATTTTTATACATTAGCATTTGTTATAGAGACATATATCATGAAAACAACTATAGCTATCATCTTAGTTAAATTACTTTTTATCTTCTCAGAGGGAGAACTGATCTTTTATTCTTTGAATTTAAAATTGACTCTAAGTTGCAACTAAAATTGATTTTATGAATAAAAACAAATTGAAATTCCTTTAAAAAGGTTAAATAAGTCATCAGACATTTATTTCTTCTTTACATAAAAAGAAATTGTTATCCTTTATATATCAAATTTATGTAATAAAAGTTAAGATATTAAACATTGTAAATTTCTATACAATAACAAAGTAAATATAATGTGTTATTTAACACTAGTTACCAGACCATAGTCATTGTACATAATTCAATGATGTTCCTGCAGCGTCCTAAAAATGCCGTCGTTGTGTCCGTGGCGAAGTTGTATTTGCACCTCACGAATGTTTATAAAAAGAAAATCTGTTTATACATTAGTCCATTCTACAATTTGTAACTGTTCATTTTCCGACCGCATTGCTATGACACACGCTAATTGTTTATTGTCTATTCGCGTGAACACGTCTAATCAATTTAACCGTTCAAACAGAGTTTTAACACACTCTCACTCTTAATCGACCAACGATTAAATTCTTTACATTTTCTATTTTACTACATATCAAATTATTACATCACACTATGTCCTTTCTTTCCTCAACTCTACAAAACACATCTTTTCCCTCCAAGCTCCTGATTTCAACTTTTTTTGAACACAACCTGTCACTCCTAACGCTGGACTAAGACTGCTGTTGCCATGAGGCAAATTCTTACTTCCGAAAGCGTTCTTTCCGGTTACTGTTCACACATTTTACCGCACTGCCGTAAAATACAAATAATTTACATTTTATAACAAACAAACTAAATTACATTAAAATTAAACATAATAATTCATACTGTTGTCTTGAAAATCCATTTTTCTTTTATTAATGACGTTACTAAATTTAAATTATTATTTGAATTTATTATCTCTTTGGCTTAACCGCGTCTTTTAAATGAGTCTATTTTAAAATCTGACTTTTCACATTGTCACAAAACCCCACAAGGTTTGTATTTCAATACAGGTATTGGAATACAAAGCTTTTATATATATATATTTCAAATCGAAAAAAAATATTAATGGATGTTCAAGACATTTCATTTCAGAAGCTAAGGACCTCATGAAAGAAAATAAGTATCCCTAGTATACTTAATTTAAGAAAGATTCTCTTTTTCTTATAAAAACTAAAAAATCTATTTGCTAAAATCCTATTTCATTATTTTAATTTGTTAGCGTTATATTAACTCATTGCAAAAAAAAAAATATTATACGAATCAATTAGTGCTAAGTCTTATCTCTATTTATACAATAAAACCCATCATCAGTTTCCTTTCCAACCTTGTTGGCTGAAACTTTCCATCAACATTTTTTTGTTGACAGGATCCCGTCACTCAAAGCTTATCTCCCAGACAGCCGTCTGTATATTTTCCTGCCATCTAGCATTTCCTTTCCCACACTTTATTTTTCTGCCAAGACGAAATTTCTACATCTTTTATAAAAATCTACACCCATCTATCACTATCAATCTAAATCATTTTTCAACTAAACGCAATTAATTTTTTAAAACTTCTCATTATTAATTAACATTTTTACGAAAATTATTTACTTATTACTCAACATTGCTTCAATTCACCTTAAAACTTTTCAATTATCATCTTATATTATTATTTATTTTAGTTTAAATCCAATAATTATTTATTCTTACTTAAAATCTCAATTCTCCTTTATCTTGCTGGGATAACATGTTAACTACTGATTCTACAATTACCAAAAACTCTTTTCTTCAACTAAAATTCAAAAATATAATATCATCATCATCAAAAAAAATAAAATTACTTACAAAACTCATTTATTTATCTCAAAATTACCTCTTTACAATTGTATTGTCTCTCAGTATCCTATCTTAAAATTATTTCCATCTTATCTTTCATATTTTAATAATTCAAGTTGCATTAATCCCCAAACAAAATTCTTCATAAATAAAAAAAAACTCCTTATTATTTACCCATATTATTTCATAAATAATCTCCTTATTTCAACGTAGCTTCCTTTAAAAATCATAATAATCGCCGTATTTCGTAGAATTCCTCAAATCTCCCTTTATTTCATTAAAATCGTCGCATATTTCCTTTATTTCATTAAAATCGTCGCATATTTCCTTTATTTCATTAAAGTCGTCGTATATTTCCTTTATTTCATCGCAGTACTCAAAAAACCTCTTAAAAACTAAAATTTACCATTAATGCAACCTAACTACTCTTTTTATAAAAGCTTATTAACAGAACAACTTCATTTTAAATACCACTTTACTCAACAATTCTGTAAAGTCATCATCTTCATATAAAACTCAAAAATTCTTTCATTTAAAATACTTCCTATTAAAATCTCCTTAGTCACCTATTACTTGTATATAAAAACTTCAAAAAATAATAAATTTTACATTGTTTTCCCAGCTAACACCGTATTTCATCAAAATCTTTAGACACCTTTATCAATAACTTCTCACAATCGTCTATTGTTTTAAATTCAAACATTATTTATTAAAAATCATTAATTATTTATTTCATTTATAAATCTCATCAAAATCTCTCTTATCATTATTAATTTATTATTCCTTCCTTTAAAAAACAAAAACTTAACCTCCTTTACTCATCATTTAACATCAAAAAAAAAACTTAAAAACTTTATTATTATCTGTCTTGGCAAAACTCACATAAATTCTCAAACTTTACACAACTATTCTTCATATTTTCAAACCACAAATCACTTAAAACTAACAATTTTTTATCTCATATTATCTAATAATCCTTAATATTTATCAATGTCAAACATACAACTTATCGTTTTACAATTTAACATCTAATTACCTATTCTAATCAGCTAATCAACATTTTTTTACAATTTTATAAAACTTTTCGTTTCATTTCATAAAAACTCTCCTTCCTGTCACGTCCGGTTTAATCTTATATATACAGATCGATCACTTCTATATATATATCCTACAATTTATTTTCAGTCAACATCTGTCTAAATTTATTATTACATGAAGTTTTTCATGTAATAATGTCACACTTATTTATGCATTTTTCTTCCTAACCTCTCCTACCTATCCTTCTGATGGTCTAATCTTTTACATGTACCCTTCAGGTTACACTCTGGACTCTTACACGAAACAACATGTTATGACCCTAAAATATGTAGTGGTTGAAATGCGATATCCCTACTCGATTCGAAATACCGCCCACTACACACTCTAAACCCACAACACACCTTTCGTGCAGTCCCGAAATTGCCTCATTTTCACAAATAAAACAATTTCTTTTACTACATAAACTCCTACCTCCTCCCAAAATGTTCATGTACTCCTTTAAAATGCATCTACACGAAGAAAATTTTAAAATTCATAAAAAATTTCATTCAAATTGTATCATCCGAAGTTGAAATAAAGTCTATTTTACCAATCTTATTACTAGCATCGTCGATTTTCTGTTTATGTAATCCTTTCTAGATGTTATTATTCAAATTCAAAAAGAAAATTTTATTTTTTAAAATTTATTCTAAGTTCTTTACTTAGAAATTTTACCTTCAATACTATTAAAGTTATTTAAGTAATCTACTTTTGTTCTTGTTTACTTTATTTAAAGCCAATTATCCTTTATTTAAGTAAATTTTATTTGAAAACGCAAGTTAAATTAGAATTATACGTCAAAAGTTTTTTATTTTCCTAGACAGCATTTTGGTAACACCCTATATTTCGTCTCAATGTCATGCATAGGACTGACTAAGGAATAAACAATCTCCCCTAGCTGTATGAAGCAATATATCTGTCTACTGATAAGAAGTGAACCTTTTAGCTCCAACTAGATTCTATTTCTCTCGTCATTATTGAATATTTTATTGAATCCACCTACTTAATATTGAATATTGTTTCTTCAACACTACTCTGAATCCTTGCTTCGAACTAACTATCTTATCTATGTCACGTAAAATCAATATTTATCTTAGAGTAAACAACACTCGGTTATTTACTAACAATCTTGCATCTTTCACTTAGCAAATACCTAAACGTTTCTAAATATTATTTCTTCTTAATCATACTAGCTTGGCATATAATTATTTTCTATATTTCTGTCTTAGCTTACAAAATTTATCAGTACACACAAATTATTAGTATTCATAACTCTTAATTATTTATTTTCAAACTTAAACTTACTTATTAACAAAATCTTAACTACTTTTTATTAATTATTTTAAAAATCAAGTCCGTGTGTTTATAAAATGTCCTTACATTTATTTATTCATTCCAAATTTCAATTGATTACAACTCAATTATAAATTATATATTTTTTACGATGGTTCCCAAATTGGTGAAAGATTTTAAAATACATGATTTGATTTTTGTAAATATCTCTAGCGTTAAATACCTCTGTCCACATGGACAGTTTGTCTTGCCTAGTCATCACAACAGACCCTTTCCTAACAAAAGATCTCCCTTTGTTATTGTCTCGGAGTGTTGACAAAATACCTTTCTCTTTCTCCCTCTCAGGCATACCATCACCCCTCCTTCTCTCAAACAACTCAGAATCTACTGACCTAATTTCAACATCCGTTAGTTTAGGAATTCTAACCCCACCATTCTTATACATCATCACAAAGCCTTCTTTTAATATTTCTTTTTTAAACTTGTATTCAAAGCTACTCTTTTCCCAAAAACTTTTAATTATCTGTTCTTGTATTCTAAAAACATTTCTAAATTCTAACATCGTGTATTTTTCAAAATCTACAGTCTTATGGTAAACTCGTTTTTTAAGATAAACAGCTGATTCCTTTATTATTAGATTATTTACCTTTACTTTGTTTTTTGAATTAATTATACCTATTCCAACCCCACCAAACTTATTCACTTCAACATTACTTGTTATCTCTAGATTTACCTTGTTACCTAACCCATTATTCATTATTTTAGAAATTTCTTGAACACAATCATTCACACAATTGTCTTCAATTATTATTAAATCATCTGACATCTCTTTTGTTTCATTAAAACTGTTAATTTCTACTTCAGCTACTGCTTGATCTAAATTGTTATCCAAATTATTAACATTTTCTATCAAAACACCTTCTACATTATTTATCCATTCAAATTCTACTTTTTTCTCACAATAGCTTACTTCAATTTCTACTTTATTATTAGTTTCCATTACATTACTTTCCATTTTAAGATTCTGTTCTAATTTTACATAATCTGATTTTATTTCAACCCTAATTTCTTCAAATTTTTTACACATTGCTTCTTTTAAGTTTAAATTATCTTGTCTTAGCTCTAATTTACTCAGTTTCAAGTCATTATCTATTTTATCCAGTTTAACATTATTTTGTTCAAGTCTAACATTAAAAACCTCCAGTTTAGCATTGATCTCTATCTTGTTTTGATCAAACTTGTTACTTATTTCTTTTAATTCCAAATTGTTTTGATCAAACCTATTATTTATACATTCGAATTTCTTATCACTGTCTAGACTACCCTGATCAATTTTATTATTTGTTTCTAATCTACTTTGTTTAATGTCATTACTTATACATTCAAATTTTTTATCATTGTCTTTCCTAAATTCTAAGTTATCTTTTTTCATTTCAATTAGCATTTCTATCATTAACGCCTCATTTTGAGATTTTTTACTCTCATCTAACCTATTTGGTTCCATTATCCTAACCTGCTCAATTACACTAACCTGTTCCATTACCCTAACCTCTTCAGCTCCTAATTCCCTATCTGAATTTTCTTCTACAATTTCTACCCCTGGTGTTTCTACTAATTTTTTATTCATATCTTCACACTGTTGTTTACTGTTTAGAATCCCATCACTATCAAACCCATTAAAATCCGAACCTGAACTACTAATTTTACTCATACTTGAACGTCTACTATTACTATTACTGTTTATTTCTTGATCTAGAAAATCTTGCGCGAATTGTTCATCTAATTCTTCATTACTTTTTGTTATTTCTATTGGTAGTTGCCCTATGTTTCTAAAAATACTCTCTGTATACTCCATTGGTTCTAAATTGTTTAAAAAATTATGATTTTCTAACCCTACCTGTTCATCATTATTATTAACATTTACAATTTCTGACTCCATTTTTTATCTTATATTTAACACAAAAAATTTTAAAAAA
This sequence comes from Aphrophora alni, assembly GCA_963513935.1. Lineage (NCBI taxonomy): Eukaryota > Metazoa > Arthropoda > Insecta > Hemiptera > Aphrophoridae > Aphrophora > Aphrophora alni. The sequence goes on from OY740770.1 coordinate 36,637,053, forward strand.
GAATCTTTCTTATTATTATAAAGAGAGTCCTTACCTTGATTTTAAGAGTTCTCATTACCAAAATCACTGTATTTTTCGACTTAAAAAGGCCCACAGTTGCGGCGACATTTGTAACAATTTAAAAATTTAGCTGAAGTTACTTTTAATATTAATAATTTGTTAATTTGCTCGACTTTAGGGCGCCAGGTTTGCTTTAGCATACCAATTTAGAAAAAAGAATGAATTTAATTATTTATAAGAAAGAAAAAAAATCTCTGGGGTCGCAAGTTCTTTTTACAGTGTACTTACAGTGGATTTTGGTTTTTTAATGAGAACACTTTGACTGAAATGTTACAAAGAAAACATTTATTAAAGACAAATAAATTTTTATACATTAGCATTTGTTATAGAGACATATATCATGAAAACAACTATAGCTATCATCTTAGTTAAATTACTTTTTATCTTCTCAGAGGGAGAACTGATCTTTTATTCTTTGAATTTAAAATTGACTCTAAGTTGCAACTAAAATTGATTTTATGAATAAAAACAAATTGAAATTCCTTTAAAAAGGTTAAATAAGTCATCAGACATTTATTTCTTCTTTACATAAAAAGAAATTGTTATCCTTTATATATCAAATTTATGTAATAAAAGTTAAGATATTAAACATTGTAAATTTCTATACAATAACAAAGTAAATATAATGTGTTATTTAACACTAGTTACCAGACCATAGTCATTGTACATAATTCAATGATGTTCCTGCAGCGTCCTAAAAATGCCGTCGTTGTGTCCGTGGCGAAGTTGTATTTGCACCTCACGAATGTTTATAAAAAGAAAATCTGTTTATACATTAGTCCATTCTACAATTTGTAACTGTTCATTTTCCGACCGCATTGCTATGACACACGCTAATTGTTTATTGTCTATTCGCGTGAACACGTCTAATCAATTTAACCGTTCAAACAGAGTTTTAACACACTCTCACTCTTAATCGACCAACGATTAAATTCTTTACATTTTCTATTTTACTACATATCAAATTATTACATCACACTATGTCCTTTCTTTCCTCAACTCTACAAAACACATCTTTTCCCTCCAAGCTCCTGATTTCAACTTTTTTTGAACACAACCTGTCACTCCTAACGCTGGACTAAGACTGCTGTTGCCATGAGGCAAATTCTTACCTCCGAAAGCGTTCTTTCCGGTTACTGTTCACACATTTTACCGCACTGCCGTAAAATACAAATAATTTACATTTTATAACAAACAAACTAAATTACATTAAAATTAAACATAATAATTCATACTGTTGTCTTGAAAATCCATTTTTCTTTTATTAATGACGTTACTAAATTTAAATTATTATTTGAATTTATTATCTCTTTGGCTTAACCGCGTCTTTTAAATGAGTCTATTTTAAAATCTGACTTTTCACATTGTCACAACATTACCTTCTTAATGTACATGGCTTATGACCAATACACCTTAAAAGTTGTTTTACCTAAGAAGTACTTGATATTCTAATATTATTACGAGCTTCACAAAGGGAATTACAAAAACCGTTGCTAATGATTCTCAATTGTTACGACAGAAGACCTTAAATCCTACTGTTAATCCAATTGTCAGTTTATCTTCACCTGTTAATCACAGTTCATTTTTCTTCTATTATAGTTATAATATTTGTAAAGTTGTAGGGTGAATCAAGAAGAATTTGGATAGTCAAACAACAAAAACAATTTTGGAGCATTTTGCACTCAATAAACTTAATATTTTTTTAAAACCAAAATAAAACCAAATCACTTTAGTTTATTTGTACTAGTGTCACTCCTGCGGTGAACTCAGTAACATAAGACACCCTTCTTTACATGTGGGACGAGTTTGGCTACCACTTAGATGTTTGCCATGCATCAATGAGGCGACACATTGAACATTTATAACCTGCGTTAAAAAACTTTGAAACTTCCTCTTTTCATTAGTAAGTAGATTGTTTGTGACCAATTTATACTTCATTAAATACAAATTACTTAAATTGGGTCCATATTTTTATAAGACTGTATATATGTAATATCAGACTTACATTCTGAGATCTGTTAAAATTTTTATCACGTTTATTTTTGAAATTCAATAATTTGAGTTTTTTGTACTTCATTTTAAAACATTGGTATTATTTTCATAGCAGCATATTGTTTTGCTTATATTGATTTCATACAGGCATATCGGTTTCCCTTTCATTTAATTCTTTTATTAAGATGAAAGATTTGTGCAATGAGAATTTTATATGTTTCTTGTAAAGCCTTCATATTAGTTTTCTTAACAAATGCAAGTTTTAAAAGAGTAATCAGTTTTGTCTAATAAGAAATATTTCTGAAAATTCTTGATAACAATACTTCTTCGCGACTAAATATTTGCTAATATCCCAAAAATTTTGATCTTTTTATACCTAGAGGTACCACTTAAAAAGATTAGTTTTTTTTAAATGATGGAGCTAGCACAAACCTGTATTATTGTTAGAAACTTCTAGTTTAGTTATGTATTATATTAATACATATTATATTGTGCTGAATCGTATAGATTTGTTTGTAAAACTTTTATAGAGAGGAGGCAATTTGAATGTCATACTGAATATTTTTGAATTGAAAATTTTAATGTGGATTTTGTTTTGTTTACTTTACAAATACTTTAAAGCATACTTAAAATTGAAAACAAAATTTTTATCATCTTAAAAGGAATACTAAATACTAATACAACTTACCACTAATACTTAATAAACACTAATACAACACCAAACAAATGTAAATCAGATTTAAAAACTAACAGTATCCCTGTTCAGTTAAATCTTAGTTGATTTGTTCTAATAGAAAAAAAGTTCATAACTTTTGTGTTATACATACTCAGAGTTAAAATCAAAATAATAAATTGAATGTCTTGTGTTTTTTTATTTCATTGTAAGTTAGTTCTACAGTTTTGAAGTAACAATTCCATTAACCCAATAGCCATCCTTGTCAGGAGTCATGGCTTTATTTTTTGACATTTTTCTAACAAATTCAAGGAAAAGCAATCAGTGATGTTAATTCCAAGAGGTTTGTTCTTGTTATCAAATTTTAGATTGAATGATCTCTTGTATAAATTTCTTAGAATGAGCTACATTTTACAATGGGAAAAGCAAAACATGACACTTAGCCTCTCCTAAAAACTGATGGCGCTTACGTCTAGTGTTTTTATGAAAAAGGAGCTTCTTGGTGAAGCAAAGAGCTTTGTTATCTCTTCAAAACGTATTTACTTTAACACAAACTTTAAAAAAACCAAGATAGATATTCAAGTTATTATTAATATAAGGAGTTATATGTAAAGAAGAAGAAATGCTGATTGAACAAGAGAAACACAAAACTTATGTCCACTGTCTGAAACTTAATGGAGTTAAATCATACTTATTCAATCAAGGGGAAATGTCCCACCAAAAAAATAATGCTCCCTACCTTAAATAAGTCCAAGGGTTACAAAATAAAATTGGTGCTAAAATGTTGTTTTTATGAAGATTATTTTATAATACAAAAGTTGGTAGTCTGAAAAATTCATTGCAATGTTACAATCAAAAATATGGATTGGAAAAAATGTTTAAGACCAATTAATTATGGCCACGTTATATCATGGCTCATGTATATGTATGAAATATTAAACAAAGTACTAAAAAATTCTTGATTTACATGTGTTAACTAGAGAATTTTTTCTTTCTGTATATGTATGTGTTTGTGTTTTACTGTTCTAGAACTTTTTATCAAATTTTGTAGAAGTTTTCTGTTTTAAAGTACCAGAAACAACTTTGTTAATAGGAGGGCCCTGGACCTACCTTGATGTTCACTAAGACATCTCTAAATGATATAAACATGTAATAAATAACTAGCGATAGAATAATAGTAGCTGAACCGAAAAGAAGTTCTTTTGGAATTATGGTTACTGTCATTTGTTTGCTATAGTAATTAAAAAAAAACAAAGCATATTTTGTGTTTCTATAGTCAATGTCAATAGAAAGTAATTTTGACAAAGTCCAATAACTAGACATAATTGTTACCTATGGTTTAAAATAAACAATTGATCAATAATTGAAAACTTATACCTACCTTTTAAAAATTAATTTAGAAGATAATATGCCAGATTTCTTTCTTTTTTTTAATGTACGCATAATTGTAAAATTTTAAAATTCTAGTCAGTACAAAAACCCAAATTTATTACAAGAAATATGATGGGACTTATGTCATTTTGTAATTGTTAAATAACAATTTTTTAGTACAATATTTCAGAAGAAGTCTTGAATTTACCATACCACTTTTGTAACACATCAAGGGTGACCTTGATTATGTTTCAGTGTTCCAAAAAGTTCATCATGTTATGTGCATATGATAATTATATTATAATTTATATTTATAATGTGTACTTGTAAAATTTTGTTATCTTAATATTTATTTCAAGTGGTAAAATAAAAATAAAATTATTGATATACAAATTTTCAATATTTCAAAAATGTTCACTTCAAACATATTATTTTATGGATATGAAATAATATCCATAAAACAATATGTGCATTAAAATAAAAAATCCACAAAAATACTTAGATGAACTCATCAATTAAAAAATAATATAAAGACCAACAATAAATAATACAAATACATCTGGTTAATGTGCCACTTTATCCTTTTTTATAAAAACTGATCTTATAAAATCAAGAAAGATCAGTCATAATTAATAAGAATAACAATTTTCAGTTGTTATTCTTATTATGGTTACATAATAAGAATAATAGTTTTTATTATTGTTAGTATTTTAATGTGTTTATACTGTGAAGTTTGATAATGAGAATTAAAATCGAATTTCAACGTGATATGTAACAACTGATACAAATCAACTGAAAATAAATACTTTACAGTATAATACATTTTTAATATTGTTAGAAGTCTAAAAAGTATCTTTGACTGAACATACAGGTTTAAAAAAAAAAGACTGTTCACAGTTTAATTAAAACAAAATCATTCCTCATCTTTTGAATTCATCACATTCCAATAGACTTTTTTTCTAATTACGATTATTATCTTAATATGTTTTGACCACACAAAAGAAATCTGGCAAAAGAACTAATGCTATAAACCCACATCACAGAACTATTCAAGGGTTCTATCTAGTAAATGTTAATTCAGTCACAAAAACTCAATTACATGCAAATATTTCTGACCTTTATTCTTGATACAGCTTCCTCAGCCTGCATCATTCGAGTGCTCTTGGTTGGTTGACCTTCACATACAAGTTGCGTTGAGCCCAAGTAACGAGCTCGGAATAGAACTCCTTCAATAAGTACTGCCGGTTCATGAATCATAACTGAAAAATAATTTCACTTTTTAAAATAAACAGGTTTATTTCAAAGTTGTAATATTAAAAAGCAATTATCTATTTATAAAGTACTGTGATTTTTTACTATAAATTATGTGCATTTCTAATACCCCTTCCTCCAAACGTTTAGTTAATGAGATTAACTAAGGCTATTGAGTCTTAAGATGTCTTGAAAGTTGCTAGGAATATCAGCTTACTATTTTAGAAATGAACAAAAACTTTCCCATCATAAATTTACTACTTCAGCTTATAGTATAAAATTCATGAACAATATAACAGTGTTCTTGTCAAGATATATTTTGGGGGAATTATCAATGTACCAAGATAAAAGAACAACGAAATCTGAGACAAATTAAAAAAAAATTTGTTTTGAAAATTATATTTCAATTTCTGATATAAAATGAATAATAAAGAAACATCTAAAATATTTCTCTCATTCTCATTTTCCTCTCCTTAAACATTGACCAATACACCCATACTGACCAGGTTTACGAGATAAGTTTTAACTTTTAAAATAAAATAATTAAAATATATTAACACTATTGACATAACAATACAGTTGTCATTCAAATATAATGTATCTGAAAATTTATTTCCATCTTAAAATTAAAGCATTTAAAAGCAATAAAATAGTAAAACAAAACACCTAAAAATGATTATCTTATATTACCATAAATTTTTCTTAATAAATACCTCCGTGAAAAGCAAAAGTGCTATACAATCATGCAGCAAAAATATTAATTAAGCGAATTATACATGTACACACATAATAACTCATAAAAACAATTAGTTAATAAAATAAATATTAAAACAAATGAAGTAAATTTCGTTATTTCTTAAATGTTTGCAGATGAATAAATCTTAGATAAGTTGTACTAGTGGAACTTCTCTCTTGAAATATTTTAAATCATACAATACCAAATGTAACTTACGGGTAGAGTTTAATAAGACACATACACTATGTTTAGATTTTGTATGGATAGGAGACACAGGCTTACCTTAGAATGTGGTAGTTGGTATTACCTAGTAGTACACAAATAGGAAATACCACAAAAAAAAAAAACACTTATATGTCGTAAACACTGTTCACTTTCTCCATCAGTAGAGAGTATAAAAAGAAGGCTTCTCATTGAGAAAGTGAACAATGTTTACAAAATAATTTAGAACTAAAGTGTTTTATTTGTGCATTTTCCTATTTGTATACGACTAGGTAATATCAATAACTACTTTCTAAGCCTGTATGTCCTATCTATACAAAATCTAAACAAATGTAACTTAATTTAGAATTAAGCAGGTTTTTATTGTTAAAATAAAAAATGGTAATGATTTATTGGGTACATATAATAATATGAATTAGTTTGTACTACAAATTATAGTAGGCTTTTTCAAAAAAATTGAATAAAATATAAGCTGAATGAATGATTTATTATTATTTGATTTGATGTCTAATAAAAATGAATACTGTGCCCAATATGTTAACAAAAACATTGTAAACTGTTGAAGGTTTTTATTTTTTACCACGACATTGGCTGCAGTATTTTTTATTGCAACAGATAAAGACTGACTGTAAATATTATGTCTGTATAGATATGAATTATGTTTGTATTATTGAAATACTTCTCTCAATATTATTACAAAAATAACACAAAAGTTACAAATTTTCTTCTAATCAACTTACAGTAAAGAAATCCAAATACAGAATATTAAAGCAATTAAACTATTCTTTATGTTACAAATGAAATTATATATTTAATTAGTTATATATTAAATCAAATACTATACATAGAAACCATAGTGATTCCAACAAAAATAGGTTATGAGTTCTTGAGGGAAAAATACATTTTAGGTTTGATGAGTTCAAACAGCTTAACCGATTTTTGTATAAATTTTATATGTAGGAGTTACCACAGTCATGAAAAACTAATCTTAGATGGATTCCATAAAAATTAGATATATTATAAGACTTACCGTCACAATAGTCTATGTTTGTCTGTAGTTATATCACTACGGCCGTTTCGGCTATTCAGCCATTTTCAAGTGTTATGCGTTGTGTTTCACAGTTTCACAGTACGCGTTGTGACAGTGGGCCTACTGCATCATGTTTTAAATGTTTAAAGAACTTGTGTGTTTGTTATGTGTCGTGTGTTCGTAATTTGTGATTTTAAACTAAGACAACGGTAATACCCGCATAACACTTGAAAATGGCTGAATAGCCGAAATGGCCGTAGTGATATAACTACAGACAAACATAGACTATTGTGACGGTAAGTCTTATAATATATCTAATTATTAATCAGTAGTCGGAATGGCGAAAACAAATATCCATAAAAATCTTGGGGGACCAAATGCTTGACCCCAATTTTTTTGAAATTATTGATAGGTTTTAGATTTGAAAGTATGCCGAAGATTTTGAAATCCTTTAATAATGGTTATATTTCTTTGTGCAGTTATGAGAACCTTTTACACTTTCTATTTTATCAATTTAAGGCAATGCTTCTTCAGCTACAGATAAACAACAGTTTTGCTAAATTAGAAAACCTTAAATTGGATAGAAATAACCATTATTTTCTTAATTTTATCCACTTTACTGTATTATTCTTTTAACAACTTACTGCACAACATTTAATTACCATGACAGAACTTATATACAAAATTTAAAAAGTGCAAAATAATTTTTAAATGTACATAATTAAAATAAATTAAATAAAACACATAAAAAAAGATAGACAGTATGATTTTTACTGTTTGAAAACAATACGTTATAATATTTAAAACAAAAGTAATTTAGTAAATGAAAGATTTAATTTTAGAAGATTTTCAATTTTATTTATAACATAAATATATTTGAATACAGAAATATCAGACAAAATATGATCCGCATATTAGGCACAGAATTCTTAAAAAAAAAAAAAAAAAAAACCATAAGAGTATATTTTATAAAAATAGATTTATTTACATAAGTAAAAATAATAAATATGTCTGTTTTTTGGAAAACTGTACCTAGTACCCATATTGAATAAAAAAATAAATGTATAATTTGAAAACAATATATATATATATATAGAAAGTGAGTTAACTTACCCAAAGAGTCCATTTTGTATACAGAGAGTGTAGAAAGATAGGAAGGGAAAAAAAGAAAAGAAAAAAACATTGTAATAAATCGGTTTTAAAATTGTGAAGAAGTGGTTATGGTTGGTTGCTAAAGCTCTTAAACATAAATCTATGTTAAGACATATACAACATCAAAAACATATGTATACAATACATGTGAGGTGAACAAAAATAGTCCCAACTAGCAACCAATAATTTAATGTAACTTCTATAAATATTATTCCATAAAAACTGAACTTATAGTTTGATTTTGTATAACTTCAAATTTAGCTGCAGATCATGGATAAATACCAATATTTTTGAACAAGCTAAACAAACTTTTTAATCTTTAAAAAAATTTAAATAGTGATCATATTTAATTTACAATTTGAAACATATGTTACCAGATGAAATTTCTAAATATGAATAAAACAACTGAAGATGACAATTTTAAATTGTCGAAACCAGTAATCCTAGTATGGGAGATCAATATTGGAATATGATAAAACAAAGCAATTAACCATTAAATATCAAAATGTATTATTACATTTTTTTTGAGCTTCTTAAAAGCTTTCCGAGATAGAGTGAGGGATGAGGGGCTAGCAATGACAGCTCAAAGTGTGATGGCAATGATTGTCTAAAGTTCACAATTACTTTTCTTCATCATTGTTTTAAGTAGATTTATTTACAGTTATGATTTATGTTTTATATTGACTCAAACCCCTACATTGGAATTATGTTTATTTATAATTATATATTATAATTCACCTAAAATTAATAGATTAAACAAACAACTGAAATAGTAATTAAATATAAACTACAGGCTATGTTAGATAACATTAAAAGTGAATTTTTTAAACCAAAAGAAGTAGGCCTACAATCTCTGAATGTTTAGAAATGATTTTTTATTAATAATTATAACATTTTGTGAAATAATAATTGTGTGCAAATAAGCTGGAAATAACCTAATAAAACAAAATAAAAAAAATTGGAATATTTCAGTTTCTCCTAAAAAATGTCAAAATGATGGTTTTTATTTAAGTCGATTATTGAAATAATATAGCCCCACATGTTTTGGAAATGTTACATGAAACATTATTATATTTTTAATTACAAATTTTGATCCTCAAAAATAGATTTAACAAAATTGTAATACAAATCCGGAACCCTGGGTCATATTTTAAATGTATTTTTCATAGCAAAATGCTAGCAAAGTTTGTAAAGGACATTTAAAATCAAGAAAAACATATTTTTAAACCTTTAACATCAGAGCTAATCTAAGACCCTAACTAAAACCAAACCTATAAACAATATCAGAGGATGTCTAATTATATTATTTGTATCTTTTTATCTATAGATCAGACAGACCAATTTTCATATAATTTTCCATAATTTCATCCTTTGGTGGTCTAAGAAGCGTGATTTATAATGGCTTGTTTTTAAAAGTAGAGAAAAAAAATTGGACATTTAAATTTCTTTTATTTAATCTTTATATGAAATGTTTTATCTATTCAGAATCAAAACTTTTCTATTGTTTATAAACCTAAGCTAATTCTCTTTGAAAATGATATTTGAGATTTTATCAGTATGAATGATATTTAATTCTTTTACTTTACTAATAATACTAGTGATAGTAAATGGTCAATACACACACTTACTTTTTGAAATGTGTTAAACTCCACACAAAATAAAAACACAAGTGAACTTTTATAAAAATTAAATTTTCCAAAATACTTAACTTGAATCCAAATTTTACAGTTTAAAAAAAGCTGAAAGTAAATGCTATGATTATATCTAGCTCTAATATGTGTTATACTTATATTTTATATAGCATACAAAGAGATACTATGTTTACTATAGGGTTACTCAATTTGTAATATATTTTCTATAATTTTGTACTCATATTTTATACAGTACACGAATAGATACAATCTTTACTATAGAGTTACTCAAGCTATAATATATTATGTATAAATAACTAAACAATTTATTTTGTATATTATTAGAAAAAGTGCATTATTCAACTAAAAAGCAATGCAACGATAATGAAAATCTGCTAAAAACTAAGACACAAAAAAGCAAGGTGACTTCAAAACAAAATAGGTGTTAGTTTTATAACATTAATAATTATTGACTTTAAAACCAAAATAAATTTATTGTATTTTACATTGTTATTGCATTTAAATAAGTATTACCTTCTTTATTCCTGCCTTTCTTCTTTCCACCTTCCTTTTCCTTAAAAAAAAAAAAGTTACAACTTTATTTCAGACATATACAAACATATTACAGGAAAATAATAAAGTGAGATGTAGTTAATTGCCAACACTATAGAAGGGTGGTGGTTAACGGCATACTCTGCTATGGAGCTACAGAGAGAGAAAGAGAGAGGGAAGGGGAGATAGATACTTCCATTTCTTGTGTTTACTGATTCTTAAAGAAACAAACGCTCAGGATTACTTCTAGAATTATAAATATGAGTGGAAAATGAGCTTTGGGCTCTCACTTGATCCAAACAGTTTAACCCTCCAAGTGCTAAGAGTCTCGATCGCGATCTATTTTGCCGTGGCCACAGTGCTAAAGTCGCGATCACGATCTAATTAAACAAGGTTTGCTAAAATCGATATACCAACGGTAATTTTTATCCAAACTACATGTATTTTATATAGTAACTCTGAGTAAAAGACGCTCTATTCAATTTGCACAATTTTATCGATGGTTATAAGAAAAATCAATGTTAGCAAGCCTGTAAAAGACAAATTGATGTTTACTGCTGCGTCCCGGCAGTGAATTGTTGATTAGTGTTTTTGTCTATATTATTTTGGTAAATACTATTTATTTTATGATTATTTAGTGTATCAGTAGTGTTTTTAGTGTAGTATTACACATATAATAATGAGTGAACTTGGCAATTCAAGTGATATTCATAACTGTTTGTGTGAAAGTGATACCGCTAGTGATGAAAGCGGTAACTCCGATGTAGGAATCAAAATGTTTGTTTATGTTTTTTTTTGTGTGTATTACATATTTATAATAACTAATTTTAGTAAATACATGATATTCAAAGGTTAAATGCCAATACTTTCTAAAGACACAGTAATAGAGCACACTAATTTGCAAAAGTTGGATGTAGGTGTCACACAGTGCGCGAAATTACTAAATTTGAAGTTTGTGTATGTATGAATGTTTACAACGATGTTGACATTATGAAGAAAATAAAGTGGTACTTATGTTACATTTCTAGTTTTGTAACACAATTTGCTACATTTTGTATATATTGGAAATTGGATTATCATAATTTAGTTATTACCTACGTTGTCACTAAATGGATAAAAGATTTTTTTTTCCCTTTTTCTCTTTCTTTTTTCTTCTTTGGATATGAGTAGAAGCAGACCTCAGTTTTAAAATGGTAAGTTTTAATTTTATTTCATTTTGTTCTATGGGTTTTCCTGAAAATATTGATGTATAATGTGTCATATTTCAGCCAATAAAAGTGTATTATTTCCTGTGTACTAATAAAAGCCTTGCGCAGAGCGTTGAACTAGCTTAGCACTGAGGACTAAAATAATTTGCACTTGGAGGGTTAAAGGATAACAGCTGATACACAACTTACACAGAGTAGTCATGCTGAAACTTTATGGACTAAATTAGTCAGGGCATGTGTATTTAAAAAGAGATACATCAACAAATACATTGAGGACAGTGTATTTTGCTTATTTTCAGTTTATTCTTCAGTAACAATAGAATAATATTCAGGTCCTGGATATTATGTTAGACCGGATTGTATATTTGGTTTATTTATATTTATTCTTCAGTATATAGAGTATATTGTGAGGTTCACAATAACATTGGGGGCCCATATTTAGAGTGAATTGTACATTTTGAACAAGGCATAATTAACCTATTGAGATTTTAATCAAACAGTTAAAGAATTTATCCCTTACCTCTAATGTACTTAGAAGTTAAAAAAATTAAATATAATTTGAAATTATGTAGCCAGTTTCACCTGTAATGAACTCTCTAAAAACTTGAAATGAGATTAGAAATAGCAAGTTAAACAGACTTTAAAAACAAAACAGAATTCCTTGCACCTCAAATATTTGGGGGAACACTAATGGCTGATTGATGAACTAACTATTTGATACTATATTTAAATTAGGTTGAGTTTTGTAGGATGATGCCAAGAACAAAATACTTTATCTAATGACTAAATAAAGGAATATTGTATAATAATAATAACTCTGTTAAATACAATGACGAAAAATCTTAGTTTGTTTATACTTTATTTTTAGTCTCACACCAATTGTTATATTAATAATCCTAACCTAATGTTAAGAGAAACATACTAATTACTAGCGCTCTATCAATCTTTCTATATATAGGTTGAATGTATGATTTTAAATTTAATCCAACTTAAAGTGTCCTTGATGAATTTATAATGGATTCATTTAGAATATATATGGGGAGAAAAATCCAAGTATTTATCATTTTAAATCAGACATGACTCAAATAATTATCTACAAAATACACTATATATTACAATTTTAAATGAAAGAGTATTATTAAATTGATTTATATTTAATAAATATTTCAACATCAGAAAAAAGCTCAGTTATTTTTGTGTACACTTACATAGTTCCAAGATCGAGTCATAGTTAAACTAAAAATGTTAGTGAGATGTTTACTCGATACTGCAAAAAGCTTTGTTTGATATAAGCAATGAGAGATAAAACACATAGCAAACAAAAACTAACTAGATTACATAAACACAAGATTTTATAGCAATGGCATACAAGATTGTACAAACGTAACATGAATAAGAATAAACGACCTATTGTGGTAGCTGTGTCATTTATATTTACATTGTAATCAACAAAATGTCTGAATTTTAAATGGTTTTATTATTTGTTTATTCCCTTGACAGTTTTCCATTTAGATACTAAATAAATAAAATTGGATGTATTTTAACTTGTTTCGTAATAGGTAACAGACAATTGGAACAGATTTTATCAATAATATATCCCACGAAGAGGTACACTCTATTAATTGCTTATTCCTTAACCGATTCTATTGAAATTTTACATACTTTGTAATAAAGTTACCAAAAATGTTGTGTAAAAATTTCAACATACTCGTGTTTATAGAAACAAAAAAGCTGCAACACAAAAAAACAGCTGTTGAAAAATAAGTACCGCTTTTGTTACGTTTGTAACAATCTATATATTTAATATAGCTTGGGAGAGAACCTTGATGTAAATTAACTCAGGCAGAAAAATGTTAATATGCAGCGAACTGCCCAGATGTGAACTTTATCTTTTACAATTGTTGTAATGATAGAAGATTGTTGTAACACTTTATATGCCCAAGCTACACAATCTTTTGATTGTCCTTCTCATAACTCCATATATTAAATTTTCACAATCTTTTCGATTCTCCTAATTTTTATAAAACAACTAAACATTAGTAAAACTCAAATGCATTGTGTACATTATGTAAATATCAACCTACATAAGAATAGTCAATTATATGGCCTACAAATACAAAAGGCCATGTCATGTCCTACCAAAGTCATGTCCTACCACCACCTCAATCATTTGCTAGTGCTCCAAATATCTATATATTCTTAAAATTTTCATGCATATGTAGCTTACTATATGATCAAAAGCTCATATGTTGAATGTCAGTAAATCGAGGACTTTCTGTATTACCAAAATTTGATTCTTATATATGTATTTATCAAAAAACTGTACAGAATCCCCAATTTGAAATCTCATGTATTGAGATCATGAATTTTATATATTTCTATACTATGAATTTATGAACATATATTTGGTCCCTAAAATATAATTCTAATTCACCCCCTCCCACAGAAATGTATATGTACACAACACATATATAAGGATGTCAGGAATTATATTATTAGATGAAGCCATCTGATTAAGGAAAGCTCAAGAAATTTTTGGTAGCAACACAAAACTGACATTTTAAGTTGATCCAATATACTATGGGTCTATTTATAGGAAAATTGTTTATTTTACAGGCAATGGAGGTATAAAATAAAAAATGCATGAAACGAGACCTTGTGTAACAACAAAAACAGTAATATGATAAAAACCCAAACCAGATAATTTATTACAATAAACAGGCAGGAGTTATCCTTTTCAATGATAACACGAGGTATTAAAGTGCCATGCGAGAGAAAACATATGTTTTTGAGACCCAGCGCACCCCGGCTAGCCTGCACTTACCAATTTTTATAAAAAAATATTGTAAAGTACTGAGAAGAGTCATTGGGGCTGCAAAAAGCATGGTGAATGACAGACACATTGAAAGGGCCGAAAATAAATCTGGGGCAGTCTGGTAAGTTGTCCGGCGGGAAACTGGGGGTATAATACCTCATGTGATGATAATGCTATGTTTAACAGTGGAGGTTCCGTTATTGAGAACCCACTTGAAATTGCCGACATTTTAAATAGATGTTTTGTTGGGGTATCAAATAATTTGAGCCTTAAAGTAAATCTTGATAGTGTGACTGATGCATTAAAAAAGAAGAAACATCCTTTTCCAAATTCTTTGTTTCTTAATCCTACCACACCCAATGAAGTTCATAAAGTTATAAATAAATTAACGAATACTAAAGCTATAGGTTGGGATGGTATTCCCCAAAATTAGTACTAAAAACAGCTTCGCTTATTATTGCAAAGTCACTATCGTTTCTGATTAATCAGTCATTTGAACAAAGTGTTTTTCCAGAGAAGCTAAAGTATAGCCATATCAAACCTATTTTAAAAAAAGGGATAAGGCCGATTTTACTAATTACCGCTCTATAGCCCTTATACCAGTAGTGTCTAAAATATTTGAAAAACTAATAATGACCAGAGTTCTACATTATTTTGATAAGTAAACAGTTTTAACAGAATATCAGCTCGGTTTCAAAAAAGGGCTTTCTACAGAATCTACTATTTATGAACTAGTCGAGTCTATAATATGTTCAATTGACAAAAGATGTCATTTTGCATCTGTGATGTGTGACCTGTCTAAGGATTTTGACTGCGTTGACCACGTAATTTTTTTAAGTAAATTAAGTTATGGCCTACTTGGAATAGCAAATGATTGGTTTCAGTATTATCAAGCTAACAGAATACAAAGAGTATTATATATAGACTCTTGTAAATCTTATCCTTTGTCTTGGCAAATTAATCCACAAGGGGTCCCAAAGGCTCAATATTGGGACCTCTATTGTTTTTGGTCTATGTTAAAGTGGTCTATGTTTTTGGACTTACCATATAATGTGGGTGAAAGTAAGGCTGTATTATTTGCTGATGATAACACTCTGACAATTTCTGGAGAAAATATTAAAGATTTAGAGAAATCCTCGTCATTGGCATTAACCATGGCTAAGGACTGACTGATTTTCATTTTATGGTTTAACCCCTTAACGGTCAGCGACGTAATATTACGTCAGTGAGCTTTTCAATAAAATGTGCCAGTGACGTAATAATACACTAGATATGATTTTTTCCCCCTCTTTTTTTTTTCGGGTTCAAATCCCGCGGGGGACCATACATTTTTTAAAACTCCAAAAAAATTATGCTCACTAGTCGAAAGGCACAAAGTGGCATGTAAAAAAAAAAAAAAAAATTCTCAATTTTTTGCATTGTGATATATATATATATATATAGATTTATGTATAAGACCTTTCGAGTGCCTAATGGTACGGGCGACGACCTATTGGAGGCCTGGAGTGCTTGAACTCAGGCATTCAAAAGGTCTGTTTTCATACACTAAAACGACCTTTTGTGCCCTCTGTATAAAGCGAAAACGTCGACGAACCTTTTGGATGCCTAGAGTGCCTGGTGTGAAATGTACGGGAGACGATATTTTGAAGGCTTATATACGATCAGTTACAAATGCCACCTATTGAAGTCTTATAAGATCAGTTACAAAAGTCACCTTTTAAAGGCTTTAGTTGACGCCTGTTCCTGTTAATTTCTATTTTCTGACGCCTGTTATCACCATGGTATAAGTCATCGTGTTATAGAGACCTTTTGAAGACCTGCTATTATTTAAATAGAACCTTTTGAAGACCTTATGCTCTCCAATAAACTTAATTTTGACATTACTTTGTCTGAAACATTATTTGAGTAAAATTTTGCGTCACATAACAATATTGTATAGTTTTAATACAAAAAAAATTAGATTTAAAAATTTTCTCATATCACTTACTTTCTTTCATTAGCCTAATACTATTGTTTGTCAAATACTAATGAAGTAACTATTTATTTTAAATATAACTAGAGGGTACATAATCCTCTGTTCGTGGTACAACTCCCTTTCAGCCATTCGTTGTCCTCGTTTTCATAATATAGTTAACAGAATGTTAAAATATGTTACACATTATTAATCAGAAGACGAAAATAGTTACATTTATTTCTCCAAACAAGTAGGCTACGGTATTTATTTTTTCAAGTTTATAAATAAAACTATATTTTAACTAGTTACCATTTTACTTTCACACTATACTATAGTATAGAGAAAGTATAGTGATCGCAAAAAAATCGATGATGAGATTTTTGTGGATATACCCGTTTTGGGACCCCCTGAGTCCAAAAAAGTGGTTTTTACAAAATGTCTGTCTGTATGTCTGTATGTATAAAAAGCTAGAGAGAAAAATATTCGATCGATTTCAAACAAAATTGCACCAAGCATGTCAATTAGGCATGCTTTATTTTTGTTTAAATTTGTTAAATTGTTAAATTTGTTTAACAACAAAACACACGTCATAGTACTTTTCCCAGCCCTAAAATGTATGTTATACTGTAAATATATGTTAAGTGTACTGTTTAATTTGTGTGTGTGTGTGTGTGTGTGTGTGTGTGTGTGTGGGGGTGTGTGTGTGTGTGTGTGTGTGTGTGTGTGTGTGTGTGTGTGTGTGTGTGTGTGTGTGTGTGTGTGTGTGTGTGTGTGTGTGTGTGTGTGTGTTAATAGTGTGCGTCTCTACGATGAGACAGCGAGTTTGGTCCCGCCTATTTAAGTAGCCTATGTTTTGTATAGTCCACTACAAAAACATGTATTATGTATCAAAGTTTATTAATATTTCACTACAATTATTATTATTGCATTTTATAGTGTGAAGCATAAATATTTACGTTATTGAAGAACGTTAGTTTCCGTTAACGTTTCGTTCTGCAGGTTAGTGATAGACCTCTCACGTGTGTATTATTTTCATTTTTCGTATTTTGCGGAATTAGAGATATTTTTCGGGCCTATGAATGACTCAACGATTGACAAATATTTTTCCCAAAAAAATTCCGAAAGGCTTAAAACGTTTCAGGGCGTACAGTTCGCCAGAACTTTCGGAAGACGCAAGTATTTCGTTAGGAATGTCGGAAACGCATTGTGACAAGATGGATAATGCAAAGGTAGGTGACACGACGCATGGACAGCTAATGACTGGGTTGAGTAACTTGCTAGATACAAAATTATCGACATTGGCTACTAAAAAAGACCTCTTAATTGTGTATTCTGAGGTGAGAAGTCTGACGGAAGAGAACAAAGTTTTGAAAGCAAATATAGACTGTATTAAAAAACAAGAACAGGTTATTATGGATAAGCTAAATGATTTAGAAGGTAGATCTAGACGTAACAATTTAATTTTTGTATGTCTTAAATGGAATGGTCAAACAGACTTTAAAGCCCTTGTGAAACAATTCTGTGTGGAAGTGTTAAAGTGTAATGACAGTTTGTGGGTCAATAGAGCGCAACCATTAGGAGCAAAGGGCAGAGCAATAATTGCCCAGTTCCCTTCAGATGACTATATTGGGTGGATCATGTCCAATGTAAATAAGTTAAAGGGAACATCTTATGTCGTACATCGGGATTACACACAGGATGTAAGATTAAAGCGAGCCTACCTTGCTGCAGTCTGACGAGAGATAGAAAAAGAGTTGGGAAGACGTCGTATGCCGTTAGTTTTTGACCACATTAGAATAGAATGTGTCAAATTCACCTGGGAGGACAACACACTGATGGCCGGCCGAACGGATGGAATGGTGAAGCTGAAGGATCTATTCAACTACGATTTCTCATCGCGCATAGCGGAATTGAGAAAGGACGGTCCAGGGAAGCTGCAACCAGGACGGACGGACGAGAATGGAGTGAAGACAACATCTTCTTAGGGACTAAACACAAATTTCTCAGGACAATGTTCTCAAACAGCTGATAAGGAGTTGGACAATATTTAAGTGCCTCAGACGGTTAGCAATTTTAAAATATTGTATTATAATGTATGTGGACTAAGAGCCAAGGTTGGTGAAGATTATTTTTTTCATTTACTAAATAAGTATGATTTAATTTTGTTATTAGAAACATTTATATCAGAACATGATGAAGAGTTTATTGTTAAGAGTCTTCCTAATTTTAAAATCGATTTTTTTAGTTTTGCTGAAAGAAATGCTAATGTTGGAAGGGCAATAGGAGGTATTATTTGTTGTGTAAATTTACAGTCATCCTTTACTAAAGAAGTTAGTTTCGTATGCAAACGTAATATAAAATTAATTGAAATTAAAAATTGGTTGGTTTTGCCAATTTATTTAAATTATAACAAATGGGAGAACAGCTTTGAAAATTTGTGTAATTTTATTAATTCAAATTCAGAGCAAAATTTAATAATAATTGGAGATTTTAATGGCCGAATATCTAACGAACAAAATAATTCTGATATGTATAATTATATTAATGTAACTAGTACAATTAGAGGGGTCAGAAATCGAAAGACAGGATATTAAATACAAGGGGGCGTAAACTTCTAGAATTATTCCTTAATTTTGGATTAGTGGTTTTGAATGGCAGAACCCAAAGTGATGCTGAAGGAGAATTTACTTTTTTGGGAAGATGGGTAATTCTGTAATTGGCCTTGCGGTTGTATCAGTGAGTTGTTTAGAAATAGTAAATGATTTTGAGGTTATAAGTCATGCAGGATCGGATCATCTACCTATTTGTGTAAATTGTAAAGTTGGTAGACTTGCAGAGAGCCAAAGGGGTGGGGATTGTATACTACCATTGTTGCCAAGAATGAAATGGACTAATTCAGATAACGTCTTGTTCGGTAAAAACATAGATAAGGAAATGTCAACCTTTGATGTCTTGAATGATAACCAGATAAATGTCAATAGCATGATTCGTTGTATCAAACAAGCAGCCCACTTTATACCGAGTACAAATAATAACACTACGGTAACAAAAAACAACAATGGTTTGATTTCGAATGTCTGGTATCAAGGCAGCGAGCCTTTAAACTCTTTAAGCTGTTTCGCAAAACAAATTCAACTATGGTTAAAGTCGCATATTTAGAGGCAAATAAAAACTTTAAATCGTTATGCAGAACTAAGCGTAAGATACATTACAAATATGTTGTAAATAGTTTGGGGCAAGTTAAAGATGCAAAACAATTTTGGAATTCTATGAAAAGTTTTAAAAATACAAAAAGCAGATTAGCTGGAAATATTAGCTGTCTCGAATGGGTGGAGTATTTTAAAAATCTTTTGAATCCTCTTATTGTACCAAGGGATATTTCTTATACGGAACAGTATATTTTCGACAATGATCTCGACAAGCAATTCAACCAGCAAGAACTGCAAACGATTTTGGCAAAATTGAAAGATGGGAAGGCTCCAGGTTTTGACGGAGTACCGTATGATTTTTTTTAAAAACGGCCCACGGGTTTTAAGTTCAAAGCTATTGGCTATTTTCAATAAAAAATATATGGAAGAACGCGTTCTAGAAAGTTTTAAAAAATCTAAAATTTTTCCCTTGCATAAAAAAGGGGATGTCAATTATGTGCAAAATTACAGAGGTCTGTCATTTATAGATTGTATAGCGAAAGTGTTTGCTAGTTTATTGCACAATCGATTAAACAATTGGGTACACAGTCATCAAATAATTAGTGAATTTCAAGTCGGATTTAGAAAGGGTTATTCCACCATAGATAACATATTCAACTTAACTTGTATGATTCAGTTGCAACTGTCAAAGAAGGGGGCGAAATTGTATTGATTTTTTTTGTAGATTTTTCCTCTGCTTTTGATATTATTGATAGAAAGGCGCTGTATTTTAAGTTATCGTGTTTGGGTGTTTCTTCTCATATGCTGAATATTATAAAAGAGCTTTACAACATCGGGAGTGTGGTGTAATGCGGGCGTAACGAAATGTTTTGAAACTAATATGGGTTTGAAACAAGGCTGTATTTTAAGTCCATTGCTATTCTCTTTATTTGTGAATGATTTGGTTGATATTTTAGATGGAGGATGCGATTTTGAAGGGTTTAAGGTCAGTGTTTTATTGTATGCAGATGATATTGTTATTCTGTCCCCTACTCCTGGTAGTTTGCAGAGTATGATAAATAAACTCGAAAATTATTGTAACAAGTGGAATCTTCGGGTTAATTTAAGTAAATTTAAAATAATGGTTTTTAGGAAAGGGGGTCAGTTGTGTAGAAATGAGAAGTGGTGGTACAAAAGGCAACGGGTAGAGGTTGTCAATAAATATAAATACTTAGGTGTTATACTTACTCCATCATTGTCATGGGAAACTCAATTTAAGGACAAATCTATGGCTGCAAAATATGCTATAAACGCGGTATGGCACAACCTTTTAGGTAACGAGAGGGTTTACATGTTTTAATTCTATTGTGAAGGCGATTTTATGCTACAGTTCCCAGGTCTGGGGCTACAAGGAAAGCGATAAATTGGAAGGGGTATTTAGATTATTTATAAAAAGAATATTTAAGTTGCCAAATAACACCCCAAATTATGTCTTGTTTTTAGAAACAGGGTTTGAAAAGGTTTATTTGTATACATTGAGAATCCACCTGAATTTTCTTTTAAGGGTTGTAGCTTTACCAAAGAATAGATTGCCAAACATTCTTGCTAAACAAATAATAAAAAGTGGCATTTACTGGTACCAGGAGTGAAAAGTGTTAGGATATAAATACGGGATTGATGTGGATATGTGCAATATTGATAAGCTACGGGAACAGATGCTTAGTGTTATTGAAGCGGTCAGAGTTACTTGGGAGGGAGAATGTTTACAGGGGGCAAGAAATGCGACATATCACAAACAGTACCGGGACCTTGACTTTCAACTCTGCAGTAGACTTGTTTTATTTGATAAATATGATATACAAACAATGAGTTGGATCATCAAAGCAAGGGCGGAACTTGTTGACTTAAACTATAAACCTTGGTGTAAAGATAAAATATGGTTATGCTCCTTATGCAACATAAATGAAAACAAGACGGTTTACCATTTTATTGCTCGCTGCCATATCCTAGCCGATATAAGAAATTTGTGCTTTTTCAAACGCAGTTTAAATAGGGGGGAATTTGAACTTTTAATAAATGGGAGAAATTGTTGGAGATTGGGTAAATTCATGAAGATTGCATGGAAATTTAGATGGGAATTAATAAATGAAGTTAATTTTTAACTGTAACAGTACACAAAATTTTGGTACAGTCGTAATTGTAGTTATGCGATTAAGCAGAAAAGTGTCTTAAATTAATTCAGCAGCCTAAACAGTTACTTTTGGTAGTGTTTAACAACAAAACACATGTCATAGTACTTTTCCCAGCCTTAGGGCATTTATTGTCTGGGCATTGAAAGACAAGAAATTGAGATATTCGGCAAAATACAATGGGAAATCCTCACACTTAACAAATATCATAAACCACCTTATAACAACTTATAGAAAGGTTTTGAACCCGAACGGCCATAAAGGACCACCGGGTTTTCAGTAATTGGTTCTGTTAAAAGCATGCGTTAATGACATACCTATAAATATAAGTAAATATGTTTTTTTCACAAACACTCCCGAAATTACACGCCCTTACTACATGTAAAAAAAAAGTTTGCTAATGGCCACCTTAGGATCGTCACGTTTAGGGAAACAGATAATACAAATTTTCCCTAGGCCCTTCAGTGGAACCGACCTTATTACCCTATCTTGTTATTTGTGCTTTAGATATTACTATTAATACATACAACTGCTATATTATAAATTGCAAATATACAGGATGCCCTCGAAATCTCTGGTCCCCTTTTGTGGATTTGTTCCTGGAATCGAGACAAACAAATTTCACAATATAAACATAGGTCAACGGTGCTTACTTTTTCGTCTGTCTGTATGTTTTTTCACAAAATAATTCATATCTATAGAACGGTTTCACCAATTGAGTTCGAACTAGACTTGAAGTTATACCTAATAATGATCTATTATAAATAAAATAAACGATTATATCCAATGATGCGTTTAAAAATGGCGACTGTTAAAAATGTCATACCTAACAAACTAAAAAACCTTTTATTTTGTCAAAAAATTTCAATACATCTTTGTTGTTGCCCTTTTCAATTTCCTATCGGAAAGTGTAATTATCAAAACAATTGGATGAAGGATAATTGTTAAGTTAAGGATTATAACAGCATAATATGTACACACAATATATTGTTGTGTTTACTGTGTTGGTATAAGATGCCGGGTTGAACAAACCGATTATTACACATAACTTAACTATTATCCTTCATCCGATTGTTTTGGCGGTTACACCATCCGATACGAAATGAAAAGGGCTACAAAAATAATTTCTTGAAATTTTTTGTTAAAATGTAGGCCTACGGTTTTTGGGCAATTCAGGTTTGAAATTTTCAAACACCTTATTGTATATAATCGGTTATCTTGTTTAAATAGATCATTGTTAGATTAAACTTTGTGCAAAGGTTGTGCTCAATCAGTCATATAATTCTCTGGATAAAAATTATTTAGTGAAAAAACAAATTGGTGGCTATGGGGAAACAAAGCTTGTCCTGACCCATGTCTAATTGATTTTTTTTCTCATTCTTATGTGCTGAATCATATCGTAGAATATTGCAGAGTAATTACAAAACATCCTGCATATACTTAAAAATCTTATTAAAATTATGCAAAACATCCCAATATTGTGATTACGTACGCTGTTATTATCTTTAACTTAACTGTTATCCTTCATCCGATTCTTTTGAAGTTACAACATCCGATAGGGAATTAAAAGTGCTACAAAAAGGTGTCTTGAATTTTTTTTGTTAAAATGTACTGTTTTTGGGTATATTAGGTTAGAAATTTCCAAACGGTCGCCATTACGAAACGCAAGATTGGATATAATCCTTTATTTTACTTAAAGTAGATCATTTTACTTTCTCACTATCCTACTATAGTATAGAGAAAGTATAAATATAGTGATCGCAAAAAAATCGATGTTGATGTTAAACAATAAATCGTACTATAGCTATTCAACAACTCGAGCAGAATATTGGAGAACTCAAAATTTCCAATAACTTATTTCAATAACCTATGTATGGTCAAAGTTATAGGCTTCTTTGGCGCAGAAGGATAGCACTTTCGTAAAGGATCTTTAATTGGGGTGTCTTATATTTATATTTAATTTTAGCAATAAATCAATTACAGTACTGTAGTTATTAGTTAAAGCACAAATTTGGTAATTTCCCTAGTTCACAATATTATCCTGAAAACGGAAAGATAGACAGCCAGAGTGAAGTCTAAAGAGGACTTTATTTTTATTATATAGAAGAACTATATTAATCTTTGTTTTTCTAAATCTTAGGTAGGTGGTTCGAATCTAAATCTCGTTATTTTTTTTAATAAGCCTAAAGATTTCAATTTATTTAGGAAAGGCTATTTATAATACTAAATTAATTACGATTCTACAAAGAAAGTACGTTTGTTGTTTTTAAGATTCGTGTTAAATAGAACAATGTTGAAAATACAATAATGAGACACCGTGAAAATAATAGAGGTTGCAGTTTTACAAGAACAGAAAAACACCCCCCCCCCCAGCCCACATCCAAAACAGAATCACGGACGCATGTTATTCACAATTATCATCTCATCAGAGAATAAACTATATTTCCGTTCACACAGTTGGTTTGTTCACATGTAAGCCTATAGGTTACTCATCAACATATTTGAAGAATTGTGTCAGGAAGTAGTTCTTCCTTCATTGGAACACACTGTGCTTGTTAGGAGTGTTACTGAAAAAAACACATCGAGCTTCAACTGAACTAAACTAAGATGTCTACAAGGAATTGTTTAATCAAATTTTTACACATTTATCTTTACAAAAAATACTGTTCAGCAATTTGTGAAACACGTAAAAACATTTTGCCTTAAAATAGTTGATTTTTTTTTGACAAATTTCTTTATTTATCGAAGTTAAAGAGACCAACAGTCAAAAACGAAATATATTTTATCTAACTTCGTTTTAAGATATGTTAAACAATTTGAAGAAAACTGAACAAAAATTACGCGAGCTACTCAATTCGCCAGAGTTTTGAAACCCCAAAAATCGGTTCCAAGCTTTTCCGATTTCTCGATTTATTATGGATTTAGTAATTTATATTAAACATTGAATTTAAAAAACGGTTAAATATCATCAGAATTCTTTGACAACTGTATCGAACTCATCCAAAAGAAATGTTTGTGACAAATAAGTTGAAATTACTCAATCAAACTTCAGAACAATCAAAACTTCAATAGTACAGTTCAATAGAACAGATTAAGTACGACAATATATACATTAAATGCTATATAACATGTAGAATAATCCTATCGTGCTTAGTTTTCGAATATCCGCCATTTAAAAAAAAAAAATAACATTATAACTTTAGAAATATATATGATATTGAGTTCAGATTTGATAAACGCATTTTTCATGTAACGTTTTACACGAGATTTGAAAATGATTTCCATTTTAAAATGTTAAAGTCGTATATATTGAAAACTTGTTAACCTTATAAAACAATTTCAAGAGAGTGAAACTTTTATTTGTTAATGACGAACAACATGGTATTTATATTTTTACTGTAGCAGTAAAAGAATATATATTTGAACAGAAAAGGGAAAATTGCATCACAAATATTATATAATTTTAACAACAAATAAACTTGTGCTCTATGAAGTAAGAATAGGTTGACATTTGATGGTTGGAGAAGTGAGGGGTTGGTTTTGAGATTGTCTAGATAAACATTTATAGTTAGTTATAGAAATTCGAACAAACAATATTAGGTAGTAGCAAATTTTAAAAAAATAGTAGAAATAGGCTGTGGATATCTAGTTATGACCCATTTATGCTTAGTAAGGAGGGAGTAATGCAACGTTGTCACATGGTGTGTTTTTACTACCTGCGCCAATTCACTGTTTATTTTACAGTTGGACACAATATTAATATTTGCCCGGTCGCAAATTTGACTACATTTGTATTCAGGAACTTTACAACTATATTTTAAATATTTAATAATAATGTTTTTAATAGATTAAAAAAAAATACTATTATTAGGTCTGGAATATGAAGGACAAACGTTTATTTATTGTTTACCTTATTTTTGAGGGCCACTCAAATTATAAAGTCATACTATGCCACGTAAAAGTCAGACATTTTTATTTCTAGAAATGAATAGAGGTGTAAGTACGCCTTTGATAAGTTATGTTGTTTTTCAGAGACAAGAACCCTTAGATGCCGAGGATCCCCAAGAAAAAAAAAACAAGTGTTATCCATTTAATTTACCTTTCTTAACGAAATTAATTCAACAAATCAGTCGGGAAGGTACACCCTGGATAAATTGTATTGTTTTATATAAACTGTTGTTTCCTAAGTATTACATGGAGAGAAAATTGCACTTCACCGTGCAGTAGTTCAATAAATAAATGATTTAGGCAACTCAAGACATATGTAAGCTTAACATTCATTTCATCAACCATGATACATGTAATTGATCTGGTGATAATCACCCTGCTTGTCCAGAATTTAGAATAAATTTAGATAGTACTCAACAAAAAACCTTTCAAAAAGATAAAACTTTCGTAAGTATGACCTTGCGTTTTATTCCCTTTAACTTACTCAACACATTGTTACATTTTCCTTTTCCTTGTATCTGAAGTAATTTAATAAATAATGCAGCGAAAGCATGATAAATCATACTGGGGTGGGGGTTGTCTCTGAACACTATTCCAGTAGGCGACATATCACCCCACATTTGATTTATTAATAAATTCCTAAATACTACCATCTTGGAAAAGCAATTTTTATTAATAAACCAATAATATAAAATTTATTGAGCATATATTATATTAATAATCATTTCGAAGTTGTATTATACAAAGACTTGAATATAACTTGCATAATACCTTCAACAACCTTAAAATAGTATTTAGATTTTTTAAAAACGTAAGTGAGCAGTTAAAAATCGAATATTCAATTTAAAACTTAAAATATTTCTAAAGAAGATAACATGATCATTATTACTTTATATTTTATTTACAAGTTTCAACTACTGCATTTTCTAAGTTTAGACCTTGACTTTTATGACCATAACTATTGCAAATTGGAAATTGTTTTCTTATTATAAAAGCATTATTCATTAATTGAAATTTAGATTCTATACGTTCTATAGAATATTGTCTTTTATTGGTAAGTTCAATTTTAATAGTGTCGACAACATTATTATTATCTCTTGTTACAGAAATAATAGTACCTATTGTACCATTAGCCAAGCCGATAGAAACATCAAATTTCGTCTTATCATAATTTTTGATCCAGCTTTTATTTTAATTACTCTAGCTAATCCTGCAGTTCGTGAACTACCCGCTTCATCATTCATTAAAGACTTTATTATTTTTTTGTTCATATTCTTCGCTCGAATTGTATCTTCGGCAACAAGCTCAATTTCCTCGGCATTATTTTTTTTTAACATAGCATCTTTAAGGTATCGCACATTTGATTGGTAGGTAATTAGCAAACAGTATTTGATGGCAAAGTATTTAGAAAGTTACAAAGTTAAGATATTTCCACTTAAAAGTTTAAATACATGATTACGCATTAAAGAATATGTATAAGTAATATTTTGCGGATCATGGCCAAATACTAATGAAGTGGCAAAAATGCTATCGCGAAAACGCCTCAATCAACTCCATTAAGTTGCTGGGCTACAGAAGGAAATATAATCTTTTTCATTTTTGTTAAAATAAAATGGATAAAGCTTTTTCAAAATTTTTTTAAAATCTGCATCTAATGTATCAGATTTTGAAGAAATATTACAATATTACATTATTACATTATATTATGATATATTTATTATATATCATAAATATATAATAACTTACCATCGTAATAGCTACATAACCAATGTTCAGAATTAGAAAACAAAATTTGAATATTTTTTTCACACTCAGCCATTGGTTTGATTTTTGAAAGAACTTGAAGTCTTCCGGTATGTTGAGGCTTGTAAATGTTAAACCGTAAAAGTAGGTTATGAAATCTTTCAATATGATAATCATTTAGACGTCCTCCATTTTTTATGATATCATAATCACAATTGATCATTGAATATTGAAGATGCCAAGAAGGAATTTGAATAAAATGAAAAGGAAAGTTTTTTATAGAACGCTCTCTAAATATACGCAAGAGAAATTGTCGCATATAATAATTATTATCACAGTTATATCGCACATAATCTGGTCTAATACCATGTACAAGAGATGTCTCAAAAGCAATTGCGAATATACCACAATCACACTCACTCTGAAGTTGAACTTCAGGATACTTTATAGTCTTTCCAGATTGAAAATAAAATGGGTATAATTTTAGCAAAACTAATCTATAAGTGACTATGATCTTTCTTTTCATTTAATGAGTCATAAATATAAATAGTTTCAGTGTCAAAAAAACTGCACACAAAGTGACCTCTGAGCATGTCATCATCTGTTAAAGGCCGAAATAAAATTTGAATTCTAGATCTATCAGGAGAAGCGGGAGTAATCATATAATAAATTTGTTATTCTTCCATTCCTAAGAAATCAACATTAAAACATTCTTTTATTAAATCGCTGAAGCGCTGTATATGTTCTACACCTAAATATGCATCTTTGTTAATAATTTCGTTCAAAATCTTCGTCACCAAAATCAAAAGCCATGCTAAAAATTTCTGTAGTCTTGTTTACTTTTTTTTTTTTTTTTTTTTTTTTTTTTTTCCACAAAAATAATATTTCTTTTCGTAAGTATAGTATAATAAGTAAATTTCGAATAAATTCTTATTTCTTTTTGTGCAATATATATTTTTTCTATTTAATGATACTTATATAAAATTTCATAATTTTATACTTTTATACAATTTGATACTTACGTTAAGTCTAAATAGAATACCGAAAATTTCAAAAACTACCACGATGTTAATTATTTCTTCCTGTCGCCTTTATAAAAAGGTACCTGTGAAGAAAAAATAAAAATTGTCGATAAAATACGTAAATTATTCTCGGGTAGGGATAAGTAAGGTAAACTACTGGTTTTCTTGTAGAAGTATATACATGCTAGAAAAAGTAATTTGTAGAATTGTGGGGTCCATTGTGTGGTGATTACACCGACAATGGGTGATGCGCGCGCAGATAGCCCCGACGAAACGGATGGACTATTATTTATTTAATAATTATTTATTATTTCGGAAGTTGTATAAAAGTAAAGTTATTTAAAGTCAGTTTAGTATTTCAATATATTTTTGTAAAGATTTGACCTTCGATAAGAATAGTGTTTTAGATTGTCAATCAACCGCTTATCAGCAGATAAGATGTATGGCAGGATGCTAACAGACATAAATATCTCTTGGCTCTAAGCCAAAGAAAATACGATCAACTAATTCTAATCTTTCTGCTGCCTAATTTAAAGTAATGATTACGTTCTGATTATTCAACTAAAATCACTTGCATTTATTTTTTATATTTATAGCCATGTATGTATAATATTTGAATTATGTATGTCTATATATGTATTCACAGGTATTTCGGCATAACCTTACGACAAAAACTTGTAATATTTAACCAAACGACTTTTTAACCAAACCGAGCTTTTTTTCCCGTTCTGGGCTGTGAAAGCCACCTTCAGAGGCCTCACCGGCGTCGACCTAAAGATCTTTTGCCGCCCCAATTTCCTTCCTACACCCAACTAGTGATACCCGTCATCCCTATGAAGGAACAGATACTACTAATAGGGTTATCTAGGATGGTTTCCATCTCTTTCCCCGGCAGGCCTAGAGAGTATAGCCTGACTCGTCCTAACGCCTCACACTCTAAAAGAATGTGTTCTGCGGACTCTTCAGCCAAACCACATTTCCTGCAAGTATTGTCTGCAGTAATCCCTATCCTGTGTAGATGTTTTCTGATGTGACAGTGGCTCGTTAAGAGCCCAACCACCTACCTCATGTTATCCCTTCTGAGAGAGATGAGTTGTTCAGCATGTTTCTTGCTTGGTCTAAATAACCTTTTTGCAGGTCTACTAGTGGTTGAATTCGTCCAGGCCCTATTCATCCCCTCCCGTATCCACGTATCAACCGCTGCTCTGGCATGTCCATAGGAGATCCCGAACACCGGTTCCGGGCCCACGAAAGAGGATTCTGAACATGACCTGGCTAATTCATCTGCTCTGTCATTACCATCAATACCTTAGTGGCCAGGAAACCGAGCTTACTATTTTGATGAAATTATTTTTATTTTTCAATATTTAGAAATTATACAACGACTAATTACAACCGACACTTTTTTTATTAGCATGCCTTCTTTCTTCGGCGACTTACCCGAATTAACGCTGAATCCGAAATACGTTTACTAAATATTGAACAAAATTAATTTGTTTTCCCCCAAAAATTATAATAGTAATTCCAAATTAAATTATAACGTTACGCATCTCTTTTATTTCTTCCTAGGGTATCCCACTAAATTACTGACCTAGACTGCGTCGCTCGAGGTCAGATTATGATTTCCTTCTTTCATTTTGATTTGACCAGCATGTCAATTTACGGTGGGAGACCTATCCCGGAGGGCCCACCCTTAATATGTAACGGGAAATTAGGGGAACCTCGGGACTCACAGTCTCAAGACTGAAATCCCAAAATTGAAGACAATATTATGTATTGTTATATATATGTTAGCCATATGGTGAGAATCGAAGATGCGTGCGCACACATACTCGCATCCGGCGTTAATACGGGAAGCGTCGCCTGAATTTTTTGGCTGAAGAAAAAAAAAATTTTTTGTCGGTAAACCGTCAAATCAGAACTTTAACTTAATATAACTTAATAACTAGCAATTATAAGTGAAATATTATTCTTTTAATGATAAACTTAAACGTTTTTCTTACATCTTATAAGTTCAAGGGGCTCTTTGAATTTAAAAACAGTAATAAACTAGAAAACTCGCGTAAAATTCAATGTATATAAGGGTGGTGGTTCGCCGGCCATATTACATCTGGCGGCTATTGCCGCCCTCAATAATTATGATGTTTTACGATTACGATGAGAATTTTTAGACTACGACGAGATCTAGTTCATAATAATAGGTCATTAGAAGAGTGTAGATCAATATGTAAACTGAACACCTCTACAATAAGAATATCACTTCCTTATTTTTTTATAGTCATTCTGTTCAATATGAATCGGCATTGTTATTTGTTAGTGTGAAATACATGAAAAATGTATAGTGCAGCCCGGAGTTTACACGCGAAAGACAGATGTGGTTGGAGCGGAAGTGACGGGGAGGGGGGGGAGGTCAGTCAAAATAACAAACACCTCCAAAAAAAACGCGCGAACATCGATCTCTCAAAAAGTCGTGAATATGTCTAAGGTATAAACCAGGCATTTGTAAGGTCGCAATAGTGGTATCTTTATATCAAGCACCCAAAATGCCGCGAATGCGTTTAAAGTATAAGCCAGGCACTGGAAAGGTCGCAATAGTGGTATCTTTATATCAAGCCCCCAAAATGACGCAAATGCATCTAAAATATAAGCCAGGCACTGAAAAGGTGGTAATTGTATACACGGTATAACATTTATACTCAGGCACCTAAAAGGTGGCCTTTATGTCTGATCGTATAACCGCTCCAAGGTCAGGAATCGCCAGGCACTCAAAAGGTCTTATACATGTATATATATATATATGTGTATATGTATACAAGTTGATGCTCTATATATATATTCATAAATATAAATATACATATATATTTCATATATCCTTACAGATTCAAAAACCTAACCAACCCTAAAACATTATCTATGGCAAAAAACTAAAAATTTTCAATTTTTACAAAGGTTTTTATGTTTTTGACATTATTTCCCATCATTTAAAGTTTAAAAAAAAAATCAACATTTTTGTGTTGTTTTTGGTCAATTTTAATCATCCGTTAAGGGGTTAAAATTAAACCGAAGTAAAACACAAATAATTCATTTTGAATCAAAATGTATAAGAAATAAAATTGCTTTGCTTTTTTCAGAAACCATTATTACAAGTACAGACCCATCATAACTCTTGGGAATCATTATTGATGAGAAATTAAACTGGAAACGTCTTATCCATTTTCTTTTTATTAAACTAAACTCTGCGTGATTTGCGCTTTGTGCAATCTCAAAATCTTGCAGTTATGCCACACTCAAGATCGCGTATTATGCTTATGTTTATTCTCACCTCAGATATGGTGTAGCCTTTTGGGGTAATTCTTTTGTAGTCTATAAAAATATCTCGTATACAAAAAATAAAAACAAATTATTAGAATCATCTGTAATTTGAAATATAGACTCATGTAGAAATATATTTTTAAAATTCAATTTTTCAACCTTCCCTTGTATATATATTTTGAACTTTTTGCTATACTTTAAATCAAACAAGAGTGGTGTCCGCCAGCACAATCATGGAAATTCTTTCCATCAGCAAATTCTCCAACACCCAATTCATAGACTGAAAGTGTTTGAACATGGGTGTATTACTCAGGTTTGAAGTTGTACGATGGACTGCCTCAGTATTTGAAAGAAATTGATTCTGCCAATGAATTTGAAAAATATAAAAAGATACCTCATTGAACGGGCATTTTACTCGGTGAGAGGATACTTGAACAAGTAGTCTTTGAGGCTATACAATTGTTGTTTAATTCCTTAAAAGTATTTGTTAGTGTTATACATTTGTTTTGTATATAATAATGGAGCTAATGTGTTTTTATATCTAATATATCTTTATTGTAATTGTAATTATTGTATTTGTTAAGTGTTTAATGTATTTTGTGTATAGGGTATTTAGTGACAACTCAAATTATAGTTCAGCTTTGCTGAACACTGTGTACCAAAACATTGAGGCAAATAAATAATAATAATAATACTATTTAAATATACACTTAACTTTTGATGTATAAATACTATACTCTAAATTTAAATATTTTTTATAAAGTTTAAATTTACAGTAAGGTAAATTTATAATTTTTGTAGGCTAGTCAGTAAGATTTAAATCAGAACTTACATTTACTTCAATGGTAAATAAGTAAAAATGATATTAACATTTTTCAAGTAAATACTAGATAATTTATTGTTTTCTATGGAATATTTTTTATTTATCAGCCAAAGAAAGAATGAAAAGAAATTGTTAAATAATGAATTTACATCAAAGGGGTTACTCCACACTTTTTGTAAGTGAATGTTGTTTGATTTCCATCATCCCAATTTTTTCATTATCTTGGGTTGAATACACAGTTTTAATTCAGATACAAGTATTAAATGTTTTATTTAATGAATAAAATAAAACAACAAAAAACACCTTAGGTGAAATATTTAGTATAAAAACATTATTGAAATACTAATAATAGTAATTGGAAAAATCTATATTAAACAGCCAAAGATGAATACAAGAACCGAAGAAACAAGTGATGCAGTGATTTTCCAAACTGAACTTTCATTGTTACATTCCTTCAAGTAAACCATACTGAGTTTGTTTTATGGATAAATAAAACAATTTATAAATAGAGAGTAAGATTAAAACAAAATGAAATTAAGTAAATTGATGTGTTATTTGGTCCAAAGCGAAACAAATCCTCATCCTCGTTTCAATGCATGAGGGCTATTTCAAGATCAATGTCATTTTCATGCCATGTGCTAAAATAAAATACACACTACATCTAATATATAATAAAGAACAATTCTTATAAACATATTTACATATATTCTATGCAGCTGCATTCAAACTATCTTATTATTTCCATTCTCTATAAAAGTTGAACAAACTAAGCATTGCAAAAAGGTAACAAAATATTGAACCAAAAACAGGTAGACAATTAAAATATGATTTATTGAAAACAACTAATTTTTCAATATACTGATAGAACTGGCATAAAGAAAAGATGAATGTGTTGGCATAAATTATATTTGAATGTGTTTATAAAAGGTTTTCATAATTGTGTTTAATGTGTTATAATATGTGTGTTATGTTTTAATGTATTAAGCATGAAAAACACCTAAAAATGAGATATAACTTGAAAAAGGTGTGATAAAGACAAGAAAGAGATAAATTGGTTTCATTTTAACATAGATAAGTTTACTTAATTATATCATTACGCAGACATTGATAATAATAAAGAATCTTTATGCATTAAGAAAAAAACTCCATAAAACTAATTAATTATTGACTGCTAATGGAATTATCGAATTATTTTACTTTATATTTAAGCCACAATGAAGGTACTACTACAAACAAATATTTTTCCAAATTAAGTTCCATGTCTGATGGATACAGAATTTGTAAAAAATATATTTGATTATTCTGTTATAATGTAATGTGGGGCTTAATTAACAAAGTTTTAGTGTGAATATTTTTTGATGCTTTGAGTTTTAGTTTTTTACATTTTTTTTTAACATAAACTCTCTACTGAATGAAAATGTTTCTTGCATATAATTTTTGAAGATGGATTCTTTGTGAGAAAATTTATTAATTTGTGCAATAAAGAACACTAAACTATATTAAAACATATGCTAAAACCCACAGAAATGATATACTGCCATGAATAATATTTATTACATACAATTTGTTGACAAAAAACAGTTATTACCGATTTATTTATTTTTAAATAAATCATCCCTTCAGATTATAAGCACCTTAACAACCAAAGTTGTAAAAACAATAGGACAAAAATGATTTATTTCACAAACAGGTGACATTAAAATGGAATGTTCTTATAACTCAGAAAAGTTTCAGGTTTTAAATTTAAATTTAAATTGTTTATCAGTGCTTAAAACAAAAACACATGAGTGACATGAGGGAGCATAGCATAGCATGAAAAGAGATAAAAATACC
This sequence comes from Aphrophora alni, assembly GCA_963513935.1. Lineage (NCBI taxonomy): Eukaryota > Metazoa > Arthropoda > Insecta > Hemiptera > Aphrophoridae > Aphrophora > Aphrophora alni. The sequence continues at coordinate 36,671,698 of OY740770.1, forward strand.
TTATAGCCAGCCCATGCAGAAGTCATGCAGAAAGTAGGCATCTAAAAGAGAATAAAAACAAACACATGAAATATAGATAGCGCCAAAAGACCAATCAGCCAGTTCCATGCACAACCATATTATGCAATCCCACACCTTTTTTGTTTTCCCATTTCCATTGGTCGATACATCATTAGAGATAGGAGAAGCGGATGCAGGTACGGGAAGAGGAGAAGAAGGTGCTAACACAGGACTGAGTGATGAAGTTGCAGCCTGTTCAACTTCATTACCAGGAGAACAATCTGACTGAGATGGAGAGGGTTTGTTACCAAGAGGCACAGGAGGAGAGGGAGAGAGTTTACTGTTTCCATTCCCACTGTTGCTAGTCACTGTCGTAGGCATTGCACTGCGACCTTTTGTCTTCCTCCAACCCTAGAAACAATCAATATATTCCAATTCCATTTTGAATCATTCACAATATTAAACTTAATAAACGTATAGATGGTCTTATCTGTTGATTTAGAAGAGATTTTAAAATGTTTCACATGCTTTACTATAAGTTATTTAAAAAAAATTCATTCTACTTTTTGTATGACTGATGGCTGAATTAGAACAAACAGTATTTCCTTAATTTTGAAAAAGTATAATATCCACTGAACTATACTACTGACAATTACCTACTTGTATATCTATTATTGTATTTGTAGCCATATCCGATTGCTATTGTATATATAATACAATTTTATTTATACTTGCCGTAGCAATTCAATTGGCAAGAATAAATAAAATTTTATTACATATATATAATAGCAATCGGATATGGCTACAAATACAATAATTTGAACATATATTTTACAGTATGAGATTTAATAGAATTGATGACAGTCACAACTGTGACTCGAAAAAACTTAACAAGTGATTCAAATGCTTGACCAAGTGTCGTAATGTGTTTTTATTATAGTTTTATTTTGTTTGTACATTAAATGTGATACTAATATGTTAATAAGTTTAGTGTAAATACGAGAAAAGTGTTTTTGCTATTAGTTCTGATGATGCCTGAAATTAATAGGTGAAACAGCTGTAAACAGTGAAAACGTCTAAAAATGAATTGCTAAGGCAAGTATAAATAAAATTGTATTATACTTGTATATGTATATTATTGTATGTCAATGTTCAATGTATAAACATTAAATACTAAATACATCACAATGAAAAAATGTTCTCCAAAATACTATTGTATGTAAATAAATTTAAATCTGAAAAAAAAAAAAAATTAAAGTTAAAAACAAATTAATTTACAGATTACTTCTTAAAACAAGACTATATAATCTAAAGAATGCATCACAAGATTAGGAGAATAGTGACTTTAGAAGCTTTTTGGAAATGACATGTAATTATACAAATTATTACCAAGGTGTGTTTTCTGGGAGTTTTGAGACAGCATTCCAAATTTATAAGATTAGAACATTAAGAAAAGATTAGAAGAAAGATGTCAAATTTAGGTGTTGCTCAAACTCACCTAAAATGATGAATAATCTTTTTTTTTGTACATTTTTTTCTCGAAAATTGTCAATATTTAGGATAAGTAGGTAAAAGTATGACAATAATTTCGATGACTCCCATTATTGTGAGCTGAAAAGGATTCAATTTGAACCAAAAATAAGCTATATTTGAAAAATATAAATTTCACCAATTACAAATTTGTCTAAATTTCAAATTTATTTTGTGTGCTTTTTACTAAAAACAGTGTATCCTGTGAAAAAAAAAAAAAAAGAGACTACAATATCAATACTAAATTTAATCATCTAAGATCTGTTAAATTAAAATAAAACTTGAATACAATTTAAGGTCAATATTTATTTATAAGATGTATTTATTAATTTTTTAAAATCACTCTTTCACAAAAATTGCCCAAATTATGGCCCAAAAACTGAAGTTTTTGTACGGATGTACCTACAACTAAAAACATTTAAATTACAAAATATAAAAGAAAAAACGAAGTTTATAACAGTATTTGTTAATTTTTAAATAAGAAATTCGGTAATGCATATAATTAAAACTTTTTAATGTTATCCAAAATACACATTATTTTTTTTTACTTAAATTATGTTTATTAAGAATTTATTATAAGTAATAATGTTTAAACAGTTAAAATAGAATATTTCTTTTACTAAAATTAACTTCAATTGGCCTTTAAACGCGAGCTATAATATCCATTTATATCACTTTATCTAGTCACTTATATTTAGAGGAGTGATATAGCTCCGTTGACAGATGTATAACTCATCTTGGCATAATTTGAATTGGTGAACTGTGAAAGGTTATGTAGGTTTGAGACCAGTTGATGATGTTATGTTTTTTCTGTGTGTTATCTACTTAGCCATCTTTATTAGTCTAATGGGCACATAGTAAATATGCTAGTAAAAACAAAAAATTATGTGGGGAAAATGGCAGCTAATTAAGTTATAAAAATTAGCGTTGTTTCTATATATTAATTATTTTTATTTCTAATGATTAGCAGAATAAATTTAACAAACTGAGTACATGTTTACTAAGGTAAAAACTGCATACTGTAGTAGATGGATAAAAATGTTATATTTTGTGTATGCAAATGTAGGTTAGTATGTGTAAATGTGTGTGTTACGTATGTGTAAAATTATTTTATAGTTCAGAGTAGTAAATGTACCCTTACTTAGACACATATTACCAGTTTAGACAATATCTAGGGCCAATTTTGTCAAAGAAAAGGGAAAAAATAAATAATTACATTTTCTATTGATTTTCTAGAGTCCATTTTGTAATTAAGATAAATTATTTTAGAAATTTTTTAAACAATTTTGAATAAATATATTAAATCTTAGGTACGTTTTCCCAATTTTTGAGCTACAAAAAGAGTAAAAGCAAAACAACCAAATTAAAGGGAATTCAATTTTTGTTTGATAACATAGAATATTTTTATATAAAACACACCAATCTTGAGTTATTCACCTGAGAAAAACAGAGAGTGAAAAATTACGAAATTTCAATTTTTCATATCTCGCATATTTTTTGTTCAAATTGAATGTGTTCAACTTTATATATCATTCTTCTATCTTCTTATTCTTTCTCGACCATGGTGCTATTTTAGAGTATTCTAGAGTTAGGGTTTTTTTAAGAAGATGATGATGACAATGGTCTTTAAACCACAGGGGAAAAATATATTTCAAATATTTAAACTAGTGTCCATAGAACCATTATGTTTTACATTGAAAATTATTCCATAACAATGACTACCATAATACTACTATAAAATGGATAGTGTTTATATAAACCAAGAGTATAATTTTCTTTACTAGTCCCATACCAAATCATGCAGTTAATAGCGCTTAAAAAATAATTAACTAACAATCAAGTAATATAATATAGTAATAAATAACAGAGAACATGAAGGTGACAAATTTAAATCAGCAATAATTGGAAGCATATAGATGCTGATTTCTAGGGTTGCTCATCAAATTTTCATAAAAAAAAAACACTGTCCATGATATTGATTTTCCTTAATATCTAAAAAATCAATTGACATACAAGTTATAGAAAGGTCCAAGCTGCTCTATACATATTCTTTTAAACTATTTTAATAATGGGAAAAAAAACTCAGTATAGACCACAGATTACACAATAGTCTAAAACAAAAATTTAAAATTCCTTCTTTTCACTTCGTCGGATACAATTTTAATAGCTTTATTATTAGTATGACAAATTAAAACACTTCAATTTGTTACCCTACTCATGTTTTCCTTTAAAATGTTACATATTGGTGTTTATTTTTGGTACATGAACAGATTTCAAATTTATTTTGTATGGGCCAAAACATTGTACATGTATGCCAAATGTAATTTACTTATATTAAACAGGCATATAGAAAATATAGTGAAAACATGGAGAGTTTTAAGTTTTAACAAAACCCTGAGAATTAACAAAAATAGATGGTAATTATTGATAAAAATTTATGATTTTCTGTCTTTTGTTTAAAAATGTAATCTATCGTAAAATGTCACTGTTTGTACAAAATCTGGTGAAAATCAAACAAATATATTGACCATCAGACGGATACATACAAATTTAATGTTTGGTGTACATTACATGTCTTTACCATGATGACTGCAAAACTACAACTCCAATATGGATATAGGTAACAGTTTAGTTTTCATACAACCAAATAAATTAGAAAAAAATGTAAAGGAAAATAAGTAAACTCATTTAAACCATTAAAAATATTATGTATACTATATATACACATTAACAATATTAAATAAAAACCAGGATTAAAATATTTTCCAATACAGATTGTAATTCAGGCTTCAATATTTACATATCATGGTAAAAATAAAGGTCAAGGTCCATTCCAATTTTTCTTGTAAATTGTAATATTTTTCTATGTGCGATTTGGTTCGGATTATAAAGCTTCAAATATCACCAAAATGATTTTAACAGTTTTTTTTGAGATATTCGACCTTCAAAAATAGCATTTAGAGTTCATTTTCATGTTTTTACTGATAACATACGAATTGTAATTTTTGTGAAATGGTGATCACATTATGTTTGGGCTACATTGACCCTTATTTGTTACATTGGTAAAAAAATACCATAAAAAATAAAGGAGTTTTTGAAAAAATAGAAATTGTAGTTAAAAAAAAAGGATGTATGGTCAAAATACATTCAAATTTGATCCCGATCAATTTGCTTTTTGGACGACATATACAGTAGACTCTCATAAATCCGGACTATTGTGGCGGACGGCTTGTCCGGATTCCGAAAAATCCGGATTTCCCTGAGTCGGAGATGTCGGCCACGGAGCCGATACGAGCGTGATAAGTCGCACATGCAATCAATATCGGTCCATGCCGATACCCAACGACACTTGTTACACTCTGACACATTAACTAATGGTACTGTTACTGTAATGTACATAATACAGTACTGGACTGCAATTAAGTAAAACATAGGGTAGGGTCTGTCAATTACTTCAGCTACGCGGAAACTTCCACTGCTCGTGAATCATTACAAAATATCATGCAATGCGGAAGATCGCGTGAAAATTGAAGGCGCTAAAGCGGCAAATTGTTATTTAAAAAATTTTACCGTCCAGTACGGATTTTCGTGATCCGAATTTATGAGAGTCTACTGTATTATTTATAAACTTTTTTTTTTTACTGGAATTTTAAAATGGATGTTTTAATTAAAAAAATAACTTAAATTTGTTTGGACAATCAATAAACTATATTTCTATTGCAGTATTACTGTATATGTGAAAAAGGAAAAAATTATTTAAAAAAATCCTTTTTAATTCTTTATACTATTACTTTTACAACACATCTGAGCCTAGTTATATTTTTTTCTACCTTACAAAATTGGTTTTTGATTCTCAGTAGCTATTACACAATCTTAAAATTATCCTTAAATATTTCCAACATTTCAATAATGTACAAACATATCTTCAATGGATATAAACTCAGATTCCAAAGACAGAAATTATTTACTGCTACTGTAAATGCTCACATTAAAAAGTGATTTATAATATAAGGAATAGACATTTTCATTTATTTTAAATAAATCATGCCACTCTACTAATTAAATTGTGTAGTTATTCTAAAATAAAAATCTACAAATTACAGACACAAATACAAACTCAACTTACTGAACATTTCAACTGGTAATTCTATAAACAATGGTTAGAACACTTGTGTAAATACAACATTATCACACTGGCACTATTCCATACACAACTAGCTGTTACTCTAAAATAGATGTCACACTTGTTATTGCCAAAACTCACTGTACACTAATTGTAATCATCATATAATCGTTTATCAATGAATTTAGTCAAGACTCACTGCAGACAGGTAAATGACTCCTTTGTGATAAGTACAACTAAGTATGACGGTCTTTTTGTTCTCCCTCCACACTTGATATTATCAATTGGTTCTGCTCCAATGCATTGGCATTACTCTCTCTTTCTCCTACTTTTACTTTTTACTACATGACAACTTGTAGAGAAGAAATATATCATGATCCCACAAAATTTAAATTGATAGCTTTCTCATTTTTTTGACATTTTGACACAATCATGTTTTATTACTTCCTGTCTGTATGCAATTTTTGCTAACTAAAGTATCATTGTTTATTTGCAATTAAGAACACATCACTTTAAAGTTTTTCTTCTAGATTACAATGATATGAAGACAAAATGTTGATTTATTTAGGCTAGTAATGTTATTCAAACAATAAAATAAAATTGCAAACATAAAGTTGAATTTATAAAATAATATTTACATAATATACTCAATTATTTAGCTTTCATACTATGCTGTAACATAATATTATTTATGGTACTCATTATATCACATAATTAATTGAATTGTCTGACCATCATGCTAATTCATTAATTTGTTTTCATTTATATAGTAATATAGAAAATGCAATCAAATGAGAATCTAAGTAAAAAATTATGTTAAAAATAATAGATTCAAATACAAAAATAAAGAATTTTATAACATGTACATATTAGCCTGTATATATTAACTATAATAATATTGTTTTAAGCCTGATTGATGTTATTCAAATTTTTCACATAAATATAAGTTAAATGATGGATAAAAAAAATCAATGTAGTGTTTTGTGTATATTCTGTATTCCGTTTTAAGTTCCCCGGAGTTCAAAAAAGTAGTTTTTGGAATGATATCTTTCTGTCATGTGTGTAGTGCTCTACAACCCAAATGTTTGGACTAAGATTAATTAAATTTGGTATGTGAACATTATAAATTTTAATAATGTTTGCAATCTGTTATAAAAATTGAGAATTAGAAGTTAGTGTTTATATTTGGGAAATATTTCATAAATTCTTTAAATGATTTTATTTTGAAATTAATTTTTACAGCCTTGACATTCTGGTTGCCAGATCACACCTCAGTCAAAATGGACTTTTGTAAGTTAACCTTCAGAATAGTCAGGAAGTAAAGACAGAAAGATGAGGTAAGTACAAAGATATCACTTAGATAAACCGAAGTAATTATGTCTTTTTTTTGGCTATTTCTCAGGATGTTTCTTAACTCAAAACTTGGGGTAACTGTCTTAACAAGAAATGCTGATTTTTAAGTTATCAATGAAAAATAAAAACAACGCCTATGGGAAATTATAAATTTTTTTTTAAAGATAGTGTCATCGTTTATTTTTACTTTTTAATTGACTGAACATATTTGGTTGGTTTTTGGAATGGAATTGGCGAGTGAGAAAGTTTGTGCAATGTTTTCCACCTATTTATTAGTTTTCTTATTGGAATATAATAACTCTATTAATTAAATCACAAAATTAAATAAATTGTCTCATCACACTTGTTAATTAATAGTTATTTGTTTTCACTTATACAGTAACAATGTAATGAGAATCTAATCAATACAATTATGTTAGAAAACACAATTGTAAAAGTCTCTAAATTTGTTCCAATGAAGCCCCTAAAGTCTAAATTAGGATTAGCTGGTCCAAGTGTTTCAAAATATTAGGATGGCGAAGTAACAGGAAAAATGTCCTTAAATGTTGTGGTTTTTCAATAATTTAAAATTAGGTTGTAGTTAGTTGTATACGAAAATAATTGGAGTTTGTACGTTTCAATTTATGTACAACCTTTAGATACTCTCATTATTTTCGCATGTATTCTCGTGGAACCGCTCAAATTATTTTCAAACTTACTAAATAAATATAAATTTATTATTTTGTACAGTTGGTTATATCAATCTACTATTAAATTGATGAGATTGACAATAAAACTAATTTATTATTACTCTAACTCACAAATTATATTACTCAATATTTAAGTGCAAATGAGAGTTTTCTTAGTAAAACAACATTAGTGTAAATACTGTTCAAAGTCTTATCTACAATGTTTTGGTTTGTGTTGGTGATAGTGGCAATGGTTTGTCTAGCGAGATATCACTAAACCACTATCTTTCTTCAAAGGGGGAAAGTGTAAATAATGGAGATACTATACAATAAGTTCAAGTCAAGTATGGTTAACAACTTATTCTTCAACAACTTAAACATTGCAAAAACATTGCACATACACCCCATAAATGTCAGTTCGGTAGTTAACAAGCAAAAAGTGAAAATGAACCATGGATGGCGTTTTTGAAAAATATTTATATATTTAAATAAGACCCTAAACTAGCTTCCCTTGTGGCACAACATATCCTCGGAATAAATTGTATTTAATTAAAAATGAGCTTTTAATGAGAGCGATCAAGGTTCATTTTTGTTTTTATTATTCTTGAACCATAATATTTTTTTGGTTGTATTTTTATACACGAGTTTGGGTCATTAATCTTCACATTTCACTCAAATTTGATGGAATTATTTTTTTTTTGGTTTTTTTACCGTTAATTCATGAATTGTTATTTTTAAGATATGTCGACCACGAGCTTAAGATACAAATTGTTCAAATTCCAAAAGTTATATAGGCAAAGTCTACATATAAAAATTTTATTAAAATAAGTTCACTTATTAGGATTTTAGCTGTGGGTCGAGATGCTGGAGAGCTGATCCCTCAGTTGAATGTATGGTCATTCTCCCAATCTGGGATGGAGTGGGTTGCACCAATAAGATGCGACCCAGTGCAGTGAAGAACTGCACCCTACTCCAGGTGGCCCTGCACTGGACTGTTTGTCCAGATTGAATCTGTTGGATCTAAAGGAGTAAACCCTGAAATAAAATCCATAATTTCAAGGTTTAGGCTATCCGTGTCGAAGAGATGAATGGTACAGGTTACGTGTCTCTAACGGGTAAAGCTCTCTGAGATACCAAGCACCCTTTCAGAATATTTAGCCTTGCCTGGACATGCGGAGAGCTCTGTCCAGATTGACAATTATTTCCCTAGCTGCTCATGGGATTTTTATGGAGAACAAGATAAAAACCAGAAAAGTTTGCTAGACTGGAGAACATCAGTCAAGATCCATCTTGAGATCGTAGCCGAGGGTTCCAGCTCTTCCACTACTGCAGCAGTAGAAACCAGGGCCACTGGTCCTAAGACATCTACTGTCATCCCAATGGATGTGAGTTCAAAGAGGTCGCCTGTTCCTATTGATATGGAAGAGGAAGTTCTTCTATTCAACCCCATCAGTGACAACAGTTTGCAAATTCAGCCAGAGATCAGGCTACCTAGCAATTGGTTGGCATGGTAATTAAAGATAAGAATAAAAGGACCAAAATCAATGTGCAAGTAGACACTTAAAGCCAAGCTTGCAGCTATATGTGAGTTCTTTGATCCCAGGAAATGGAATAAGTCCAGGTACAGGACTGGGCCTGGGACCAGATCTGTAGGACAAATTGTTAGGCCTTCGGAAGCTGGTTCCACCTCCGACCAGTCATGAATCCTTTACCCCCCCTTCAACCAGAAGGCAGAAGACGAGGCCCCAGAAGGTAAGATGAGAGGGGGATCATATCTCCACAACGTCTAAGTTTTCAAATGGCTGATGAGCTCAGTGGCAAGCTTATAGCTGGATGGAGTCGGGGGCTTGCTGGCTGGCGGCAGGGCGGAGGTCTTGAGGGCAACTAATGTGATATTTAGACCACCTAGTCTAAAAAGATCAGAAAGGCCTACTATAAGGCTTGTCAATACTTCATACAGAACAGCATCGACATAGCCCTCATCCAGAAACCATGGATACACTGAGGTCGGGTAGCCGGGCTTGGAAATGTAAAAGTCATGCTTATTTATTTACAATTCTCAGCCTAATGTAAGGACTTGTGTAATTGTAGGTAATACATAGCTTACCGTTAATGCATTTTTGTTTCAGAGATATAACGACAGTCCAGGTCAGCTGGCAGTATAGGGGTGAGAAACAAGGTCTATTAATGAGCTCAATCTACAACCCCTATGATGGCAAGATGTTACCACCCTTAAAGGAACTGAAACTGATAGTATAGTGCAGTTGGCGCCAGACGGCTACTTATTGGTGGCGCTGTCAACTCACACCATCAAGCAGGCAGGAGAACAGTGATACCAACCCTAGAGGTGAGTCATTACTTTGCTTTCATATGCTTAAAAATATATGTGTATTAAACGTAGATAACAGGCTTACTTTTAGGAATGGAGCACGAGAGTAAGTTGTCGACATTACAATATGTTCTAAGAGCATGCTAACACAGGTGAAAGGATGGCAATATAAAGATGACCTTGCCAACAGGCTTGTAGATAAGAATAAGGTTAAAAATTTTCAGATCGAGATAATGTGGCGTCACAGATTGGAGATAGCATTATAGACTGCTATAGAGATAATTGGCCAGTAAACACCAAAAAGGTGAAGAATAGGGTAAACTGGTGGAAAAAATATCTAGAGCGCCTAAGAGGCAGATTCAAAGTCTTTTAAAAAGAAGGAGATTCATTTCTTAAGTCAATAATAACCTTTGATGAAACATGGGTCCAAAATTTTAAACCAGAGAGTAAGCGACAAAGTTTGGTGTGGAAACATCCTTCATCTCCCACAGCAAAAAAGTTCAAAACTTGGATGTCTGCAGGAAAGGTTATGATGTCGATATTCTGGGATATGGAAGGTCCAATTTTGGTTGACATCAAACCTAAAGGTCAAACAATAAATAGCGACAGCTACTGTGAGCTACTGCGTTTATTGAAACCAAAAATCAACTCCAAACGACGTGATAAACTTTCAAAATGGGTGATTTTGCTTCAGGATAACGTTCAACACCATACGGGCAAAAACACAGTCTTGTCCCTTCAAAATCTTGGTTTTCAGCTGTTGGAGCACCTTCAATATAGTCCGGACCTGGCTCCAAATGACTTTCATCTTTTTGGCCCATTAGAAGAACAGTTGTGAGGGAATCATAATCGATCTGATGAAGAGGCCATTGAAGCGGTGCAAAATTTTCTGAATATAAGACCAAAAACCTTCTTCCAGGAAGAAATTAAAATGCTCGTTAAAAGATGGACCAAGTACATAGAAGTAGGAGGGGAGTATGTTAAAAAGTAATGCTACTATTATTTATGTAAATACAATAAATATAAAGAATTTTTCAATTTCAATTTACTGATAGTTTTGACATACCCTGATAGTTGGGGCCAATTTTGATAAAATATATATTTTTGTATTTGTCTCAAGCATATGTACCCTAAAGTTTGAGGTATAAAAAATTTAAAACTCTTGAGATACAATCTACCAATTTGGACTGAAGTGTACTTTTTAATGTCCTCTCGTTTTCATACATTTCTTGTCTTTCAACATCTTTCAATTATTTAACCCCTCTTTTCTTAGGGGTATGCGAGACAGGTTTTTTTGTTTGAGCCAAGCTCAATCTTTTACTGAGGTCGAGCCTTTTAATGAGCTCTAGCTTTTTAATGTCCTCTCATTTTCATACATTTCTTGTCCTTCAACATCTTTCCATTTAATCCCTCTTTTCTTAGGGGTATGCGAGACAGGTTTTTTTCTTTGGTTTGTTTGAGCCAAGCTCAATCTTTTACTGAGGTCGAGCCTTTTAATGATCTCTAGCTTTTAAATCGAGGTTTTAAGAAGCTTAAGCTTTTATCAAGCTTGATTTTTTTTTCGAGCTTCTGTCAAAATTTTAGATTATAATATATACAGTATAGCACCAATCTTTTGTTTTGGAATAGGCAATACAGAAAAGACAGTTTGGAGGGAAAGGTAAGGTAGCTATAATTGATGGGAAATAAATACTCTCGATCCAACATAACTAATACAATTTCCTTCAGGTCAAATTGGATTACAAACCCATTTCATTTATATATCTTGTTAACAAATATATATTTTATTACAAAAAATAATTTTGGATTTGTGTATAATGATTTTTTAGATCAGGCCGTTCTAAGTAAAATAAAAAACTACAAGTTCGTAAATAGTAGTAATAAATTCATCAAATAAATGAAATTAACGAGTGCAAATGTTGATAAACTATTTTATACAAATTTTATACATATAACATCAGAATTAACACAAATTTATTGTGAAAGAATAAAATTATCGATTTAGAAATGCTGCAAAGTACTTTATAATGAAACGGAAATTTAAACGTCTAAATTAACAAAAACATATTGTGAAAGAGTAAAATTATTGATTGATAATAGAGTCTAAATACTTACTATAAAATTATATCTCATACATGCGATGCTATGATGACCAAGAGGGATTTCTCCTTCAAACAACAAGGAATAAAAATGTATGTATTTTTGTCTGTATTATCCAACAAAATATAGACTGCAAGGTGTTACCACTTCAAATAAATGTGATATAATAAATACCGTATATAAATATAATAAAGACACTAAAAACTTGCTATTGAACTGGTGGTTGTCTTATTATTTATCGTTTTTATACGCCGGAGCACCAAAAACTTCCCATATAGTGGTATTTTCATCTTTCATAGTAGGACAAAGTGCGGTTTATGACTAACTTTATGGTACTATTTTGATAGTTGTAGTTTCGTCACGATTTTTTAAAAAACCAACTCAATAACAAGAGAAAGTTATTTTTACCAGAATTTGTGTAATTTTATATATATATATATATATATACATATTTTTAATGAAATCTAAAATAATTATTGATGATTGTCAAAATGGAAACCAAATGCCTAGTTCTTTACTCTTTAATATATTTCCAGATTTATAAAATCACCCAATTCGATTTAATTATTTTGTAAAAAATAATAAATAACACTATCTTTTAAAAATGAGAACAAAAAAATAATTGCCTAGTATATGTAATCATTTAATAATAATGATCTACAGTAGTTAGTTAGTGTTTTTGGGGTCCGAGGCTATTTAGATTTATTGTCGCTGCGACCTAAATGGATCTTTTGTGACTATAATAATGTCTAATTGCACTATGAAAACATAATGAGTACACAAGTGTAAATTGTCTAATGTAGGTTTTTTGTTTGTGAGAATTACTGGTATAATATTTCTTATAATTTAAAGTTTATAATCTGTATTATGAAAATCATTTACATGGGCTTTAGGCGCATTAAGCGAGTGGGATGCACTGAGAAATCCTCTACTGATCATCAGAGTGTACATACAAGTAAAAAACATCCACCTACCAGGAAATGACAACTTTTCCTTCTTGAATTTAGATCAATAGAATTACACAACACATTAACAAAATAGCACAATCAATAAAAAGTCTTAAACTTTAAAAAATCACTGTGTATAATTTATAGTAGTGTAAATGTGGAGAGTTATCGGTTTTTAGAAAGGCTATGATTATTTCATTAAAATAACCCCCCTCCAAAATTTTGTGATTAGTTTACTACTCTTTCTCATATTCAACATTAAAATGTATTACTTTATATTTTATTTTCTCTATACTACTTACATATGCGACAAAGTAAAACTTGTGTAAATTAGAAGAATATTTCGAGGCAATAATAGGAAGATTGATAATAATTGGGACAAAATTATTCAAGGTCAATTGGTTCTCTCCTATCGTATTATTAGAACAATACTTTAGTTTATTATCTGTGTTAGTACTAAGCTGGATGCATTGGACTGTTGACGCTTTGTTTCTAACCTTTCTTTACTCTCTCTGTCATACACACAAATGACTTTATGCTTCTTGAACATCTTTTTATCAATTTGATTTTAAAATAGGAAATAAATATGGAATAGAGAGCACACATTTATCCTTAAAATAAAATAAATTTGTATTTATCAGTTAAACATGCAACCCCCTTCACTAGAAGTAGGTAGTAGATTACAGATAATTTCTGATGTACACAATAATGAGGTTCAGAAAACCTGTGTAACAATGGTTTTAAACAAACTTACTCTCTAAACCATGTACTGATCTTCCAATACAAAACTAACTTTTGGGTATTACATTTAGAGGATTTGTTTGTATTTGTCTATACGATAACAAGATGGTAGACACTTGTTTACTACAAAACCACTCAGGTCACATCAGAGTTGGGTCTTTAAAACACAATATTTGCAGTGTTGTTTTGTTCATTATGTAGCAAATTTCCTACATTCTCAATCAATAATTTTTACACATTGAAAATATTTTAAATTTTCTGCTATGCTATGTGTTTATATTTTGTATAACATAATGTACATCAATTCACACTTGGTAATTTACCATTTTAACAACAACGTTTTCGTGTCCCATGACTTGGTGTTTGTTTTCTTTCTTTTTATAATGAAGCTATTTTTTTTTTTTTTTTTTTTTTTTTTTTTTTTTTTTTTCATTGAATCCAACTTATAAATCACTATTTGTAGACTCAATGTTTTTTAACAATGAAATATAAAAACTTTAAAAATGCTAAAACAAATGAGTATAACTTAATAATAAATTTTTTAGTAAAGCTTCTGTTTAGTGTCTGTGTGAATGTCTATTTCCTGTTTATAATGATTATCTCTCTCCCTCAACTCTCCACTGTGTTCACAGTTATACTTGGGTTATTCTATTCCTGGATGATACATCTTTCTTCAATGGGTTTCTTCCAAAAATAGTTTAGGCCTAGTTGTAACCAATTTGACAGTATTGATGACACATTTTTATTGAATATGAATTGTAAAATTTTCTAATATTCTTGAAATCTGACACAATGCAAATAAATTCAATTTTTCTTTGAGTTATAATTTTTAAATCATATATTCATATTTGGCTGTTGTTTAAAAAAAAAAACTATTAAAACAGGAACATTTTAGGTTCAGTATGTTTAATACTTCAGTGATGTTAATTCGAGTTGATATAAGTCATAATATTTGAAGCGGACAAGTAGGGTATTACTTAGGCAGCTTACTTCCTTTCTCCATTCAATTTCTGAACTAAGTTGTTAATATAAACTTGTTTATCATGAGAAGAGCGACTAGAAATTAATATTTGGTTTTATATCTGATCAAAAAACTTTTTTTTTTCTTCTTTTTATCAGTTCTCATTATATTGAGCTTTAATTGTAGTATTATTCTTACAGTTTGAGCCTTGCTCGAAAAATCATGCCAGGCTTGTAAAATTGTGCTGAATTTGAAAAATTGAAGGTTCAATAGCTTTCAGGTCCTTGTCTGAGATCTTAGGTACACTTTGCCACAATATAGTTCATAGAAAACTTAGTGTCAAGTTATTTTTTATTTACTTAATTTCTTATCTGTCCAGTCTTCTGAATCAGGATTGATTGATAATTCTAATATTTTTTTTCCCGCTGTGATTTTGTTGTGCAGTAGGCTTCTTAATTGGGCATAAAAATTTGATGCTTTCTGTGTCCTCGTTAATCAGTGTTTTTCTTTTGAGATGACGCTTCCAAGGTATGTGAATTTTGAAACTGATTTCTGTCTAGTTTGCTGGAAGATGTTGAACTTTTTACTATCTTGGTCGTGCTAATATTTTTATCAAATTTGTTTAACTTAATCATTCGAAGGATTCAGTTGCTTTCTTCTTCAGTTTTATCCTATATCCATAGATTATCCGAAAAAGTTTAGACAAATTAGATAGTTTAAGTAACCTAAATATAAATAAGAAATCCAACATAATATCCTATCTTAAAATGTATTCGTCACTGTGGTCTAAATTTTTTAACTATTGTATTTCTTACTTGGCTATAAGCTATTTAAATATTCTATAAGCTATTTAAATTATTTAATAATAATAACTAATGTAATGAAAAATGTTTAATTACAATTGATTTAATAAGCTTCATGTTTTATCCTCATCTAAATAAGATAGCTTAAATACCTTAAAGCAGTAATCTAAGTCATGAGAAGAAACGCCTCCTGAATAGTATCCGACATAGTAGCCTAATTAATTAATAAAGAATGAGCTTTCTTCACTGACAATCCGGATTGTAATCCAAATAAGATCAAAACTTTTTTTACTTGTTACTTAATTTAATTCTTTGCTTGCCTAATAGATCTTAATATGAAACCAAATATAACTGTAAATTACAACAAAATGTTTATCAGATTTATAAATTATTTATATTAATACACTTTGGTTTAAATGAACAAACAGGATCTTTGATTTTTTTCAAGACTTTATTAAAAAAAAAAAGTGATAATTTATACAGTTCTAATTAGTTGTGATCATAGCTAAAAACCTATATAGAAAGTTCTGTTTTGAATAATCATAATGATTACCTTCATAGACACCCAATCTAAAACCATATAGAGACCATTGTAAAAATAGTTCAAATGTATTTAAAAATCTTCAAAATTTGAAATGTTTGTGTATATCTATGTGCTTAAGTAAAACAACCATACAAATTTTTTAATGTGTTTAGGAATTATGTGAGAATAAAATAAAATATTGTCATCATTATAGTATTCTACTTATATACAACTCCATTGTACTACAGTAACAGTAAAAACCATTAGCAATTAACAATATGAATATAATATATATTAAAATATGGATACAAAGAAAAATAATTATAAAATAATATTTATTTGAAAATAAATGTATGACTTACCTTCTCATCATAAAATCCATTATCATCTGTTCTTTGCTGCCCCAGTAGTCTGTCTGTCTCCAAATCCGTGTCAGCTTCATCTGCAAGAAGATTAATTTCAAATAAATATATTATTTCAAGAAAAGAAAGAAAGCAAAGGCAATAACTACTAGACAAGGTAAATAGCACATGTAAAGTTCAAAATAGTCTATCTCGCATAACACAAAGAAACCCTATTTTACTTTATCTAGGAGGAATAAAAACAAATTACACTATTTCAAACGTCATAGGACCTTAAGGTCTTAGAGTTACTGGAGTAATTAAAAAATTCTTTAAGGATAAAAATACTGTTTCACTGTTTTTCTAGGGGCTGTATAAGATTTTGAAAAAGTATGGCAGGAATATACGTTACCAGAGAATTACTGTTGATTGCTCGAATCCTATCTTAACACTTTAATGTGGTTTGGTGTACACGGTAAATGCAGCATAATTCACTTGTACAGGGTATGTGAAATGACAACCCATCAGGTGACAACTTTTTTAAATATAGGAAATAAACAGATAACTACAAAATGTATATTTATCTATGCTTAGAGATCCTGTAGTTTTTTTTACTCTGGCTAAATATGCAAATAAATAGCTGGTAATTTTTCGACTGGTTTCAGCTGATTCCTGCTATGTAATTCACAATACCAGTATATAACTTGTTTATTATATTTATTTAATTATTATTTAGTTCTATTAGAAACTTAGTAAATGTTTACATATATATTTATTTTAACAGTTTTACTATAAATGATTGTCAATTTAGAGCAAGTATTGCAACTAGCGATATGTATTGTTTATTGAATATAAGAAATTTATTTGGGTAGTTTACCAATGTTTTCCTAAACTAGTAATTTACAGATCAACTGAAAAAGCAGGTTCTAGTGAGACAGGACAATGACTGGATGAATGCCTTTTTTCTGAGGTAAGTGAAAGTGATGTACTCGTATATATAGTATTGACTATGCCCAATTAGAAATGAATTAATGGCTATAAAAATTGTTGTATTTAGACATACTGAAATACATGCAATTCACATGAACAGTCTAAGTTGATTGATGAAACAAGTTGATATTTATGACATTGCATAGGAACCATCATGGTACTTACCCATCCCCATTATACAATATCATACAAGCATATCCTCTAAATGTAATACCCAAAAGGTTGTGTCTTAGGCATTTAAGAGAAAACAAATGTAATGGTAGCGTGCTTTTGTACAGATGACAATGGATGGCATATTGAAAATCACTTTTTCGGTTTCTTGAGGCTATGAAATGTGAAGATCAGTAAAAACACAAAGGTCAAAATATTCTGCAATTAGCAAACTTACCTTTTACTTTATATGGTACTTGATAAATAAAAATGATACAAATTGGACTATTAATGATTTAAAAATGACATTATTAGTCTATTAGCATAACAGTTGTGGAGTAAAATCTTCAATAAACTCCCAAAGAAAAATAGCAAGCAAAAAAAAAAAAAAAAAAAAAAAAAAAAAAAAAAAAAAAAAAAAAAATGAGTTGTCTCTTTTGCTACAGTACTTCCTTCACGCTTCAGAAGTGCATGCAGTTTCTGTGTATTTTTTACAAATTTTTCATTCCAAACATGGGTTTAGATATTTCTTGTATGCTCCGTGTCTAGTGCCAAAACTCATGACTTTACTCAATTTATATCTGCTTAAGGAGATGACTAAATATCTAAAACATCCAGAGTAATTATAGTAATGCTAAGTCAATCTTTTTATTAGGAAGCAAGAGTTCCACAAGATAGTTTCCTAGGGCCCATCTGGTACTTGTTGTATGGGGCAGCAATACCAAGATTGGCAATTTCGTTGATGATACTGTACTAATAGCTGTTCGTAAAAACACAAGCTAAAGCAACAGAACAAATAATAATAAAATTACTTCCAAAAAAGTATCTGGAGATTCACACCGATTTAAGACTTACAAAGAATCACCATGTACACAAAACGTTGAACTAATTCGACTGAAATATCGTGAAATGTATTATTTAAATAGGCATACATTTTAGTTAGACTTTTATTGCAAAAGACATCTATCTACTATCATCAGATCAATCTGAACTTAAAGAACTGTACAAAGCAATTAAATTGTTTCTTGATGCAGAGTAGAGAAAATTGCACTGGAGAAAAGTGCAATGACTGGAGCAAATCGTACCAACAAAATGACGACCTACACTCTGATTTAAATCTTAAATTTGTTGATGAGTTCATTAAAGATATATCATTTATGCACGTGAAAAGAATTCACAAGTACACTAAAGTGGAAGTTATATAACTTTTTGATACCAAGTTTGACAACAGACAAAAACTTCAGGAGTTGATTAGTGTAGTGATTATGTATGTTTCTAAGTTTCTTTTGTGTATGTAATAGTATACAATACTCATTAGAACATTAATAGTGATTCAATCCTATTACCTGTTAATTTATTATGGTAGTTATTTTCATTTAAGCAAAAGTTTAAAATTGTAATAAGAAATAAATAATTTAAACAAAAATTAAGGTCTTATTACGATGTAAGTTACTTAGTAATAGAACTTTTCATTTAAAAAAATGTAAATAATACAAATATTTCTAAATTAAATTCGCTAAATAATCATATAATTAATTTATATCTTATATGATAAATACAATACAAGCAATTCTCCCAGCATTAACAATTCGAGTTAGACTTACCTTCATCTCCACTTTGTTCACTCGCTCCTGTTCCCCTTCTCCTGAAAAATAAAATAAGTTTCACATTTTAAAAAGTTGACTAAACAAAAGGTTCAAAAATGTTCCTTATGAATGATTTACAATAATCAACAATGTTTTTATCTTTATACTTTACAGACCAGAGAGCTAAGTTTGATTACCAAGTTCGGCAATTGTCTCGTTATCCAAATAGTTTGTTTTACCCAGGTTCAATAAAATATAATGAGTAATAAATTATTTATATTACCTTTATAGTTCTGTCATGTGACTTTGCGTTTGTCTTAATTACAAAGACGCGTTTCGGAGTCATAGCTCCATCTTCAGTAATTTCACCCCGTAGAGGTCGTTAAAACATTAAACATAACAAAGAAGATTACTGAAGATGGAGCTACGACTCCGAAACGCGTCTTTGTAATTAAGACAAACGCAAAGTCACATGACGGAACTATAAAGGTAATATAAATAATTTATCACTCATTATATTATACAAAGTGACTTGGACACCAAACAATGAACATTAAAGTTCAATAAAAATTTAATAACTTCTCATTTTTAATATAATTTTGAATCCGTGAATTGAAAGTTAAAGTAAAACAAATTTCACAAGAAATAAACAGCATAGATAATGGTTATCTTAGTTTATTTGTTTTCATTTCAACAAGTACTATTTTAATGACCATAGACCCTTAAGTTTTCTTCTTATCAAAAATTCTCTTTGGACGTAAGTTTGATAAATTAGTGGTAAAGATGAGAAAAGATCCTTAATAAATCAAGAGAAGCATCAGGTTTAAGAAAACTTCAAATTATATGAGAACAAAGCCAGTTATAATGTTCTACATAATTTTATATATTGAAGTTTGAAAAATTGGTTTCAATAATATTAGACTTTGTATTGTTAGAGGCATGTACATGTCTTTGTATGAATGTGGTTTAAAACTTATCAAATTTATTCTGAAAAATATTTTATAAATTATTGTGAAACAACATTATGACCATTTCCATAAAAGAATAATTTATTCCATAAGCATTTTTCAATTCATATAATATGTGAATAATAATATTGTCTAACATAAATCTAGGTAAACAAAATGCCTTTTAGACTGAGTTGTGTTGACATGCTGCAGGAACTTGAAGCTGACCTGAATTGTTTCAAAACATCTATTTTCCAGTATAATCTTAAGACGAAGTGATAGTCAATGCACTGGAAAATACTGTCATTTCCAAGAATGAAAAAAAGCTTGTCAAAACAAGTCTAAATTCAAAACCATGTTCATTGTATTTTTTATGTTAAAGGCATGTTTTTAAAAGAACGGATTCCAGAAGATACAACAGAAACTAACATTATTATATGAAAATTTTTACAAAGCTGAAAGAAAGAGTAAAAAAAAAAAAGTGTTTGCTCAATGTGTCTGCTCACTTCCTGTCAAGGAATTTTATAGCTGAATTTTATTACATTACACACTGGAAACTGGAACATCCTACATATTCACCAGATTTGGGACCATGTGATTTGTGACTTTTTCTTTTCTTAAAGTGAAATTTGAGCTTAAAGGAACATGTTTGGAATCAGTTGGTGCCGAATCATATATGGGTCAAATGGGGAGAGCATTTAAGTGTGCCTACCAATTAATGAACACCTATCCAAAAAGAATATTTACAGTAATAGATCAAATTATATAAGCAACTTAATTGACGATAATCACAGTTACACCTACTTCAGCAATAGCTTCGAAACTCATTAAGATTTGTTCTAAAGGTAAATACACGAACGATGTTGAGGAATATGAAATTTACAAAGCATAAAATGAAAACTGTAAACAACGAACACCAATTATTAATGACCAATTAAACTTTGATTCCAATATCATATATGACACAGCGATAAAAATTCAAAAAGGCTGTGTTAAATACAAGTAATTAACATCAGCTATGGACTGATGGACAGACAGTTGTCGTCAGGTAGCCACAGTGTTCGTACCTACAGAATAATTGTATTATTTTACGATGACCTCACACGAGTGATTAAAGTTCATCTGATGATGGGATAGAAATACCAAAATGTGTCATCCAAATTTCAAAGAGGTCAAATGACGGATCAAAAATAAAAAAGTATTATACTTTAACATTTATTTTACTGAATTATCCATTTGAACTTTGGCTGCCATTGAATCAAAGTGATCCTTCGTGTAAGTTGTGATAAAGAGTAAATATTAGAAATTATTAATTAATTGTTATTATATAATAGGAAAATAGTATATTTTGGAAAATTAATTATCATCACAGTTGGCATGAGCATTGGTTGATAGCTACTAGCTAGTAATGAATTTCCATTTTCCAAAGAGACATAGGTTTAGATTTATACACTTATGTCTGAAATTGTAAATCCAGACCTCAACACGTTTTAAAAAAACTTAACAAGCCTGAAATTTAATAATCCTTAAGTGCCCTTATATTTCTAACCTATATCGTATTTTAAAAAGTAGTTAAATGTTTGACAGTTACGATAATGTTTAAAGTGAAAATAGTTCTGATGAAATAAACTCTAGGAGTGGTGAATTATTAATTGAGTGATGACGCAGAGAAGCTGTATAATGATTACTTTTGTACAACAAATAAACTTCTTTATACATATAAATAAATAAATATATGATAAAGGAGAAATTTGAAGCATAAACTTGCTTTATCTGATATGGGAAAAACTTCTTCTATGTTTTTATTCAGCAATAGGCTTCAACAATAAATTCTTTATATTTTATAATTCATGTATTTTCTACACTAGACTGTAGTGTAATGTAACAAACACCAAAATATCTCTTTTCTATAATATAAAAATATTTCTATCATGTCTGACATGAATATAAATAATTGAATCAATAGTCTGTGAGTTATGAAGTAAACACTATGTCTTTTAATGTTCCAGATTAATCTTCCAGTGTTACAGTTTCTGTCTCAATTGTATATTCAAATATGTTTATTTATTAAAATGGGTTCTAAAAACTTAGTTACTTGAGGAATTGGAGAAATTTCTACAAAATTCTGGCTCAGTAGTGAGAGTGATGGTGAAATAACTAAGTAATTGGTATGTTTAAAACGAAAAAATGGGTTAAATAGTAATTCTTTTTTTAAATGAAAAACAAAAATAATAGTGAAACATTTTTCTAAAATATACAGTTTTTTAAAGAAAATTTTCCTTTTTCTCCTTTGTTATGTTAAAAATGAATCTAAACAATTAAGTCGACAGTCAATGTAAACATAAACTCTTTTAGTTCCAGTGATATTTTTATATTTAAAAATGGGTTCAAAAAGTTTGTCACTTGAAGAATTAGATAATTCAAAATATTAGCACAGATTTGGATAGCGAGAGTGATGGTGAAATAATTGATTATGGTTGTAAGGTAATCATTCTTTTTTTATGAAAAAAAAAAAATTATAATAATTTTTTCCTAAAACCTACATAGTTTTGAAGAGGAGATTACACAGAACAAACCATTTAAATTGAATTGTTGTCAGTGACTACAATAGAATTTATAGAAATGTATATTTACTTGAAAATTCTTAGAACTGGCCTGTTTATTACCATTCCTCAGTGTTTAAATATTAAATGATTTCTTTAATTAAATTTTTATTGACATTTCCTTGATGAAACTGTAAAAATCTTTAACTCTTATACTGAAAAAACTTCTATAACTCCAAGCAATAAAACATTTCATATGTGTGTATCTATAAGAGGAAAGTTTTAAATCTGAAAATAATTTAAGTGTTTCAAGAGTTTTTACTACAGACACAATATTTCTATAGTCAATATTAAACAATTACCGGAAGACAGATTCATTATTTAAATACACATTTTTATAATACATGAGCTATAATTATTTTTTGATTGTATAGCATTGATTACATTTTTGGTATCAACCGAGAAAATAATCTTTTTAGTGTTTGCATACAAAAAAAACTTTGTAAATAGACATTTTATACACTTTATAGGAATGTTTATCTTAATTGTTTATAATAAAAGGCACAATATTATTATTATTTTTTTTTTTGAGATTTTTAAGTTGAACATAATTATTATTCCTAAAATAAATTATTTAGAATAACTTAAACATGTACACCAATTATTTTTGACAACATACTACATCTCTAAGCTATTGTAAAAGATGTTAGTGCCAAGTTAGAAGATAATCAAACATAAATTATAACTGTAGAACAGTAGCACGCATGTGTACACAAACATAGAGGTTAGAATTTGAGTCCCAGCTTAGTAATGAGGATTTGTGCATTAAATGTATTACAAAAGCAAATTCTCTAAACCTGTAATACAATAATTTCATTACAAGTATCTTACATCAATTTAATAAGATTTATTTTGTATCTGCTTCTTCAACTATTAAACAAAAACTATAAGCCCTTTAAATATATATATATATATATATATATATATATATATATATATATATATATATATGTGTGTGCGTGTGTGTGTGTGTGTGTGTGTGTGAGTGTGTGATAGTAGATTTACCTAGGTATCCAGATAGGACTCGCATTAATTTCTACAGGAGCAGTCTCTGAAGGAGGTGATCTTAGAGGTAAAGTTTTTGTACGTTGTAAAGTCAGTCTAATATCTTTAAGAGCAGCTTCGACACTAGGGGAATCAGATGGTGCATCTACACTAAGCCTTCGATGAGGTTGTGGAGCAGGAGGAGGTGGCGTACGTTCACAAGCTCCACCTAAAATGTAACAAAGAAGAAAACAAATAAATTACTGAAAAATGTTAATATTTTATAATAAATAAGTTATATCTACAAAATTATAAATAATATACTTGTAAGTTGCTTCTGTCCAAACTTCTTTTTTTGTGAGCACTAATTATTTTTTCGCTTAACAAATATTTATTATGTAAACAATTACTGAAATTATTTGAAATTTTGAATCAATATAAATAGATTTTACTCACTCAGAGGGTCTAGTGATTCAAGATCAATATCCGCTGGATCAATGATAGGGACAGGTGATTTTTTTATTTCTGTTTTATCTTCGGCTCCATTCATTTTTCCATTTATGGTAACTGTTTGCCTGTTACTTCTCTCGACAATTTCTCGCTCAATTTCTGTAATCTGTCGCTTCATTAATAGTACCTAGTAACAATATTGTACAGATTAAAAAGAAAAGTTAAGTTTAAGTCCATGCATATTCAAATACATTTTTTGTAAATGTCAAAGAATGTTTTAAATTTGAAAAATAATGTTATTACTATATTATAATACAATACTAGGATACATATATTAATATGTTATTGCTAGGATTTATCAAATTATGGGTTTATACTGAGAAAACTAAGTACGGGGACGGGAGTGGGAAAGGGTAAAAAATTTATTTTTATTTTTTGTTTTTAATGCAGTTTCATGAAACAAAACCTCCTCTTTCAGAATATGGTATTAGAATTTTTGTACATCGACTCTAAGTACACTTTTTTCCACATAATATCATATAATGTCTCGAGTTCCTACGCGTTATGGCAGCGCCGGAAGAGACCTTGTTTTATATAATATCACTTTTAAAAAATAGTAGAGATATTTTGTTTTTACGGTTGACAGTACTAACTTGCTCTGTTTATATTATAGTCTATCTACAGCTGAATACTGTTGTTATTGTGATTTCTGATTGTTTTTATAAGGCAGAGTAAACTGTATTCACAGTTACTTTTGTGGCAAGTTTGTTTTGTTGCGAGTGTTGGTGTTGTGAGAAGCAGGATGCCTCGTTTGAAGGTTTCTTATAAGGAAAAACGTGCTTTTAGGGAAACAAGTACAAATCAGTTCAGATCATGAAACAACCTAACCTTAGTCACAAACCTAGTGTTGCTTGAGAGGCTAGGCCTACCTCTACTCCAGAAGTACCAAAAGTAGCTTCCTCATCTAAACCTAGTTCACCTTCTAAAAAACTAAACCTCCTTGCTTATAGTGATTATCAGCCAAAAGTTAATGGTAACTGTATATTTAGTATAGACAAACTAAGTGAAGTTATAAAAGGTTTTGTGCTGTGTAAATACTGTGGTTGTGATGACTGTGTTGAGTTGGCGATGTTACAGGAAGACAGACATGGAGTCGGTAAATATTGATATAGGATGTACAAAATGTAAAAATAGTGTTAGATTTAGGAACTCAGACCTCTGCCAAAACAACAAATATGATATAAATCTTAGGTTTATGTATAGTTAGAGGACTATTGGCCGTGGCCTTGCCTCAGGCAATGTTCTTTATGCACTTCTTGACCTGCCAGCTCCACTTTAAAAATATTCTTCATATACAGATTCCCTGAATGCAGTTTGTGCTAAAGACAGTATAACACAAGCAAGAAGAGAGGCAGTGACAGAAAATAATGGAAGTTCTGACTTGGCTGTAGCTTTAGATGGGCAAAGGCGTGGCCACACATCTAAAAATGGCATCATGTCCGTTACAAGTGTAGACACTACAAAAGTGCTTAATGTTCATGTGATGTCATTTTGCCATACTTGCACAATAGCTGACAATGCTAAACAAGTTCCTAAGGAACACAAAATGCTTGTACACAAAATTTCAAAGGCTCAAGCGGTTCAATGGAAGTTCGTTGTTCTACAACTCGATTGATTATGGTGTGCGGTATACCAAGTACTTGGGAGATGACGACAGTAAGGGCTATCAGTCGATTGTGTATGAAGAGCCCTATGGCAAGGATGAACATATAGAAAAACAGGAATGCATCGGCCGTATTCAAAAGAGGATGGGTATACGAGGATGAACAACCTAAAGAAGAGCTTAAGAGGCATGGAAGGATTGATGGCAAAACAATTGGAGGTAAAAGTAGGCTCACTAATTTAGAAATAGATAGGAAACAGAACTACTATGGCCTGGCTATAAGGAGAGCTGTATCAGATCAAAAGGGGTTCAAAGTATGAGACAGTTTCAATGGGCAATTTACTTTCATAAATTATTGTCGACAGACCAAACCCTGCAACATGGCCTATGACCCAAAGGAGCTGATTCTTGATGTGGCTAAAATAAAGTAGTTGAATTGAAACAGCCATACACCCATAAAAAACAACCTTCCTGAGGCTGTATTGCTTGTCATGAAAAACATTTGTTGACTTGTCCCAACCTAGCCTTTTGAAAAAGTGCCTTCATGGCCAAACACAGAATCAGAATGAAAGCTTTAACCCTTCAACTGCGGAGCGACCCAAACTCGGGTCGTTCGATGACACATGGTTTAATCTAACGACCGGAAAATACGTATTTTGCAATTCAACATTTCGCCCACTTAGAATCGTCCTATCGCAATAAATAAAATACCGTTGGAAAGCTAATGTTCCGTAGATGCATAATTATGCAAAAAAAAAAAAAAATAAATAAAAAAAAAAAAATACCACCTAACGTTATAAATAATATTTAAAAATTGCTGAAGTTCGCATATTTTTGATAAGTAACATTAAAGATTTGCGCTAACAAGTTGTAAACAAAACTGACGTCATTTTTGTCTAATATTCCCAATTCGATATTTCTGTCAAACAGATCGAACATAACACTGTTCTGTAGATCACATCTTTCTCTTTCGATTTGTGCTTTTCAAATCCTTCTATCTATTATAATTTTTATTATATAAAAATTAAACAAAATCAAGAATTTTAACTCATTTTTACACGCTAAAAATTACATTTTTTTCAATTCAACTTTTATCCTAGTAAATATTATTTTATCGAAATGAATTATATATCACTTTAAAGGTGATGTTTCAATCTTTCATAACGAAGTTTAGAAATTTTTTTGTTGCTAACAGTAGAAAAACACTACTTGACTCAAGTAGGCATTCATTGCGCTTGGTTCGTCTCAGTCTGTCATGTCGACGTTTTTTAGAAATTGTAACCTTCTGTTTGACCAAGAAAAAGTAATGAAAAGAAAATGTTAATTAATGTAATTATAAAACCCTGTAATGTGATTGTTCACCCTGCTCCTTTGACAAGAATATTAGTTCTGTTTTTGTCTTACTATTATATTTAGAAATAATAAATATTCAATAAATAAATAACAATTAAATGTATATATATATATATATATATATATATATATATATATATATATCTGAATAGATATTAAGAAGAATTTGTTTTATTATAATAAACTTTTTTTATTAGTATATTAATTCATGATCACTTACCGTAGGGTTATTATTGTCTGTGTCAGATGTATGACCTGAAGACAACCCATCTTCAAGTACAGGCATTGAGGAGTATAGATTAGGACCTTGAGGTCCAGGCCGTGGAGGTTGAGGAGGAGGGTCCACAGCAAGAAGAGAGGAAGCCTCACTATCACAGTTGGAGTCACAGTCTGTTGTCTCAGGAGAAAGGGTAAAATTACGAGAATGCCCGACCGCCTGGCCTCCCACTTCTGTCTCTAAGTCTTCAGTAGATCCACCACAACTTGACTATAAGACATCCACAGTAATTAATAACAGAAAGCTGATAATTTCAATGCAGATATCCATCAAACAAATTATTTCAACATTGGATTCTAGCTTGTCAGTCCATAGGCATGTGTATTAAAACTTTTTATGCGAATTTTACTTTTTATCTATGGTATGAAAGAGATAAAACAATTATCCCACATTTCTTTAGGTCTAAAGGGTTTATATATTAAAAAAAAAAAAAAAAAAAAAATCACCCTAATGAGGAACTCTGGTGGAAAGTTCAATCACTAAATGAAAGAAAACACAACTTTTAACAATAAACAATTTATTGCTCAAAACAAATACCAATGAATATTTCAATGACTAAATCATCATCCTCAGTTGCTCATGTGCATATAATAACTGAAATGTTATTGAAACATTGTATTCTATTTGTTTTGTACAAATAAAGTGTATATTGATGAAAAGTTGTTTTCCTGATTTAGTGGTTTACATTTATTGTAGTTGTTATTGGGAAAAAACCTTCTAGTCATCATCACCTTAAAAAAAGAGCATAAAATAGAGATCCTAGCCCTCGAATACTTTAATAATACTTTAATCGGGGTCATAAGAGGGCAAAAGTTGGTCAAGAGAGACCTCATAGAAAAGATGAAAGAGAGGGAACTTTCATCTTTTCTATGACAGAGAGGGAACTGCAAATAAAAAATTACTAATAGGTTTTTTGTTTTGTGTCTTTATTATTTCAATACCTAATAAATTTAACGAAATTAGTAGAATTTGATTACTAGCAAAATGTTACGTAACAAATTTGAAATATAAAATCAATAAATATTGGAATATTCATCATGCAACTAACACTATGACATGTCCATTACTTTGAGTAGCAAATAGGACACACTTAGTCATTGGAATATCATCTTGTTGATGAAATGGGAGTTTTTCATTAATTACTGATGAAATATTATTACAAATTGTCCACGAGTTTTGCTCAATATTTAATAGTGACGTTTTTGAAACAATATTTTGCTCAAAACAGAAAAATTAATTAATAAACTTTAAAATGGTGGCTGATTTTCAAAAAAAAGAGGTGTTTCAAGAATAACTTTTTCTTGTAAATCCTACAACACATAACAGTTTATGTTGTGTATAAAACTTTTTTCAACTTTAATGTAATAGCAGATATTTCTTGTTGAAACTCCATATTCAAGGATAAAATAAAGCAAAAGCTTAAAGTTTCAAATATTTAAGCTTTTGCTTTATTTTATCCTTGTGTATAAAAGTTATTACTAAAAACAAAATAATCTCTAAATTAGAAAAAAAAAAAAAAAATCAGCACTAAAAGCTGAAATTTTAGAATCAATTGTGACATTAGTAAGTAAAAAATAGGTTGAAACAATTCACTGAATATGTTGAAATGTTGTTAGCTAAATTTGAAAATGGTACCATTTCAAATATGTTTTCTGTTTATTTTATGCAGCTTAGTGACATATATCAAGATAGAAATTGGCAAATAAGGAAAAACATCAAAATAAATGAATGTAATATTATGTCAGGATATAATTGTATGAGAAATAAGAAGAATACATAGGCGAAGGTAGTTAAGAGAGGACAATAAAATTATATTATTGAAGGATAAAATAAAGTATTAAAGCTTAAAGTTTCAAAATATTTTAATAATATAAATGAGCTACAATTGTTTTGCCTTACGGCATCATTGGGCAACAATGTTGTAGCTCATTTATATTATTAAAATATTTTGAAACTTTAAGCTTTATTGCATCCTTGAATATGGAGTTTCAACAAGAAATATCTGCTGTTACATTAAAATTTATTAAAGAGGCTAGTGTAGCCCGATTAGCAGTTCTTAAAAAAAAAAAAAAAATTAAAACTAAAATAATATTATTTATAACATTTTATTTTTACATACAAAATTAGTAAATATAATAAGATGAAGCTTACATTTCAGCTTGGCTACAGATGTAAACCATATTTCTGTAGTGGAGCAACAGACTAATTTGGACCTCTATTTTTAAGTTTTTGGAGAGGCTGGATGAAACAGAGCCTGAGTGAAATTTTCACTATAGCTATAAGTGTATGTTCGACATGTAGTATTTGGATGAAATGACAAATAGTCACTCTACCAAATTAATGAATAGAACATAGTTTGTTTACGAAGATGAACAGAAGTGGCTAATATTAAATCAGTACATATTTTTATTGTAACATAATTATTAAAAGAACCTTAGTTTAACAAAAATAAGTTTTCGTACTATTGCAGTTTAATTTGTTTGAATGCTTAACTATTTCACAGGAATAGTTTTCTAAACTTAAAATGTACTGTTTAACAATGTTAGCTTAGATAGTAATTCAATATAATATATTAATATAAATTTCATTGTCCAATAACAATGCTCGTTTGATAAACGACACAAGCTTGATAGCCTATATTATTTTAAGTGTAAATCTGCTAACACAATTATTTTTGCTCACTTGCTAATTTATTTTTTTGGTTAATTCTTAACTTTAAAATGTCATATACTTACAAGTAAATTTTTTTTTAATTTAGAAAACCAAATTTTATTTAAAATATTTGCATTTTAATTATTTTAGGTTGTAGTTTTTTTAAAGCATTTAAATAAATAAATTTAGCAGCATTGTAATTTACAAAAAAAATCTAAATTTTAACTTGCAATTAATTTACTTAAAAGACTCCACAAAGATTTGTATCATATGGAATATGAACTTCATAACTTTTAGGAAAATCTAATCTTCAAACTCAAAACAAAGTATACTTTCTAACTCCAAGTATTCATTTCTATATATATATATATATATATATATATATATATATATATATATATATATATATATATATATATATATATATATATACTGTACAGAAACAATCTATATATTTTTTTTATGTGGTCTTAGAACAATTTAATTATTGTTACATTACAATTTATAAATAAAAAGTACATTCTTCATAGGTGTTAAAATAATATTTTATACAGTATAATGAGTATATATAATTTAAAAACTTATTATTTAATATTCTAAGTGAGTACAGCGGTAGAATAAACATTAAAAACATAACACAGAAATACAACAACAATAACTTTCCATGCAATGGATAAATAGTGAATAATAAATCATAGAGCTTTTAAATTTGTTTATCTCATGATTTAAACAACTACATTCCAAGACACTGTGTCTGATGTATATAGTAATTGTAAATTACCTACCAAGATTTACTGGAGGGCTACGATAAATCATCAATTGTAATGTTGTTGCCAGAAGTGTAAAATTATGGCGCACTATATCCATTCCATTTCAAATTTCTATTTCTTCAGATTGCAACACAAGAACTTAAAAAAAACTGGCATGCGAAACAAAGAATGTCTTCAACAATGTTGCATGCATTACCAGCTCTTCTGTGATTTTTCTAGCTAATCTCTTTGACTGTGGGTCCATATTTTGTCCTCAGATGATATCCATATCATTTGCTTTATACAACTTGTGCTTCTTTTAATTACATGATTTCATGCAAATGTGTATAAAATTGTAATACCTGAAGTGTTAGCAGGTCTAAAGTTGTATCATCATTAGGTTTCCTAGGAGACTCTGAGTTGACATCTTCTTGTGCTGTACCTTTAGCAAGTCGAAGTCCAACATATGCATTGCCACTTCCACTAGATTGTCTTCTTAATTCATAGTCTAAGTCCTGCAACACTGCTTATCTTAGCAAGCTATAACAGCATTGCTTTATATTTGTCAAATCTATGCTTCTATGATCACTTTTAGTAGGATGTAATTATAGTAGTGGTCGAAAATGATGTTATTTGTTTAAACTGAATTAAATTTAAACTAAAAAATAGTATTTGGAAACTGTTTTGGCAACACTGAGGTGGAGTGTTTCTAGTAACACTAAATTTTTTGAAGATTGTGTAACCATATATATCTTGCTATATATATGATGAGTGAGCTTGACTTGTGAGGCGTTACGAGTAAATTTTTATTTGTCTTCTATTTATTTCAAGGATTAAATACTTAGTTAAGATATTGCAATAATACTTTATAAACTAATTCTGTAACATATATGACTTCTTAACAAAAAATTTAAAAAATCAAGAACAAAACAAAAATACAGATTCCACATACATGTCTTGAGGCCATGTTTTAGTTTCATACTATTGCTTTAAGCTATACAATATTCAACTGGTTGATTTACCACACATTTTAAAGAATTGAAATGGAATTTTAAATGTTATTTTCTATTCCATTCTACCTATAAAATACACAGATGGGGTTCATTTCAACTCTATGATTTTTAATATAATTTATGAATTAATGTACTTGATTTCAACTACACTAACTTCACAGATATCTAAAAAAAAAATACTAAAATTTATTTTGATTAAAAAATTGCATCTGCCAAAAAATGCACATATTAATTCCTTAGCAAGACCAAATAAGTATATTTCCATACTACAAATCCTTGTGTTTCATTCCTTATTTGTTACACTATATTCATTTCATATATTCTATAGACAAATATAATTATATAAACTAGAATACCACTTTTAACAGTCATCAGAATTTATGGTGGTAACTACTTCCTCCAATTTTCAATCCCAATGATTTGTTAGTTGCCTTATTCTTAATAACTGAACCAAAATAAACATAAATACTAATGTATGAAATTTAGCAAGTAATTTTATGGATAATATTTTCGATGAAGTAAGAGCTTTGTTGAAATGTAAAGTGACTATAATATTGATGACTCTAAAAAAAGAATAAACACCAAACTAATCAAGAATTAAAGGTAATGAAAACTGAAAATATTAAAATTTAGAAATGTATTTAAACTGAATGTTTTCATTGGTGGGTGTTCCTTGTTTTAAACTATTCAGCCTTAACTTATGTTTGATGAAGATATTTTCCAAATAAAATTTTTAAGTTATTTTTTTATGAAACTTTTATTGAATTCCTAGTAAATAAAACTAAATATTATTTTAGAAAAACCAAAAACATATTTATGAATCTGATGGCTATTACAAGTTTATATTAATGAAATATAGTTTCTTGGAAATGCTTATTTACAAAAGTATTATTCTTATGCCTACACTTTTAGTGCATTAGAGCACAATCTATCTCTATAATTTACTTTTTACTAGCAAATTACACCAAGAAATAGGTTTACAAATATTTTATGCTTTTTACATGCGAGCAGGTATAAATTTATAGCAGCTGTTTGTTTTGTAGGAAAAAAAGTTGTTAAAAAAAAACATTATTATTTGGAAGAAACTGGTAAAATATAGGTGAAAAAAAAAGAAAAAATAGGTATACTATGGACTTCAAAGTTTTGATGTTTGTGATAGGGGTGTGCAGGTTCAGCTTTTATTATGAGCTGATTTCAAACTTTTACCGAGCTTCAGTTCTAGCTGTTATTTTGCGGTTAAGTTGTTATTGAGCTTATACTAAATTTTAGATTTAAATGTAATCCGTATAACCTATATCTTTTATTTTGAAATGGACAATATGGAAAAGAAATGTGTGGAAGGAAAGGTGAGGTAGCTGTAATTGATGAGAAATAGACATTATTGATCCAACAAATTGTATACAAACTTCCTTGGGATAAAATTAGATTACGAACCCATTTCATTCACATATTTATTATCTTGACAATTTAACTATACATTTTATTACAGATTTATTGAAGATTTGTGGCAAAGATTTTTAATTCAGGTAAAATATAAAAATTAAAAAATCGAGTAGAGAAAAGGGAAATACTACAGGTTCTGTAAATAATAAATCACAAATATGTGAATTACCGAGTGCAAATTTCGGTTTATACAAAATTTAAATGTATACCATCAGAATTAACAACAACAAAAAATTATGTAAAAAACAACCTACTTTATATGAACAGATATCCAATTTTGCCAAACATCTTATTCACTATGACCACAAATACGCCAATGTTCGTGAGAACTTAAATATCTTTCACACATGCAGAAAGGGTTATTTACTGTAATCTCTAGAAGAATTTGAAATTTATACCACCTCAAAATCTGATCCATATAATATATTAAATGATAAACTGAATTATTCATCTAACAAACTGTTTAACACAGCTATCCGGTTGAAAGATGAAATACTAACCCAGCTACCATCAAAATCAGACATCCTTATCTTCTAATGTAAGGCTGCACACAAGATTCTAGTTATGAATATGCTCTCAAAAATAACAAGTTTATCAAATGTTTGTGTTCATATCAATGTTTTTATGTCATAGCTTTATGTAGTTTTTAACAATTTGTTCTTTAGCAGTGGAATGAAAAAACTCATTTGTGAGGTTTGATCTGATGATAGTGGCTTGATCCGCCGAAACCGGTATTCATACAGTATACTTATAAGAGTGCTTGACCATTCTATGATGTGCTCCAAAAATTTACTTTTCCGGTTTGTTCTTATGAGTATTTAGCCAACTTTGAAGATTTCGATCTTAATTTTTATATAATCTTTCTGTTTTTTCTTTTACTGTGAAGAAGAAATTTAGATCTAGAAGTTGGTAAAAATATCTAGTTCATGGGCATGGTATTTATTTAGCAGTGAATATTGGAAGATGTCCTTACTTAGATCTTTTCTAGCCATCTTGTCTGTGTGTTAGCATGGGATGCTCAATGTATTTCTATTATGTAAAGTTATTTAAAGTGATTTATTTATTACAATTTGTTTATACAAGTTATAATATTTGTGTTAGTGTTTCTAGAGAGTATTTTTCTGAGTGACTTTTAATATTTTCAGTGTATTTATTATTCGGCCTACATAACAGACTTAGCCTAGCCTTTTTGCTGGTTAGTAAAGAAACTAATTTATTTATTAATTAAATTTATTTTTTTTTTAGTTTTTACCAACTGTTATACTCAGCTATATTACAAATCTTTTGAATAACTTGAAGAAAAATTGTTCTTTAGTAAATATACTCTTTTATGTGGAATTTTTGCTTCGGCTTTTGTAAAAATTTTTGATTCCTCACCTAATAACTCCAAATTTTTTAAATATATTTTTTTTCCTTACACAGGTAAATTCTATGCACCTTTCTAAAAAAAAAAGAAAATAAAAAAAGTACTTGTATTTTCCATAACATTAATACTTTTGGTGGTTTTTTCAAATTACGCCTTTATTCACACTTACATTCCAAAACTTGTGTATATCCTCAAAAAATTATTAAAATTTTTGTTTGTTTATATAGACTTTTCTGTAAAATGTACCTTCATTTTTTAATTCCTAACATACTCCAAAAACGTTTCATATAATTTTTTTTTCATTACAACGATAAATTCTATGCAACTTTTTGAGGAAAATGATGTCTTGCAAGTAAGGTATTGCATAAAGTTAATGTTTTTTTAAGAAAACAAAACTTTTAACATGAACCAAGTCTTGGGTTAAAAAAATACGAAAAACACTAATTGTTGAAAAAATCTCAACAATGTTCTACTAGAAATGATAACATGAAAAATGCTGGGCCTGTCGATCATGTCATCAGAATTATGGTGACCTATCCATGAGAAAATCATTTGAATGTAAAAAAAAATATAACTGTATATTGAAATGATAATTTACAAATGCTTTAAAATAGATAAAATGAGCTAAATGAGTGTCAAAAGTTTTATTAAAAGATGTAGGCCTGCTCATCGTCAACAAAGAAAATTAAATTTAAAAAATCTAATCGTGGCTTTAACAGACAAATGTTTCAGTGAGAGTGATCGTGTTTGTTAAATATGATTTACTTTATAAACTTAGGTTGTAACTAATTTCCCAGGATATAGAACTTGTTTCATTCAAACTTATGTATTTTTATATTTTGGTAAGTGTGTTGAATGTAAATATACTTTTACTAGGTTGACAAGTCAGGTTTCTCATGGCTATAATGTTGAGTATTGATAAGTTGGTTATTTTAATTATAATAATCTCTAACCATATTTTGGATAATAATTCGATTATCCATAAAAGATTATTGCAAGTTTTTTGATTGGGTAATTGTGAGATAGAAATTTGATAGAGATTTTCTGACCACAATCAATGTATCTGTGAATTGTGATTGGTGAATCCTTTTGTATGTTGTTACATCTTTAGATTGCAAAACCAGAGAAATCTGTACAGAACAGAGATAGCTATAGTGAAAATAGAATAAGCTGTGTCTCAAATCAGAATATATAGTAGGTGAGTAATATTATAAATTAGGTATTAGTTTAAGATTAAAACAGTTCTTAACTTTATCTCACCTGAAAAGGTTGCGGAGTGAGCTGTTTGTCTGAGGGTTTAAAAAATTCTTCTAATACTTTACGTGTCTCTGAGAACTCGTACAAATAATCAAATGTTGAATGTGCTGTATGAGTAGCTGATGCAGAGTGTGGAGGTGTAGGTGTCGGACTATTACAACTTTCTTCTAATTGTCCACTTTCTGAATCATCACCACTAGCAGATACAACTCTCTAAACAGAAAAGTGTAAACATTTTTTAGTTTGTTTCCATATCTAAAAATACTAGGATGTGGAAGACATTAGAGTGTTACAATATATCTATATGTGATGATAACACATTTGAAGAGTTACATATTAAATTTACAAAAGGAGTGTAACCTTACTCCATAAACAACCTCTAACAACTATTTATTTTAAAACTTATAGTGAGCAATTTTGTAGAATAAGAATATTATTTCGATTTACCTATATTTGTTTTGTGATTTCGTTGGTTTCTTGATTACGGAAACTGTGATCCATCTTCATAATTTATTAAAGAAATGTTACTGTGGGGTTATTATCAAATAAAAAGTTTTCAAACACCTCATAACTCTTTTGGTAATCAAAGGGTTAAAACTATCAAGTGTGTCAAAGGGATTTAAAGAGTGTCATTTCAATACAAAGGTTCATTTTGTCAATCCCTCTTCTTACGGCAATAATTTTACAATTAGTATTATTAGATGTATATCGAAAGAGCACGTCTATTTCATACAATTTCTATATATATATATATATATATATATATATATATTGCTTAACTATTGTTATATATAATATATGTTCCCTTGTTGATTAAAGAGTGTAATATGGCTTGTTCCAATGCCATGAGAATGTTGAAAGGAAGTAATTTCATGATATAAGAAAAATGAACCTCCGTCAGAAAAAGCATTGTAAAGGCTAGGAAAAATCTGTTGATAATTGTCATTGCAGGTGACAATTATTGTACCTCTTTCCTGTGCTATATGACTGAAGTCCTTTAAAATCTACATTCAGTTATTCCAAAGAAACTATTCTTAAATTAGATGTCAAGAATTGTTTTACAAAATGGAGGTTTTACTTCTACAAATGCTGAAGAAAATTTGCCATTTTATAAATTAACCATTCAAAATTTAAAAAGTATCTCTGTTACTATTAACAAAATTAAAATTTGTATTTCACCGTAAGAAAGAGCGACAAAAACAAATAGCAATTAGATTGATGTAAACATATATGATTATTAGTTTTCAAATAAATTAAATACATAAATACAATACATTTGTCCAATCCATTTTTGATATGATATGTATGTTTCATATCATACAATAGAAAATTCAATTCATTTACTGTGGTGTATATGCGACAGATACGTTGATTTAATCTTTTAAATGCGCTTTCACTAGTATTGATGACTTAGTTTTTATTATTATACATCTTGTTTCATAAACTCCACTTGGAGATTTTGTAGATGTTCGTTGTATAGCTGTTTGCCCCAGAATACTATCTCCATTTGCTTTGCTCTATTGGTAACTTGGGTCTTGAAAGCCTCCGATTTTGTCTTCTCTGAACGCAGTACCCACTCATTACTCTTATGTTGTTGGTTTCAACTATATGTGCCATTTAGCTATTGTTTGTTGACACAAGATATTTACTAGCACTGCTTGCTCATGCCAGCGACATGACCCATTCACAAAGTGATCACAGTTTCTATTTCACTTTCTCCAAATCAAAAACCATCTTGATGTTGAATCGGACCTTATGAGACCGGCAATTGTTGGTATAATACAGCCTAGACATGCTTTTATCAAATATCTAAGTCATATGGTTGCTTTCCCTATATTTTTGAAATCCCCAAATATGTTTATTTGATGACAACATAAATAACTTTAATTTGTTAAACTACTCTCTGAAATCATCCTTTTACAGATGTGTTGCTAGAGGGGGGAGGTGTGGCTCTATTTATAAGGAATATTGCTTATAAAGTACACATTTGTAAGACACAGTGTTGAAAAACATTTTGAAGTCTCATAACATGAATCACACAGCTTTCACAATTGGTTAACTGATTGGTTAACAATTGGTTACTGTAGGTTCTTTTTCAGGAAGTCTCGGCTCAGTTTGGTCGTCTACGGAGGAACTGCTGTCGTGTTTAGGTTAAAACGATTTTTTTAAAGTTGTTAAAAAAAATAGATTAAAACAAATCTTTTTATTGGAACGAATGTAAAACAGTCGAAAGAAACGATAATCAGCAACTAACTATCGACTTATGATGTATACATCACTATCCCAGACCCCATGATACAAGGATAAGACTGGTGAAATACGATTACTGTGAATTGACCCAGTGGAGAACACTAGAAATCAGATGTAACATATCATATAAAACCGTCAACAATGTTTGATAATTGCAAGTTAATTTTTGTTAGATAAGACTATAACAAAAGTGATTTAGTGATTTAGTGTTCTGATTTAGACACTAAATCACTAAACTGTCTTTATGTTTAAATAAAATGTTTATTAAATCTCTTTATAAAGTTTGACTTACCTGAGGAAAACCAGGCCTAGGAATATACACAGAAGGTGATGCTAAAAGACTATGGGCACTAGGCAAGACGGGGTTCTCAGATTGCCTTGGTCCATATCTACGAGGTGAACCTTCATACTCTGCTATAGGTAAACTACCAATTACACGTGCTACTTTACTTCCCTCTCTTTCTCTTTCTGGTGATATTGATTCACCATCAGATACTGAATTTGAAACCTATTATAAAAAATAAACAAATAAGCAAACATGCACATAAATGTTTATAGTTGGTTGTAACATTGATTTCAGTAAAGTGTGACTATAAAATTTAAAAAAAATCATTTATTTTATGGTTATTGTGCTAATATGGATTATGAACACCATAATGCAAAAGGGTAAATATTTGAGAGTAACACTGTTTCCAGTAATGATTAACAATTTAATAATAAATTATTAATTTATTTTCTCAATATTGTGTATTTTTGAATTAAACCTATGAAGTATTAAACCTATGAAGCAAAAGAGTTTAAACACGGTTTTCATATTACAATACTCAATTTAATATAATACATTTTAAAATATGAATGATGAGTATTTTTATAAATTCCAAAAAAGCTTATATATTTAACTTATTTGTATTATAAAAAATAAAAATAGAAAACATTTTACATTGCGGTTTAATTCAAAAAACCTTCATCAAAAGTATAAAAACTTATGATATTTTTTTTTTACTATAGAAATAATTTGAATAAATTAAACATTATATAAATAGTTTACTGTTAGGCTTAAAGTACCTTAAAGAAATGAGCAGGTGGGTGCTGACTGTGGTATCCCCCACCAGGAGGACTAGGTGTGCTACCACCAGATGACACTGGCCTAGGATCATTACCTAAACTTGCTCCTCCAACTCTGGCTAACCTTAATCCTCTCCATCCTTCATCTATATCATCAAAAACTACAGCTCCACCTAGAAGACCAAAATGAGTTCATCAATAAGAAATTTACAATAATAATATTAAAATTTTGATCTACGTATCGATAAATTATCAAATTATTTTGAATAATTGGAGACCCAAAATAAAGTGAAATGAAATTTAGAAGTGTTTAGAGGTGCAGCCTTTGATCTCACCAAGACCAAAATTTAAAACGCTTGGAATTACAGCTTATTTACAAAATCAAGAATCTAAATTGTATTAAACTCTTTACTCTTGGACTAAACTTTTTCTAACTTGAAATATACAGGATGGATCATAAGTTGCTTGACATAACAGTTATTGCATTTTTAATAGGGCAGGAACTACTTGTCAGTAGGAATTTGATATTACATATATTTTTGTTTGTGATAGCTAATACTATCACTTTGGAGTAATTGGTATTATTTATGTTGAATGTGTTTAGATAACTATATAGTTACAATGAATACAAAGTTATTAATGGAAGATCGTGTTTCATGGTACAAGATGGTAATTCTCTTTACTGACTGTGAGAAACTTCTTGTCAGTTACATTTAGAGAATTAATCGGCAGGTAGGTCTATGGTACCGTTGAATGGTTTTGTTGTTCATCAGATTGATTTAGAGATTTAATAGGCAGATATGGTACTGTTGAATGGCCTTGTTATTCATCAGATTGATAGACTTTTTACTGAGAGAAATAATTAAAGATAGAATTAAGAAAATCTTCTTTTTTCAAGGTAGATTTAAGATCTTAAGCATTAAAAAATTTACGGAGTATGAATTTGGAAATCTGTCCTTTAAAATAATTTGTGTTAAAGGGATATAAGTATTGTATTGAAAATGGAGTACAACTTTTTAAGCACTTAGACGTTACCAGACGACATTTATTGTGAGAGATGATTACTGCCTGAACTGATATAGAACACATTTCTCTCTAACATTCATTTGAACCAAGTTAATTATATTTCCTCTGAATGTTTGATCCGACCGAGTACATTAAAAATTTTACTAAGTAAAAGTATAATTTTTAAAAGTTTTTCAACCGCAGAGTGCCTAATTTAATTGCAATGAGTTTCTATTTCATATACTTTGTTTAATTTAACCATATTTAATTAACTACAGTTGTTTTAAATATACATTTTAAAATCCTTCAGTTTATAGTAACGCTCAAGTAGTGTACTATAAAGTTACCTTTATTTGAGCTAGGCACACGTTGATGGCGAACTGAACGTACTTCTGTTGAAAACACAGTCTCTGTAACCTCTCTCGATGATTGATTCTTTTTAGATTCACCAGTTCTGTAAACAATTAAGTTCCAATTATATATTTTCCTTTAAAATATGAAATTATAATTTTAAAATTAAAGATGCAACTACAGTGGTATTATACTGTAATACCTGTAATTTATATACAAAACTTTTTCTATTAAATTTTTATTCACAATAAGACAAACTTCAAAGACTAAGACATCATCTCCAATAGTTTACAAGTACATAATCCTTGAGTGAGTGAACCATAAGGTCTCAGTCACAGCCTCATATATATCGTAGCAGTGAGACAATTAAGTCAAGCATCTCAAGACCAATGTCTTCATAATAATATATAACCAACTTTAATCAATGCCATTGCTATACCAATGCCTTTACAAAATGTGTAACATTATAAATATTATATAAGATGTTTGAATGCACATTATTAAATAAATAAAGAATTCTAGACATTTTTTTTTTGTTTTGTTGCCTTACTACAAATAAATATAATTTTTTTTCCACAAGGAATTTGTTTTATAAAAAAGAAAACAACTGTCCTAAAATAGATTAAAACTATTAAAAATATTAATGAGATACTAAAAACGCAACACACTGGTTTATTATGTATCAAGATTTAGCCCAATTTTAGAAACAAAACACAGACGGTACCTGAACAATCTAATCTATTATTATGAATTTTATGCATTACAAATTACAAAAAAAGAAATTCCAACATTTTAATAATTGTATAACTGAAATAATTATTTTGCATGATCAATAAAGTACTACAAATTGGCCTTGGTTTATTGTTAACCTTATTTTAATTAATAAAAGGCATCTCCCAAACATCCAGTGTCCTAAAATCCTGTACTTTCTTTAAAAACACTGATTAGGCCATTTTGAAACAAGGAGTGATTATAACCAATATTTGGCTTATTCATATGGTTTAATTGAATGTTTACCATCATTTCTGTATACAGAAACTAAGACACAACACTTGAGAGCATAAATCAACATCCATTCTCAAGTAAAACTTCGAATATGAAACAATTGAAGCCAAACATATAGACAACCCTAACAACCAAACCAGTGTAGAAATATAAGGTCATTATGGTTTCTGTTAATAAAAACTGAATTAAAAATTGAAAATAAAAATACTTTGCTAATGATTCACAGATAATATAACAAGCTGTTTTGGTGTGTTTTCTGTAAACAACAAACTTGAAAAGGTGTAAATCCAACCTTGTGACAAAAAAAAAGATATAAATTATTATTCTCAACCTCTATGATAAATTTTATTTCACTGTAAAAGAAACGTAACTGATTTATTAAATTCTGGATGTTTATTTCCGTATACCAATCATTTACAGAAATAATGGACACATACACAGCTAAATAATGCATCAATTGCTAAAGCTGTAGTATCAAAACTACTCATAAAAGTATTAGCTAAAACATGTGTTATAGGATTACTCATAATCATGACCTATGCCTGTAAATAAATTTGTTCATAGTTTTGTAAAATAGTCCGTAATATACAAAAGGTTATTATAGATATATTTTCCTAAATAAAGTCATCACTCAACT
Source organism: Aphrophora alni (assembly GCA_963513935.1). Taxonomy (NCBI): domain Eukaryota; kingdom Metazoa; phylum Arthropoda; class Insecta; order Hemiptera; family Aphrophoridae; genus Aphrophora; species Aphrophora alni. The sequence goes on from OY740770.1 coordinate 36,713,913, forward strand.
GTGAATCTATTAACACTGTTATGATCATAGAGGGATAAGAAACTAAAGACAGGTCATCCACCTCTACAGAAGCACCCTAAACTGCTAAGATGAATATTAAAGAGTTTTTACTGAAAATAATTATATGGACTGACTTGTTATAACTGTTAGAAGTGTGAATACTATCTATATAGAGAGTAAATTGATGAGTCCAAAATCTGTATAACTTATACATTACTATTATTAGCAAATTTTTAGCTATTACCAATAACAAAGACTATAAAATGTCCACTGATCCTACAAACTGAAGTAGTTTGACACTAATTTTAGCTCAAATATATATACATACACGTTATTAAATGCTTTAGGGCTAGGATCGTAATATTAGTCCAATTTTGTTAAAATTTGTTATGTATGCTCAGTTTTATAAACAACTGGAGAAACTCTTAAATCAAAAATTCGGTTGATAAATTTGAAAGCGGAAACAGATTTTGAAATTTTAAAAAAATCATTTTTTTTTAGAATAATTTTGTACCCTTTACATAGGTACAACAACTTTGCACAATAGCTCTTTTTGTGTAGCTTTAAAATCTGTATCTAGTGATGCCTAAATGTGTTTTCTACAGTAAAAAAGAAAGCATACTAAAATAAAATTTTATAGAAACAATCTCAAAATTTTAGAAAAATCAGTAATAATATCTGGAACAATAGATGATTTTTAGAAATTTTTGTAAATATGGTGTTATACTATCAGTTGAATATGACTATACAGTTTAAAAATGGTGACCATTTCAGTAGATATTTGTTATCTAATAGTTTATATTAGGATTTTTTTGTAGTTTAGTGATTTATATACAATCAAGATAAAAATGGGAATCAATTATAATTTTCTCTTAAAATTCAAAATGGTAACCATAAATTATAATTTGTAAAAACGTAATCTATAAGTTAAAAAAAATGCAACAATAATTAACTTGAGCTATAGTAATTATTATTCATTGAATATATTAAAAATGGTAGAAAAATGTATGAAAGAATGTTCTTTTTTATCTAGGACTTCCATGAAACCATTATAGCTCACATTATTCAGCTAAGTGATTAGTATAATATATTAATATTATAGACTAGTACATAATCAAGTAGATATACAAAAAAAAACTGAAAAAGAATTTAGAGTCCTTTCAGGTCAGGTATCAAGGAAGTGAGGAGTATTTACTATTATTTTTAAAAGAAGATATTTCTATAAAGTATGAAAATATTACAAAATATTTGCATTTTCACTATAAAATAATCAACTGTCAAATAATCTTAGCTTCAATGTCTTTACAAATTCTTTAATGTTATTTATTAATAAATTACAGAATCTATAAATGAGCCCCATTTAAACAAAAAATAACTTTATAAATCCTTTATTTATTAACAACAAAATAATTACCTTGCACGAAGTTCCCACACACCTCCTGGATGTGCTGGGGATTTACTTTTACGTCTATTTGAAGCCATTTTATCTTCTGATCGAGATTTACGTAGAGCTTTACTACGGCTTTGACAGAATACTTCTCGTCCTCCAGCAATCTCTATTATTCTAAAAATATGTAACATTATATACCTTAAGCTTCAATATTCACAGCAAGTAATAAAAATCAACAACAAATTTTGTCATAATTATTTTAAAATAGATACTATATTCATCACACTGACTGTTTCCAAAAGTCACAAAATGTTTCGTCTTCAATACAGCTGTTTCAGCTATTCCACCATTCTCAATTTTATTACTTTAGCAGGAGTCTATTCCTTGTCATGGTGAAATAAAAATACACACAAAAACATAAAATAAATTCTTAAAACTTACATGTATAACTGTAGTATAGAAATAGATTTTGTTATAATACCAATATTTGTTATAACAATTATAATACCAATATTAATTGTTGAAAATACAATAACCTGAATATTACAAATGATCTACCTAATGTCTTAAAAATTTCAATGTGTATTTTCTCACATACACATAATAAAAAGAAAGTTATGTGATGGGTAAAAATCAATGTTTAGTTTTTTGTGGATATCTGTTTTCAAATCACATGAGTCCAAAAAAAAGTGGTTTACTGTCTGATACTGTCTGATACTTGTGCAGTGCTTTACAGTGGTTAGATTTTATTTACTTTGAGGATAGCTGAGTAAGAAAATATGTGCAATGCTTTTGCACCATTTATTTATAGATTCATAATTATGAAATTACCTGGAATCTCTTAATTTGTAGGTAGCAGGTTTATTTGAAGACCCTGACAATTGTAAAATAACTTTGTTATCCTGACCATTTCCTTGAGGTAACGGGACCGATATTTCTTCCTCTTCTTCTTCGTTACTTTCTTCAGGAGAGGTTTCATCTTGACTACAACTCTCTTCACCTTCTCCGCCAGCTTCACACTCAGCATCTCCTTGTTCGCACTCAGACCTGTAAGGATATTGTTCAATATATTTTGAAATAAAATATATTTTTATAGCAAAAAAAAAAATCTATACCTTTCTGAATTGGTATTATCCCTTTGTTTTTATGCATATTATACTGTAAAAGATAAACATACTTAACAGATTTGAATTGATTGGCGCCAAAATATTTGTATTTTTTAGGATAAAAAAATATTAGTTCATATTTTTGTTATGAAGTAGATCATAGAACATATTATCCTAGTTTTTAGTAAAATATACAGGGGTGCTCATATATAAACCAACAGTCGAAATAAGTACTTTTTCATACTTTCATAACAATTATTTTTCAATTATAATTTTAATAACAGATTATCTACAATTGTAAACATTAAATAACATGACCTGGGAAACAATTTAACTTTGTAGATGTTCAAAGTGATAGCCATTTGATTGACACAATCTTGCAGTCTTTCTTGAACAGAGACTGTCTTGAACAGAACCAAGACTTGTTTCTTGTCGATTTTGTGAAACAAGTCAGAAATTAATGTTTTCATGTTGTTTAGTGAGCATGGTTTCTGAGAAAACACTTTCTCCTTGATAAAACCTCAGAAGAAAAAATCCATTAGTGCCAAATCAGATGAGACCAATCAATGAGACCATGACGACTAATCTATTTACCGGGAAACTAATGATCACGTAATTCTCGAACAGAAGTGATATAGTAGGGTGGAGCACAGTCTTGTTGAAACATAACATCATTACCACAGTGCTTCTAATTTGAGGGACAATAGTTTTCTCCAAAATGTTTTTATACATTATCATAGATGGTGGCATCATAAAACGCTAGGCCAAAAACACTGTTGCAGGTCAGGCTATCCTAAACTATAACCATGTTTAGCAGCTAGTTAAGCTGCTTTTCAATGATTTCATGAGTAAACACAGTTGTGCTGGTTTATAGCTAAACTTAACATGAAACAAGGTTCGCCAAACCAAAATACTTTCATCTATATAAGACTTTATTTTACCACAATTTCAAATACTGAAGACCCTAGTCTGGGATCCTCACAAAAATCATAAATAAGCCGTGGTTGATAACACTTAAAACTAAGATAACATTAGAGCCTCTCTAAAAATCTTTTTGAGATTTCAAGCTCAATCGAAGCTCTTACTTGTCATAACATTAACTGGTCTATCATATTCGTTTGGATTAAGATCCCACCTAATTGTTTAACTTATTTTACAGTTCTTAAATTGCAAATCTAGATGGTGGTTGAGTTATAAATGATTCTTCCAGTAACTACAGACAATTTCAAAGTTCTCACATTTCCAGTATTTTTTTCAGGATCCACTTTGATCCTCAAAAGTTAGATTTCTAACCATTACAGAAACCTTGAACTAACTGTAGGTTGTAAATAGGGTTAGAATTATGATCGATCATCAATAAATGAATAAACAAAACCAGAGGTTACATTTAATTGTTGCAAGAAATATGATGACACAACACTGAAGAGTTTTTGTTACACTACATATAAGCACCCTTTTATATGCCACCCTGGAATCCAACAGCTAGGGGGGGAGGTGTGTGCGTGTGTGTGTGTGTGTGTGTGCATGGGGGGGGGCGCTATATACTTAGTGGTTATTTATAGCTATATACTTAGCTCAATAAATTTAGTAATATTTTATCTAAATTATAATTTTTTAAATGCAGTCTAGGTTTCATTTAGATTCTTAAAATGAATAAGTAATATTACTTTTAACAATGTGTTTAGTTAATTTTGTATTATGTTTATATTGTTAAAAAAAAAAAAAAAAGTAACAACAACTGCATTATTGAAGACGTGACCACACTACATAGGGGTGGGGATAGATGTGCTTATAAGTGCCCCCAAAACAAAATACTAATCCTACACTGAAATTATTATGAACTGGAATACGCCAAATCGAATCCACTATACTAGCGAATCAAATGGCAGAGATGTATTGATAATAAGTTATACAAAATTAACATTTTTGAATAATGTTTATGGAATTATGCTATTTTTCAATATATTTTTAAAGCTGATATTAAAATTAAATGAATTTGATATATTTAGTGTTTCATACATTTATAAAGTTCATAGATATGTTTAAAGCTTTTTATCACTAAGAGTTTTGCAAGGTAAACTTAATTAAGTTATATTTTAAAATACAATGACACAGATTTGTAACAGTGAATCAGCCATTTTACTTATTGAACAAAGAAAGATGAGGAAAATAGTAATCAATCAAATTAAATTAAGAATGTGTTATTCTAAAATTTGAAAACTTTCAGATGGGAGCATATAAATACTCATTTTAATAATTACTGTAAACTACTCTTGAAGCTTAAAATAAAACTGATATTTATTTATGGAGTTCAAATCTGAAGCATCCAAGTTTGTTATTAATTCAATCCATTTACTACAGTTGATTATTAAAGGACATATATTCTTTGAAATAAAAAATTATTTTCATCATTTTTGGTGGAATTAACTTTTTTGACTTAGTTTCAGGAGACAGTCTTGAATTTATCCATTGGGACAAATCAAAGTCGAAGTTGAAAGGCTTCATAAATATTCCAGTATTGATGGCCAACTGAGTTTTCATTGTGATAGATATTGTTCATTTTGCAAATGTTTTTTACAAAAATTATTGATTTAAAGCATCAATTAACCACAATGAGGTGCTAACACATTCTATGGTACAAAAAGTATATATATATTTAATGGTTTTAAGGCAAAAAACTTTGCTGTCATTATTGCCTTCACAAAATTGAGCATGAAGATGCTTCACCTTAATACATAAAAATAACACAAAACAAAAACGATAAAATACAATTTTTAAGAATAATAAACAAAACAAAAGTTGGCATTTGAATGAGCCATTGAGAAATGAAAAATTGACATAGCCATGGAGTACACATTCACTAGGAGAAGTACAAGGTCCAAATTGTCAAGAATTCTAAGTGTTCTAATGCTAAATAGGGCATTAATCTGACGACATTTATATCTCTCACGCAAAGGGTTATGCTTGAACGAAATGCTCCAGAAACAATACTCAGTGCAGAGTTATGTATTGAATCAAGCTTCTTAATGGCTGATGGTCTTGTGGATGAGTAGACTATGGAGCTATAATCAATCCTTGATCGAACAACAGCATGGTAAAAACTAGCATACAGGTCCTATCGGCTTCCCATCGAGAACCGTAGATAACATGTAACATGTAAAGTATTTTATTGCATCGTGTTTTCAGATCAGATAGATGTGGAATCCAAGAAAATCTATGATCAAATAATAGGCCTAAAAATTTAGCAATTTCAGTAGTTTGAAGTTGTTTTCCGTCAAGAAATAATAAAAGCTGATGGTTTAGTCTTCAATGACTAAAAGCAATGCACTGCGTTTTAGAAGCAGATAACTTGAATCCTGTCAATCTTGACCAAGATTGCAGTCTATTAATTACAAGTTGAAGGGCTCTTTCAACAGTAGCCATACTTCGAGTAGCCATATATACAGCAAAATCGTCATCAAATAGAGAACAGCGGACAGAGCACTGCACATTAGTGGTAATGCTGTTGATTGCCACAGCAAACAGGGTCACACTCAGCACACTACCCTGAGGAACACCATCCTCTAAACAAAAATAAGCTGACAACATGGTTTCAACACACCCTCTGAAATATCTGTTGCTAAAGAAGTTTTTTATAAAAGCAAGAAAATTGCCATTTATACCCCATGATTTTAAAGTATTTAGAATACTTCTGCACCAAGCCATATCATAGGCCTTTTCTAGGTAAAAAAAACACTGCAACCAGTGGCTAGTGTCTCATGCAAGAAATAGGCATTTTGTATGGAAGACTTTAGAGAAACCAACTGATCAGTAGATGATCGACCTTGCCTAAAATCGCATTGGTCATTTCAAAGCAGGCAGTTAAATTTGAGGTACCAAACAAGGGGCTGATTGACTATTCTCTCTACTAGCTTGCAGCTTCTTGCGGAAACAACGCTTTGGATTTGGAATGTATGGTCTAACAGATATACTGTAGAAACCAACATTCAAGAGGTCATTCCCCCACTGTGAGGACAAAGAGTTAGTTATTTTTTGAGAGTTTTTACTATTTCAAATCAAATCTAAGTGATTTATATCAAACTTGGATTAAAGGAAGATTTATGAAGCCAAGCTAATATACCACTCCTAAAGTAAAATAAAATGCAAGTTCGCAAGTACATACATACACACCAAAATGAACCGTGAGACTTAGTATATATTTAGTTATGACACTGGTTTGGAGGTGTCACCAAGCCAAGATGTCTAACGCATGGGTCTGCTTTGGCAAAATTGCACTGGTCATGCATGGGATCGAGATGGAAAAAAACATTAGAGCATATCTTACTCCAGTGTGTGATACCTAACTAGGCAAGACAGATGTTTTAAAGATAGTCAAAGAGTGGTCTCCGGTGTACTCATAAACAGAAATTTCTGTTCCCTTGCAATGATTGTTGTTAATCGAAGTTGGAAGAAGTCACGCGACTCTTTGTTTTTTTCCTTCTTTATTATGACAGTTTCTCTTCATATAAAGTCTTTCCAAAAGTACAAAAATTATGCAACGTAACTAAAATGGAAAAGCCCAGTTTTCTTAATCATTTACATATAATGACTTACCTTTCTTGCTCCATCACAATAATATCATGGTTATCTGTAATAGGATTCAGGTTGATATCTCTAGGTCGACACTTGGGGAAGAGCTTGGTGATCTGCTCAGAACTGGCCAAATTGTCTAACTTCAGACCTACACTGGTCATGGCGAGTTCACTCCAGCCTAAACATACACAAATTATTACATTAAAAGAATTTATTATTCACATCTAGATGACTAAATACTGGTTTAGGATGTAATGTAAGTTGGTGATTTAAGATGATTACATTTAAATACAGGATTAGGATGATAAATTTACAGTATTTAATTACATGATTCTGAATTGCATCGTAATTGGCAGTTCAGTGTACTATTTTTCTTTATATTAAACTAAAATCTGACTGAAAGAATCGACCTGTTAATTCTCATCATCACATTTTACTTTATTTTAAGTTAAATTATTTTAACCTCAGTGCAATTATAATTATCAAAATATATTGTCAATGCTCAAAAGGTTTCTTTATTTTAAAAATTATAAACAAAGAAATTTTTGGTATGAAATAAAACTCTAATAATAGCAGTTTTGTCATACCATTGATAAAATTGGGAACATTTTTGTTAAGCAAACAAGACCATTATTTTGTTAATATTGTTAATAAATTGTACAGTAGCATTGTCTATGAGATTACCAAAGGCCAGCGCTTTCAACATTAAAACAAGTGACTAATACATAGGTTTCCAAAATGGCTGTTAAGCTGCACAGGGCATTGAAACGCAGAAATGACTTTTCAGATTTTTGGAATCTTTCGTTTTATGTTGTGTAATAAAATGATCTGTTTGTAACAATGTGCACGGGTTCTTTATTAATACTATGGCAATGGCAGTTTATGGAATCATGGTAACACCATGTATTCTTTCATACACAAATAATGATAATTTGTTACATGTAACAATCTTATTATCACAAACTGTAGTAGTCAAGCAGATTTTGTTTAAATTTTAAAACAATATTTGAACAACTAATTCATGCCTTACTAATAATTGTAATAATACAGACTAAGGATATATTAGGGGAATTAAATAACGATTCATATTTTTATTATTAACATTTACAACCCTCATGTCGGCTGCCAGCCGACATCTTAGTTTTCCCGTTCCGATCGCATGTCGGCCGAGAATGAACAATTTGATATGTTAACGCTAGTTTTCGATAGTTTACGATATTTGGTTATATCGAAGTCGTTCTATACACATAATAATTGTTCTTTTATTGTGTAACTATAGTAACTAAATTAAAATTTTAAGTTTATATCGATATTGTGCTATACACATAGTTCTTTTATTGTATAAGTATAGTAACTAAATTAAAAAGAGGAAGAAAATACATTGTTTTTATTTTAATTTATAAAATTTTAAGTATTAGCTCTATTTCAGCTATAATCATGCAAAAAAGAGATCTGAGGGAGTGTTCGATGCAATAATAATGATGGTAGTAAGGGTTAACTACTTAAAACTGTTTGTGTTATTCAATCATAAATTAAAATGATATTGTATTCTCAGATTTGTTTAAAAATATTAGACATTCTAACCTAATAACTTTTAAAATCTAATGTGTAATTTAATGCAGGTCTAGATAAATGATTTAAAGATAGCTTAGATCACCTGTTAAAACAAAATATGTTAGCATCCATAAGGGGTGCAAGATATGTGGATGGGTCAGTTAAAGCCGCTTACATTCAAATGTCAACCTCACCTTCACGCTAAGTAACTGCTGTTTTGTTACTGGTGCACCATGTGATAGCAAACAAGGCTCTGGCGACTCAATGTCCTTCAGTATTATTGGACAATTTCCTTTCTCCTACTCAACTTCTTCTTACTACCAGAAACACTTAGCACTCCTAATCTTTAGCTAGTGTTTCACTTTTTACTTTTCTATCTCTCTTCCGCTTCTGTTCCAAGATGCTCTGGGCATATGTGGACATTTATTTATTCTTGACTTCAACTATCTCACAATCTGTCTACTTCCCAACTACCCTGTTTACCGGCGGTGGGACTGGATGTATGTGGGGCTTTGTTCGCGGGGATGTATATATTAATATGTATGTTGCTTTTGTTGGTGTGGGGTTGGTGATTGGGGCTGGCAGGTTTCTGTTTGGTTCTGTGGGTGGGGCTTTGTGTTCGTCCGAATTTTTGCTGGGCTGCCTTGGTGGCTGGGGATTCTAATATGACCGAATGTACGTTGTGGTATAATTGGACAATTTTCCCGTTTCCTATACAATTCCTTCTTACTACCAGAAACATTTAGCATTCCTAATCTGTAGCTCGTGTTTCACTTTTTTATTACTTTTCTATCTCTCTTCTACTTCTGTCCCAAGATGTTCTGGGCATATGTGAACTTTAATTTATTCTTGATTCCAACTATCCTCACAATCTGTCTTTTCTCCCAAATTTTAGGTGGAACAGCATATGTCTATGGATACATGGTCAGAGGGGAGTCTGATCGTTAATATGCAAACTCTGGATACCAGGCGCCCTCCAGTTTCAATTAGCCTTACTGAGGTAAGAGGCAATATTCCTCACATATTATGGAAACAAGGTGGAAATACAAGGAAAACAATAAGAAAACATAGTAATGTTGAAACACCAAACCTAAAAGCTGAAAAAATTGCCTCAGTATTTGGAGAATTAAAATTCCAAGGGAGTAAATGTAGGCTCACAAAGTCTATCAATTCTCGAGGTTGAAACAACATAAGAAGAACAAGCAGCCTTCACTGCTACAAAAAAGCTGGCAGACTAAATGGTGCTGGCAGGAAGAGAAGGAAGTGGCTAATTGCGCAATGCTACAGTCCGGCTTAAGCACGGATAGAGGGAGTACATAAGCGGCCTCCTAAACAAAATGAAAATGAGTCCGATCCGTTGAGACTACTCCGGAACCCAGATAGGCAAAAAGACCTAGAAGGTGCTCTGAAGCTCAAGGTTCAAACTTAAAAGCAAAATGTACAACAGCTCTAACTTAAGGCCAAGTGAGTAGAGGGATAAGGGTAGGCTTCCTAGCTGAAGATTTCCCCGATACTCTTTTTACAGTGAGCCAAATAAAATTGGTGCAAAGGGAGATTCTGTGAGAGGTATTACAGCAAAGGGAGGGGATCAAACCTAAGTTCCTAGGTGTTACCTATGCCGGGATACCTCATGTTCATTGTTTGAATGAAGAAACAGCTAACTGGCTCAAAACATAGCTAAAACCATGGGAAAATGCTGGTCTCAAGGCTGTGCTGGAGTGAGAGATTCATCTGGCATAGGTTTGCAACGGCTTATTTCCCTAGATGACTCTAATGAGACCATCCTTCAATACTTTAAAGGCACAAAGTGTAGGCCTACGTGTTTATCAATGGAAAGTTCTTCGTAGAGTGCTCAGGAGATGTTTTGACAGCCACAATACTAAAAAGAAAAAGATGGGCCTAAACTTAGTTACAAGTTTAAAGAAATTCGACTTCGGCTAAAAGGGAAACATGATCTTCCTTGTAAGGAATTATAAGGTAATAAAGGCTACTATGGTGGAGGTTTTACCATTCGCTGTCAAAAGGCTACTACGAGCCTGAGACGGTGCCTGGGGTTGGATCTGCTGTGGGGGGGGGGGAAGCTGAAACTTTTAGTCACTAACTTCTACACCACAAAGCAAGGATAGGACGGCTGTTGCTGTGTTGGAGACCAAAGCTCCTTCCAAAATTATGCTGGCAGGAGAGTTATTACAGCCTTGGCCGGTATGTCTGAGGAGGGGGGAAATGCGGCATCTAGCAGATCCTTCCTTCAAAAGGAACAAAAACCTAAGGGGCCATGAATAGCTACAAAGAAAAGTTCTAGCAAAAGAACTCGTCAGAAGGAATCAAAAGGAGTGACTCAACCTTGGCATGAGATTTACTGAACGCACTGAAGATATAGCTCTTATCCAAGAGCCATGGGCAATGGATGAATCATCAGCCGACTCCCAACCCAAATATGTAAGTTAACATGGTAAAGGGAGAAGTGGATTCGTGCCGCTTCTGCCTGACACATAAAGAGACAGCCGAACACTGGTTGTGGGAATGCGAATCTCTAATCTACAAAAGGCTCCTTTACCTCAGCATTCCTTTCCCCAAGGCTGCAGAGGTAATGAGAATGTCACTCAGAACCATTTTAAGATTCTTAGGGAGCCTAAATCTTGGCTAGGACTTAAACATAATTAGTCGGTAATCACAAAAGATCCATTTGGGTCACAGTGACACGAAGCTGTTTAGCCTCAGACCCCAATTCACTAACTAACTACCATCCCTAATGGTGGCTTCATGTAGTATATAATTATATAATTATCAAACATTGATTTCATACGGGTACAAATCTTTTTGAAAGAAATAAAGTAATGAAGAAGTTCTGTATCTCATTACAGTATTCATCACTTAAAAAAATAAGGTTACAACAAAATACAGTCATTACTATGAATTTTGAAGTTACAAATACAGATCTCCTCAAATTCTGGATAATCTCAAGTGCTCACATGTAAATAAGGGTGATTCAATATCAACAAATTTCCAAGTTATTTTTCTAAAGTATAACTATTAAATAAGTTTTTCTTTCTGGCTACTATTACATCAGTCAAGTAACAAAGAATTCAAAGTGTTTATATATATAAATTGTTTGTGTCGAAATATAGAAACAATAATACTATGAGGACACACATTATCAAATAATGTCATAAAAATGTATGACTTTACATGTATTATACGAGTGGAAGCTTTTCCCTTGGGTTGGATTACAGAGAACACAAAGGATAGCTTAATACTTTTATCTGTGAATGCACATGCATGGTAATGCTACTTTTGATTGAATTTTTGATAAGATAAGCTTGATGTAATTCTGTTTAAATTGTCTTAAAAAGAACAGAATAGAGGAATTTCTGTAAAAAATGGAGTTTTTATTTTATAAAAGCACAGAGTACCAAATCCAATTATAAAGAACGTGTATGACTGTAGATAAAACTTTTAAAATCAATTCAGACTAACAAAACATGCACAATATTAAGTTATGCTACCTTATTTTTGAAAATACAACTCACCATTTATTTTTTAATGGAGCAATGCAAACTATGTACAGCTCTTCTACAATATATATGATATGCCACATTTAAAACAATAGGAAATTATTTTTTTCAAACACAACACAAATGTAATATACAGCATATTAGTGTGAGTGACCTTAAGTCTGACAGGATATGTACCATAACAAAAATCAATTAAATTTGTATATCATACATGATAATGTTGTATTGTTGTTTATTGGTTAAAATGAAATCTAGTTCTATAAAAGATAGTTTATTAGAATATCATCTAAATACCTAGATATATGTGGTAGTAATACAGATTCTCATTGTATATAATATACAGTGTTATAAATATACTTTGATCATCTCTGTATGAATGCCTTCAATTTGCATGTCTATAGCAGCTGCAATCAGTGCGTTATTGCACTGCCTGTTTATTTGATGTTATGTTCATTTTTTAGAATGGAACATTCTTAATAGTGGGTAAAACTTAATAACAATTTCTGTACATTGAGAACAATTTGACTAGTTGCATTTTTTTCTCAATTAGTACATAATTAGAACTCGACAATGTGTCACTCAGATGAAACCAAATTTTGAACAGAGTAAAAAGTTCTTCAATGATCTGTGATTTTTCAATACAGAGTGTAGAATTGATATTGCATGAATGGTGAAATGTTAGACTAATGGTTATAACCCCATGATCAGTGATTTCATCACTGAAATGCACCAGAGATGTAGCCACACTTGCCTGCTTGTTAAACCTGTTTTTTACTAAAGGAGGCAAACCATAGTATCGAGAAATCAAAATTTGTCCAACAAAAATTATGATTCTTAACAAGTTCCCTTTAATACTTTAATGTTTTTGTCCTAAACTGCTTTATGAGGACTTACCAGTATTTACTATAGTTATTTTATTTAGAGTAATATTGGGGCAGATATGTGATGGTCTTTTTTAAAACTTCAATGGCTAACCCAATTTGTAACAAAACCTTTAAATTACTAGTCAACAATAATACAATGACAGTGACAGTATAAGTAAACCCATATTTAAATTTATTGATGTCATAATGATATGAACAATACTGTACGTTTTCAGTGAATTACTGTAATTATTGAAGTCATAACTTCTTTTGGCCCGTTGGGCACTTTTGGCATGGGGGAAAAGTGTAAACTCGCGTCACGCAACATACCGTACCCTAGCATTCAGGCGTATATCTATATATCTAGAATCATCTATACAAGCGATGGAGCACATGCATACGCTTCTGGTCTCTCTCTCGTAGATGGCCTTACTTCTATACTTGATTGGCTGATAGGATTGTCCGTTAGTTTTATATACGAGGCTTCAATTATTTTACGTTTGTATAGGTTACTTTCCCTTGGTTTCTAGTTTCATGTTTCTTTAGTTTTTAGTCACTTGAAAACGGGAATTGTTTCTTATTCCCAAAATGTCGAGTTTTGAATTTTTAACACAAAAATGATGGCAAATGTCTGAAAATGTATAATAATAAAATTTATTGAGAGTTTCGATTATTATCAAACATTTTATCTCAATAATTATTTAATGCTATTTGATCCAAATATAAATTATTTATTTGTAAATAATAATTTGTATTTGTAAGATAGTGGTGGATGGTTACTTTTAGGACACCCTGTCCATACTTGTAAATTAAAGGGCCAAAAGAATTGCAGATATGATTAAACTTTAAAAAACAAAATTTTCAAATATATTTTATATATTTTTAAGCACATTAATGATAAAAATACCAAAGTCATTTTAAAGCAAAAAAATTAAATGTTTTATTCGGATTATACAATGTATTAAAATCAATGAATATTATTACATGGGCAAAAAATAATAAATAACAGGACTACAAGTTATGACTTGTCAGAATGAATTTAAAACTGATGTTGTCCATTTGTGGAGCTACAACTACAATGGATCTGTGTTGCTGACAGTGTGTCACTAGTTGAGTGAGATGTGATGCATCTTGTGTGTATGATCTGTAGCTTATATTACTCAAAAATAAACTATATTTAAATAAATGGTGTTAAAAGCTTTGCACAAACTTTCTCACTTACTTACTCAAAACCAAATAAAAATTAACCAAAATTATCGTCATTAAATTATCGTCAGTTCGGTAGTTGTCAATCAAACAGTGAAAATGAACATTTGAAAAAATATTTATATTTTTAAATAAGGGATTAAATTTGTTTCTCTTGTTCTATAAATACATCCTCATTGTAAATCATATTCAATTAAAACCGAGCTTTTAATATCTTGCTTCATTTCTGTTTTTGTTTTGCCAATTATTACTGAACAGTTATATATTTTTGCTTTTAATTTTATACATGGGTTTGTATAATTACTCTTCACATTTCAACTGAAACATATTGGTCGAGATCTCTCCAAAAATGCATGTTTGTGAGTTATCGATAAACCAAACATCAACCAAGGGGCTATTATAAAATATTTTAGTTCAAATTTTAGTAGAATGTGAAGATTAATGACCCAAACCTTCGTCATTAATTCAGGAAATATTACAATTCAGAAACAATTATTAAAAATTAAAAAAAAAATAACCTAGACCGTCATCAATAAAAGCTTGATTTTAATCAAATCAAATACGATTTACATTGAAGACATATTTATGTGGCCTAACAAAGCAAGTTTAGGCCCTTATCTAAATAAATATATTTTTCAAAGACGGCTTGCACTGTTCATTTTCATGCTTTGAATGATAACTACTGAACTGACATTTATGGTTAGTTTTTATTTGATTATGGAGATGTTTGAGTGAGTAAGTTGTGGAATGTTTCAGCAGTGATTATTTTTGCTTTGTGTTAAAGGAAATATAATTTGTTTTGATTTTAACAATGAAATATCTACTTAAAATTGATGTATATTTTTGTATGGTAATTGTTCATTTGTGCATTCAATGATCAAATTTAAATAATTAGATAAATCACATAAGTGTAGTTACAATGTTGTAAAATATCAGTTTTGATTTAATTACAAGGCTCGCCAAAGCTGTGCACTATCATGAAAGTAGCTTATGGAGACTATATTTAAACATTAATTACTTACTGTAATGCCTGTTAGGGGAGAACCAAAATAAGGGAAATGAGTGAAGGCTATATTTAAACAAGGCAACTACAATGTAAGTAAACTAAATGTATTTTCATGCATAATGATAGAAGGTAGTACTTATAAAAAGAATAATTAAAGTTACCTTATGCTAAAATATAAAATATAAGATTAAACACTTTCTTTCAATAGTTTATTGAAAATTTATACAATTAAAGTTTAACTTTCTAAAAATTATATCCTGACACATATTAGTCACAACCCACTTAACCAATTTCTTTAATATATCCAACAAATATTAAGTTAATTGAAGTTACCCTGTTGTTTGTAAGTATATCCATTTTTACTGTTTATTAAAAACTGATTAATTGATTTATAACAAATCTGTGTTATATGTCAAGATTTTTTTACCTAATCCCATATGATTTAAAAATAATTATGATTCTACAGCAATTGGTTAAAAATTAGTCGAGTTTGAATTCCTGATGGCTTAATAAATAATATCCTAAAGCACGGCAGTTGTATAACACAACAATATAAGCTAAATTGTCGTGTTATTTTGCATCAAAACATTTGTAAAATTACAATATAAAAGGCCAAAGATTGGTATTTTTTCGTTTTATTATTTCATACTTTTCATTATATGTTTTTAAGTATACTGACATGAATTTGGACCCTGAGTATTCAGATGTTTCTTGTTCAGTAAAAAAGTTCAAAAACTTATTCTGACTACACCAACTCAATGAGAATATAAACCTAGACTGTTTCGGAGGTTTGTATAATGTCTGCATTCACTTTTCTCCAAGAGGCTTACCCAATTTCTCAAGATGGTTCAGATCAAAGATTGGGTGTCCAAGCCCTTTTCTTTGCCAGTTCAACAGCCTTATCATTCCCTTTGAATTACTCTATGAGTGCCTACTAACTCTATGAGTACCTTATTAATAATCGGCAGCATTCCCATATGAGTAGAAATGAGTATTTATGTGAACTTATGACCTTTATTGCTGCATGGCTATGATATATATGCTTATTGGTATATCGTCCTACCAGGTTCAATTATGCATATTCTAGTATAGCAAGTAATTCTGCTTAGGATACTGTTGTGTGATTTGCCAAAATTATACTATACGTTCCATCGTTGTTGATCTGTTGTAATCATCTATTCTTGCTCCAACAGCGATTTAAGAAACATTTATAAAACTTTATATGGAAATAATGAAACAATGATCAAATTCCACAAAAGAGCTTTATTGAGCGACATATATTTCGCTGTTAGGCATTTTCAAGCTACTAAATTTAAAACAAAACAAGTCTAAGTAACCTAATTTCGAAGAGAAAGGAAAGGGTAGAGTAGGAAGGGTTGAGAAATGACAGTATTTATGACAGAAAGGACAATGATCTGACTTGTGGGATGGAGAGGGGGGGGGTGTATTCTAGAAAACAAAAGTTACACAATATGCTTCAATAGGAGTGATAAGTTAAGATATAATTGTTCATTTAGGTTGGAAGTATGGTTTTTAAAATAGATCTGTTGATTTCCAAACATTCCAAGTTATTGAGTTTTCTACTCCCCCCCCCCATATAGAGAAGTTTAACATATGATTTAGGTTCAAAATTATGTCCTGTGTCTAATAAATGATTTGCGATATTTGAATTAGATTTGCCATATGCCCAACTGTGTACATACATGTTCTTTAATTCTATTCTTAACTGATCTACCAGATTGACCTATGTATTTACAATTGTTTCTATATAGTTTTTCATCTCCTACAACGTCTTCCTTTTTAAAGATAATCATTTCAAAGGGTATGACCCATGAGGCCTTCCTACATATAAAATTAGTCTCAAAGTAAGTACAAGATCATAGGATTTGTTATTGGGGATGGTGATGTGTTTTTTTAAAAACTGACCTTTGCTTTGATGGAGGAACACTTGGTATAGCTTATAGTAGAAATACTTCAGGCAAAACATTAAAGAGTCATAAGTCAAATTCTAATAACCACACGAAGGACTCTGTGCTGCATATTTTAGTTGTGGTTTAACCACCACCTCATACAGGCACTGACATTTGCCTAGAACAAATCTCAAATTTTCCCCAAAAGGCATTTAAAAGTCATCAAGAAGCCTTTAGTCTTTGAGTCTTTTGAAGTCTTTGAATAATTATCACGAAGTCTTTAGCATTTTTTTTGTTCACACAATAACTCCAGGTTCCATGTTAACAACATGCAAAACTTTAAATGAATCTACAAACTTTGAAAAGAGGGAACATAACATCCTATCATTTTGTTGAGCAAAGTCACATTTAAAATTTAAAATTTGATCAAATAAATGGTACAAAAATATTACATACACACATACACACACACACACACACACGTCCAAATCCCAAACAAATATAACATGCACCCAATATGAAAACATAATCTCCTCACAAATTCTGAATTGGAATTTATCGATCAAAAAAAAAAAAAAAAAAAAAAAAATTAAGCACAGATATCACCAATTAGATCATATTTGTAAATTGTGAAGGTTAATGTGCACAATAAACTTACAAACCATTTGAAAGATAATGACTGTACAGTTCACAACTAATTGGGAAAATATTAAAATGGACTTTAACAAGAGTATTTAACTACAAGTTATATAAGTCAATTATATTTTAAACCTAATAATAATCACAACAAAGAACTAGTTTGTTTTATTCACCCAATATTGAAGTGCTCTACAAAATTTAAACACATTCCTATAGAGGATTCAGTAACTAAACCCTTGTTGAAATAAATTAGTTTTATTAAAACAAATGTTCACCAGTTGACAAAAGATAGTGAACGTTAACAGGATACTATTGCTAATGAAAACAAAAGGTCTTTATACAAAAACACAATGTAAAATTACAAACCAGTTTATCTTCATATCACAAGTACTCATGTAATACACATTTTATGTTTCTATAAACAGACTCGGCCATTAGTTCTACTATTAAATCAGATGCTTGTATATATATTCCTTAGAGATCTAAAACAAAGAGATATGGACATGGTGATATAAAATGGTAGACAATTCTTGGTGGAATTAATTTTGTAAATTTACATTTATGTAAATAAAATCTCTCTGTAGTAAGTTTTTGAATATAAGATTATTGGGACATAATTTTCAAAACTATTATCATATTTCCTATGATTATAAATCCCCTTCTGAATAAACTTCCATTTAGATATGAAGTATCTCTAAAAACAACATCACTATTCATTTATGTTTCTCTCCATTTACGATTAAACCACAATTTGCCAATTCTTACACATATCAATTCAGTGCTCAGTATTTTTATTCGGAGCTCTGATTTGAAAACTTAAACTTGGCAGATAGTTTTGTTTTATCTCTTATGTCTAATTATGACATCTTTAGTTTGTTAATATACCATGATTAGCAGGAATATCTTATACCAAAGTCAAAATCCTCTAAGTGTTTATTAGTCAAGGTTTCGATTTTTTTTGAAAAAGACATGGTTTCTGTCTTCACCCTCTTTTCCCTTCAGACTAATGGCCAGTTTAATAATCACCAGCTTTTCAGGTTTCAAAAAATGCAATTTAATTTATAACTGAGGACCAAGAAATTATATTGCAGGTGATTTACAAGTACAGTAGGTGAGAATGAAATTGCATAGTAATGAGAGTTTTGTTTTTATCTCTTATGTCTAATTTTGTCATCTTCAGTTTGTTAATATACCATGATTAGGGGGGGATATTTTATACCAAAGTCAAAATTCTCTAAGTGTTTATTAGTCAAGCTTTTGATTTATTTTTTGAAAAAGACATGGTTTCTGTCTTCACCCTCTTTTCCCTTCAGACTAATGGCCAATTTAATAATCACCAGTTTTTCAGGTTTCAAAAAATGCAATTTAATTTATAACTGAGGACCAAGAAATTATATTGCAGGTGATTTACAAGTACAGTAGGTGAGAATGAAATTGCATAGTAATGATACAAGAAATAATTTTATATAAAAAAGACTCTTAGAAAAGTTGAAATAGTTTCCTGTTTGATCATTAGAGCTGGAATGATAGACGATCTATCTAGCTAGTTGTTATATTTATATTTTAATACTTAAAAAAAAGAAAGATCTGTTACAACTATGAGTTATTTTGTAGATGTTATAGATGTGATTTCATTGGTTTTAATAAGAGAATAATTACCACAAGGTAAAACATCATAAAATTAAAGAGAACAATACATTAAGAATTTATGTTATTGAACTTCAGATTAAAATTACATGTTATATGAATGTTATAACATCAACGAAAAATGTACATGTAATAAAACAGCACATTTTTCAATTGTAATTCTTAATATAATGAACTAAATTTATAGTGAACTTTATATGATAAATACTTGTCTCTATAATAATAGTGTGTTTTGAAAATGTTGAGATGATAGATTGTGTACCAATAGCAAGAATTGCAATGATATTATGGATGTGCTACTGTAGAATTATTAAAATAATAATACATTTCCTCCAGTTGTAATTACTTAAATTACTCTCCATTTACTACGAAAACATTACAAATAGTGATACATGGAGTAGGAAAATTTAATTAAAAAATAACAAACAACAATCAAAAACGTAAGGGAAAATACTTCATGATTTACAAGATTTGATAAAAGTAATTTTACAGTAACTTCTTTTATGTCTCAACTATTGTTCACATTTAGACAAATAAAACGATAAACATAAAAGTGTCTAGAGTACACATAATATAAAGTACCATAGGTATTATTGGAAGATGAAGTTGAATAGTTTGAGAAACGTGCCTGAAAGTGCTTGAATGACAACTAACATTAAATTAGTATTATTTGTCCATCTCAAATTTGTATTATTAATAAAAAACCTGGGTATGTTACAATCCTGTCAAACACTAAAATCTAACAGTCAAAAACTACTAAATTATAAGAAATTGGAGGATATAAAAATCTCAAATGAATTTAATTAAAACATAGAGAAAGACAGCCAACCAACGAAGTTTGTTCTTAGGTGGAAGGAAGAAATGAAATCACCCAATTCCTTGAAACGCTGTCACAAAAACTGTCCAAAGTAGAGAGGACGAAAAATGTTAACAAAAAAGAAGTGTTCAATACTTTTTTGAGAGGAAAGATTGTTGATATAGAAATTATTATATTTTAATATTCAGCATGTCAGGAGTTTCATGAATTACAATATTATTTTTCCATGATGCTCCGCTTTTCCCAGTAAAAATCACATTTTTTATTGTAAGTTATTTGTATACTTTTCCTGGCTTTGAGTCAACCAAGTAGGCTAAACAGGTTGGAAGTGGCAGATTTGTTACCGATACATGTACAGAGAGATGAGATATGGGTACTTGCCTATTAATTAAAAAAATACAACCTGAAATGAAACCCATAATTCAACAGGTAACCTCTAGTGAGATTGATATCTAAACTCACATCCTTCCACAACGATAATAAAATGAAAATTATATACATTTTTTGCATTCATGATTTTTACAAAATTCATGTTTTATACAAATGAAATAAAATAACGTTTATTCCAAATAAATGTCCATAACTTTTTATAGTTAAGGAATATCTTTACTTTGATTTTGATTTGATGTAATATATATAGTCAGAATGGAAAGTGAAAAAAGAATAATAATTTAATATAAAAAGTTTGTAGTTCAGTGATATCTCAAAAATATGTAGTAAGTCCGCTTTTATTTATAGTATCCATGAATGTTAGACTTCGTGGATATTATTTAAGAATATAATTTTAAAGAAACACATATTTATCTAATGATTACAATCAAGACGCTACTAACATCTATCACATAAAAAACTTTGAATTTTTGCATGATAACATCTAATATTTTGTGTAATTTTAATATTAGACTTTTAAAATGACAGATAAAATCTGTAACAATTAAAATACAGTACAGGGCCTAAAAAACCCTTACCATAAGATAATGTGCTTGATACAGGTAAGGCAGTATTAGGCCGGTTTATTGTATAAAAGACAATTCAAGGTGTTAGCCTGACATTGATTGATGTTGACATTGTACACTACCCGTTGATACATCATTAGTTATCCACTACATCACATTGATCCACTTTCACTTCTCCCTATGTGTTTAACAGCACAAAATCAATAACTTTATCATCCCTTGTGCAAATATCTTGAATCTATAAGTCATTATTATTACAATACTTAGTAGGAAAATTAATTGCACCATTACTGTTGGCATTTGGAAGACATTCACTTATAGAACAATAGGTGATTTTTTCTAACTACACAATTAATAATACAGAGAAACAATTATATATATATATATATATATATATATATATATATATATATATATAATAAAACTGAGTTTGAGATTATTACAGACATATCCATTATGGATACTCAAGATGAACTTGAGAAGCAAAACTCCTTTCCAGTCTTAGAAGGTGATTTGGTGTTTTATGTAACAGTGCACTTGTGACAGATAACCCTAGCATGGTACAGTTTATGAGAAATGTTTTGTATTGTGATTTATGGATTTATGGTTTACATATGTTTTTAAACTTCAATATAACAATGAAGCCAATTTGACTTGATTTCAAATTTGAAGAAAGTAAGTGTTTAAATCTGTAATATAAATTATAATTTAAACAAGAGGGAAAAAATAACTGTTTATCAACTTAAATATAAGAATTTGCATTAAAAAATTGATTCATTGAATTTGTGCTTTTTCAACCAAGTGTTATGCCTTCACCTTAATGACTTCTGTTTTGATTCCAGAGTCTTGATTTGGTGAACTGCCTAACCTATTTCTTCAACATTACACTACTTATGACACCATTAAGTTTACAGATGACGATGTTAGCTGATTTAATATTTTCAGCTCTCAATAAACTAATAACAGACCGAACTTCATTGATGGAACCCTCAATCTTCTTAAAAAATTTTACACACAGAACAATATTTAAAAAGAATCTGGTATTCTTGTATTTTTTTCCATGTTATTTAGAGGTGAAAAATCTCTCATTCATCAACGCCTCATGAAAAAAAAAAAAGAAGAAAAGAATATAAAATAAAGACCCTTAGCCCTCAAATACTTTTATAGCATCAGGGTTGGAAGAGAACAAGAGTTGATCAAGAAAGACCTGATGTGAAAGATAAAAGAAAGCAATCCAAGCCTTAACAACTTGGAAAAGGATCAAGATCCAGCTACGGTCACTTGGAATTACCACTTCCATTATTCACTATAGGTGAGTCTTTGAGGATGTAGTTCTTGTAATGGAGTATTTGACTGGACAATAGACAAGGTAGTTCAGCATTGATTGATGACAGCAGCAGTGTACGAAACATATTTGCTAACGATAAGTCTACTTAGTTTCTAACATGACCTCATACATAATCAATAGTCAATTACTAATCTAACACTATTCAATTTAAAAATAATATTTATGTACAGTAAGAGTTTAAAATAAACTTTTTATATTCAATATAAAACTAAAGCATGAATTAACAAAACAAATGATTTACAACTCTGATTTCATTAGCCACAGCCTAGGATAAATTGAAAGTGTTCAAAGAAAAAACTGGTAATAAATAGATAACTTACCAATTCATTCTGTCTAACAAAACTATATACAAGTGAGGATTTATAATATTGATGGATTGTTTACATGAACTGGTTTTTTTATATTCATGCTCTTTATAGTTAACACTTTCCAATGCAATTCAAATTATATTCCTTTCTCAATAGAGGCTGAATTACAATAATCCAATTTTATTGTTCAATGCATCTTTGGCGACCTTTTTCTTACTCCGTAAACATAGATACTTCTGTATTGTGATGGTATAAATATGCCATTAAAAATAATACTTAACATTCAGCCGATATACTGACATGATACAACACAAATTTATTTTACTGTGTTTAGTGTTCTAGTGTATACATTTGTTTTGCCATAAATATAAACAGTTTGCCAGTAACACAAAATGAGCTAATATAGGCTAGATTAGGTCTTAGAAGAAAATGCCAAAATACCATTTCAAATGGTCTCCATTTTGAAATTTTACTACCATTTTATCAATTATATTCCACAAATATTATAACACAGTTTATATGCTGGATTTTGAAAAAAAAAAAAATTATCCAAATTTTCACTACTACTGGAGCTCATTTTTTTCTAATTTTGAGATTATAAATTTAAGAATTTTATTTTTAGTAATAACTATTGACTTTTTATCTTAGAAACATGTTTGGGTATCTTTGGTTGCAGATAACTGTACAAAAAAGTTACTTGAAATTAACATTGTCTGTTATAAACTTATCCTAGGCATATAGTAGACCTTATTAAAATATCGTTTTCATTAATGGTTAATTTTCGATTTAGACAATTACTCCAAAACCAAAATTTTCTTTAATTTGTAATTTGGGACATTGGCTTTCCTTCACTACACTTTACTAACCGATTTTATAAAATAATCATGCCTTTCATATACAGCGCTAACTCATGAACTGATTATTTAAAGGAGATGGTGATGAGTATGTTGGTTTGTTAGGCATCATCATTTTGTTTTTCTAGATAGTGTTTGAGCAAAATTTCATGAAGATCGTGAGATATGGTTGTGGAAAAATAAACATTTTCTGTTCTGATTTTAAATTTTTGACGGTACAGCAAGTTTTGAATTCTTCCACAAATGCTTTGAATTAAGGCCAAAATATACCTACAATCTAATTTAATAAAAATTGAACAACCATTTCCATTGTGAGACACTATACTACTGGACTACAGTTCAGGAGAACTTGAAAAATAAACCTAGACTGTTGTCATTAAAAATTGTATTTAAATCAAATTTGTATCAATTTAAATCCATATGCTTTAGTGTGAGTTTATTTATGACATAAGGAAAGAAAGTTTAGCTTTTAAATATACAAATTTAAAAAAATTTGTAAATTTGATTTTTGTACAATATTTATTTCTATATTTCGTAGAGAATTGCAACACTAATAATTAATTGTATTATAGAGGTGTTTTATATGTCTTTCTAAAAGAGATATGCATTTAAGGATATGGCTGTTTGCATTGAGAACATTAGGGCGACTTTTCATAGGTGTTAAAAGCATCGTTCACTTAGTGACTTAAAGAGAATTTTCAAAAGAATTTAAGATAATTTTCTCTGTGGTGGACAGAATGAAGAAAATTTAGCGTTGGGGAGAAACACCATATGTCAATATTTTATAGTTTCGTGATCTCTCAGAGGCTCAGTTCTTGTGAATACAGTTTTGGCAATTCCGAGGGACTCAGCTGGATCTACAACTTTTTCACATAGTCTTACGCTAGCTCTTTCATCTTTCATCTCTGGTTGCTCTTAAACAACTCTTGTTTTCTTCTGAGCCTGATGCTATTAGAGTAAGTGAGAGCTAGGGGTATTTATTTTATATTATTTTCTTCCTTTTCTCATTAGGCAATGATGACAGAGAGGTATTTTGCCTTTAAACAACAAGAAAAAATATGAATGAAAGATAAAATATTGGGATTTTTAACAATATGGGCCTATATTGATGTGAATATACAGAGATGCATAATTCATATATATATATATATATATATATATATATATATATATATATATAAAGGCAATTAGTAGAGATAAAAATTTCTTAAACTGTTTAAAAATTGAGGATGGTTTTATTCACTAGCTAAAGTTTCATTATAGGGGGAAAAAACATATATATGCAAGATAAAATATCATTTTTGAAGTGTAAAATTTTTTATTATTTTTAACAACTTAATGGATTAAACATGAATTAATACTGAAGATATTTGATTAAAGTTTGACTCATCATTCATTTTAGTCAAGTCAGAGGGTGGTTTTAATTAAATTCTTGATTCTTAGGAAAACTATCAGATTACGGTTTCATCATCAGTATTGAGTAAATCACAAGGGAGTAAAGCAAGCTATCTTCTCACTTCTCTCTAGAGAATTGTATCATCCTCTCACAGCTTGATATATTGCACACACATATTTCATAATAGATTATACATAAAATATTGTCATCGAGAAATAATTTAATCCTTATACTAATGCATATCATGTAGCAGTTAAATCTAAATAGCTAGATCACTTGGGATAATGTTTGGCCTCTCTAAACATAAAACTTATGTTTGTATATTTGTTAAGAATAATAAAAGATTATTCTGTTGTTCTTTCAGGAGTAATAGTAATTTTGAAGTTAAAATCTGTCTTACAAAATACGATTATAGTGAACCAAAGTGATCAAATCCTGGGTCAGCTGATCCTGGAATCAAGTTTGACCTCTCATGTGAGGTGTATTTTTAAATATCTCTCAAGTACAAGGTGTAGAAGGTCCATTTTTAAATAAGAAGAAAGCCATAAAAATTATAATTGTTAGTGAAGCCAAATGGTTAGTGAAATTGAGTAGAGGTCATCTGAAAAAAGTTCTGACACTAGTCAATGGACATGGCCACTTCAGAAAACATCTGCTAACACTCTGGATCATCAATTGTGATCCTGTGTGTAGGCTATATAAACAGTCTGAAGAGACTGCAAAACATATGAACCTAGAATGTTAAATGCTCGGTCGAGGCTAGGAGAAGGCCCATATCTGGGGCTTCACAACCAGGTGATGATTGTGATTTGTGATACTAGCATTGGGCGAAAACTCCTAAGTCTCATTAAAGACACAGACATTGGCTTGCCTTGTTAGTAGGTCCTTAGGGTGTACAATAAGCTTACGCAGACGTACAAGGATCTTGAGCCCTCATACCTCAATTTGGCATCATAAATGATGTGTGGCATCAACCTTTCTTATGACTCATTGCTTATGTACAAAATTCAAGTTTCATCACTAATGGCAATGAGACTATAAAATATATCTCCTTCTGTAAATATTTAGTTGTAATTATTAACTATAAATAAAGTTTTATTGTTGTTACAAGATGTCCATGATATATTGTTAATATGTTGTGTAAGAAATATAAATAGAAGTGGATTGCATGATGTCACACCATAATGCCGTTATATTGTATTAATTTTACACCGTTATTAGAGAAATTAATAAATTCCATTGACTACAGACTTTTGTGTTCCTTCCAATGACTGTTATAGCCCAAACTAACGCCTAGCCTGCCAGCCAAGTTCTTAAATGGTTCTCGTTAATATGTAACCGTAGTTGTCAACTATATTCTAGTTTTATGTATTTCTGGAAACTTTCTACAATATGATATCTTCTGATGTTACAGCTTCCTTTTGATAACACTGAAAAAATGTTTAGTTATGGCCAGATGTTTCTATTTTTGTGCATCAGTAAAAACCTTTGGAACCATTTGGCACAAAATTTGTTAGAGCCCAGTTTTACATATCCGTCACAATAACATAAATTGCAAACAGCGGAACGTTGGAAAATCCTCTAGACGATTGAAGTAATTCTTTTTTATGAATTGTTGTATTCACATTCTCACAAGGTTCTTTATGGATATTTGTTCATCTTTCTTTAAACAAATGACACCACCATTACACAATTTTGTCTGTGAATTTCAACAGCAATAATGTGTTTTTACTGTAACAAAACCCGAACCACAGCATGAACCTCACAGTTGGTGGGATTATTTACTGCTGCACTCATTGTAAATAATATAAAAGCACTATCAATAATGAATATCAATACAACTATGAAGTCTAACAGTTGACTAAAAATAATGTCAAGATTTTATTTATGGATGGTTCCTTTCCAGCACTAATCTATGATAATTACAAAACTAATCTTTTTTTTTCCTTTTTTTTTTTTCCCCTTTTCCGTTTTGGGCTGTGAAAGCCTCCTTCAGAGGCCTCACCGGCGTCAACCTGCAGATCTTTTGCCGCAAAAACTAATCTTACTTAAAAATACACTATGTAAAAGCTTATGCCTACTCTTTGTAATTTGTCATCAATAGTAAATAGGTAATTTCAACTAATTTTGTAGAAAAGATTATTTTGATTAAAAACTATATTTCGATTTTATTCTGATTCTAAGTGAAAGTCAAATTTTCTAATAATCCTTCAGATAACTATAACCAGAGGTAAACTTATCTGGTACAAAGTCTAGACCTAATATATATACAAGGTCTCTAACCATACTACCACTCAGGAGCTTATAATATCTCTCTTTCATATTTCCTTTCAATATCTCTCTTAACCAACTTTTGTTTGCTTCCAATTTTGATACTATTTTGATTCAAGAGCTAGCGGTCTACAATTTTATTCTCAGTTTTTCTTGCTTTTTAAAAAGATTATGTTGACTGCAATGTTTTTCGCATTTAAACCGCAAAAAAACTAACAAAAAACAAGAATGACAATATTTAAAAATTACCTTAATAGTTTACTTTGTTTTTTTATGGTGTACATCTGAAACACAAAAACGATAGTAAAAACAATCTCATTAATGTATCTGATTGTAGAATAACTTAAGAAGTTTTAATTAAATCTCAATACACCTCAGTGAAAAAAAAAAAAAAAAAAAAAAAAAAAAAAAAAAATTATGAAAATAGAATTGTCGATATCATAGACCATCAGGGAACTCACATTTTCATAATCATAAAACCTAAAAAAATCTTAATTTTTTATTTTGTTACTATGACTTTCTTATAAGCATGTATAATCAAATTATTGTAAATTAACGTTGCTATGAGCAATAGTAAATTATTTTTTTTTAATTTAAATTTTTGGAATTTTTACATACAGGTGTCTCAGAAATAAGCCTAGGTATAAATAGAATTAATTTTGAACATTCATACAAAATTATTATCGAAATATTTCTCTAAATGTTATATATATATATATATATATATATATATATATATATATATATATATATATAAAAAGATTGTAACTTCCCCTTCAAATTTTAGTAAGTCCTTATAATTGAAGTACTAATTTGAAACAAGTGATTTAGTTGTTAGTTGTAACTTAGAGAGTTGTATTTCATAAGGAAAATAGACATATATGGTGTTACATTAATTTTTAAAGCACTTCGACCAAAATCTGATATTTCATTAATTATAATAAATTGTTTTATCAAAATATATAAATATATAAAATATGTAAATAGTTTTATTTACATGGTGGACCAAGAACATTTCCGGTTCATTAATATCAATACAACAGTAGAATAAGTAAAGACTGCTGCCACTCACTCTCAACAGAAACAAAATTGACAAAGGATAGGGGTAGGGGTAAAACACAAAAGTAATACAAAACTTTGTAGAAACAATGTAAAAACAGGCCTCAGAAGTTTGAAGAAGTGTTAATTAATGTATGGTAATGATTTTATACACAAATTTTAACAATTAATAAACTTTCTTTATCAGAATAAATAAGAAGTGATACCGTATGTCAGAAATTACTGGTGAAGGAAGTATTATAAAGGAAAATATAGCACCGAATTTGGTTTTTAACATCTTCTGTTATAACCTTTCCAGTGTGGACCCAATAAATACACAGATGGTAATTTTTTACAGGTACCGGTATTAGTAGAAGAAAAATCCCTCAAAATTTTAATGTTTTTCTGATAGAAAATGGTTTACAAAAACGTTTTGTAGCACATTTTACAGTTAATTTTTGTATTCTAAAGTAAAAATGTTTATACATCTGTCATATGTCCATAAAAAACTACTCCCCCTTACTAAAATTAAAAAATTAGGCTTAAATTTCTTTTAGGTGAAAAATAAGCAAATTAAAAGAAAAAAGTTTTATTAAATACAATAAACTTCAATATCCTGTCACTATTATATATTTAAAAAATCTCTTTCTGAAACACTTAAATTCAGTATTATCATCTGAGAAATCGGGATCATTTACATGGAAAGACATTTTAGACTATAATAAAACAGGTAAAATATTGTAACACAGAGAAAAATTAAGTGATAACAATAAGTCAAACCGAGATCAACAAATTTGAATACTGCATTCTCAGAAAGCACATAGACTACATAACTTAATCTTTAATATGTATGTTTTTAGAAAGTAAAATAGACAATTTGTAACTTTGTAACAATATATAACTTTATATATGCATTTGGGAGGAAAGGGTGGGGGGGGTGTTTAAACTTTGACCGTTATTTTCTACTTCTTCAAAAGTTTGTAAGAGATGGAACTTTGTTCAACTGCATTAGTTGATTTGTGCCTTGTCCAAAAGTTGAAAGTTAGGCAACACAATAAACTTTTCTACACAAATCCCTTCCAAAGCAGACTGTATTAAACTTTCATAATGTCACCTGTCACCAATATTTGATGCAAAGATGTGCTTTTGACAAGTTATTTACGTTAACTTTCCGCTACTTCTTCAGAAATAAATATTGTAATAATAATTTATTAATTGTAATTCTTGTTACTGATTTTGCTGTATAATATCACTATAAAGCTCTGGATACGAAAAATAAATGTTTAACTAGTATTTGACAATCAAGCTTTTGTTGCCATATTCAGGTAATTCTAATCTTGTATCACGATAACATCATTAAGGAATCAACATGTATAGAAACAAAAAAAAGTTTATTTTAATATTTTCAGTTTATAAAAATAAAAAAAGTTGCCAACAAAAATCACACAATATTTCTTCATATACTTATCAAATCCAATTGTAAAGTGCTTATTTATTGATTCGGCTTGACCTCAACATTTGGAAGCTTTCGTGGCATTGTTTTTACTTAAATTTTACTTTAGCACCATTCAATTAGGTATGCTAAAATACATACACATGTTAAATAAAAACAATATAAATATTACAAATTCAAAAATTTGAGTTTTGCGGAAAAAAATGTATAAAACTGTTCCTCATACATAGCAAGTTTAATTTACCTGAATTTTATTCTAATACAAGAATACATTCAATATTCATACTCGCATATATAATTACAAAATAAAATAAATTAAAAAATTTGAATTTTTAAAGAAATGTTTAAAACCATTGCATCATAGTAAATTTAAAGTACAATCATTTAATTATGCATGTTAAAATACAAATAAATTACATGCTAATACACAAGTTGTAGTAATAAAATAAAAAATGAAGGATTTTTTAAATAATTTTAAAGTTTCTTGTATTGATTTTGCTGGTCTATGATTTTCACTATTCTATTTGCATAAATGATTTTTTTCCACCAAGTTACATTCAGATTCAGTTATCTTGTAATGAGATACGTGTATTCAATTTTTGGCCAAATAAAAGGAAAAAAATCCAGCATTTACATCTGTAGGCCTACTGAAATAATATGAAATAAATTTCTTTGTAAAGGCAGATTGTCCCCCCCTCCCCAAACAATCTAGACCAATGCCATGTATTTAGCAACAGGCATACATCTATTATTTTATAGTCTAGTAAAAGTAGCCAAAATTGTAAATTTTATTTAAAAAATATAAATAAGATTGTTTAAAAATGGAATGAGAAACAAATAAGTTGAAATTTTAGCTATTTCTCTTATCAATGGTCAGACAAAATCCTAAATCAATGCTTGTAGAAAATATAATATTCAACTCTTAAAAACATTTGACTAAGTACTTTGATAAGGAAACAATTGAGGAAACAAACAGATTGAAGTTCTTAACAGCCATTAATAAAAAAAAAAAGTTATAGTCCTAAATCTGTATATGAAAAATGAAAAGGCCTATATTCACTATGCTCCGATTCTATCTTAATTTTCGAACCTACTTTTGTGCTTATGTGAAATGACAATAATGACTAGTATATAAAAAAATACTTTTTCAGATTGTGTATGACAAGAGACACTATGGTTATACCTAAGGAATTTTGTTGTAGCCTAAATTAAGTAAACCGAGGAAACTATATATGTCCTAGTGTTTTCGGGGTTTAAAAATGATAAAATTGATTTTATACAAACAATTTAACCACTCAAAAAGAGTTTAATGAAAATAACAACCATTATAACCTAAAAATTATAACAGCAGTTTCTGCATCTAAAAATTGCACAAATACAGCTGAAAATAATATAAACATAATTCTGTCTGACTATGATTTAAGGTCTAGATGCTACATTTGAAGGGGGGGGGATAGGTCTACAGTTGTGGTGAACAGTGTGTCATATTTATTTGGTCTAATATGGTGAAAATTTTGTTTTGCTGATTGATAATGTCTATTTAAACCAGTTGAAGGATTTTATTAATATTCAACAAATTAATTGTTCCTTGTAATTGTTTCAGACTGCGACCCCATCTAAAACCTGTGATTGGTCCGCATACATATTTATTTACTTTAGTCTCAAAAATTTATTTTAAATTAAATTCCAACGAAACTTTGGTTTCAGGCTGATCTCAGCATTTATAATTTTAAAAAATTGTTTGTTTTTTTGTCTGTTATTTTTATCAGAAACTAATGAACCTATTACAAAAAAATTAACATCATTTTTTCAGTAGCTAAAATGAGTAAAATTTGTCTATAATGTAGACATTTTTTAGATATAATAATACAATCTCAAAAAGTACCTAATGAATTGTACATAAAATTATTATCTCCTGTCTAAAAATTAAAATAGAGACTGAAAATTTCAACTTGTTTGTTTTTCAATAGATTTTCATGAAACTCAGAATATCCATCTTAAAAAAATTACACTGAGTTTAAATTTACTATCAGTATTTGTCTAAAAGTTCATGATTGTACAAAAATCAGTATTTGAAGACTATTATAGATGTTTCATAATAATAAAGGACCACTAATTTTTTTTGGGGGTTTTATTTTATATTATGAATGAGTCAATTATGAATATAGATGAATAAGTCTATGACTTGATTTCCAAAATCCTACATAAAACAAAATTGTAGAGTGATTAAGAACATATGACTTGTAAAAAAATAAGTGTTTACTGCAAGCGGAATAAGATTTACTCTTGATATGAAAGAAAACTAATGAATTGCATTTCAGTTTTATTTATAGAAATGCAAGTGTGTTAAAGTAGCAGTATTTATAGCATATAGTTGAGAATGTTATTTTCCAACATCAAACGAATGTTCTGTCGAGCTCTGACGGGTTTACTTCCCTACATTGTTTCACTGAGCAATGCTATGTACTTTAATTAAATCTGCCGGCTGTAACACCTTGCAACTGAAATACAGTAAACACAATCATATCACCAACTGTGTTTTTACCAATGTTCACTAGAGAACAATTATTTTATAGAAACTGAATTACTAACATGTTTTACTTTAAGAACAAAAATATTAAAAAAACAGAGAAGTAATAAGTAAACATTTATATGTTTCATAATTTAATTCATTGGAATGATGATCAAAAAGACCCTTACTGAATTAGTCAAATCAATAGAACAGAACTCATCCAAAATGGTAATATGAAATTTCATAATTTTATTTATTATTCATTCGAAATAAACAATACTTGTGGAAACCAAAAATGTTTGTGTACATGTAACATCGGGAGATTTAAATCTAGTCATTGAAACATCATCTTGTTATAAATAAAGTGTTTATTATAGAAAATGGTATTTTCACGCATTTGGTGGCACAATTTTATTGTTCACTAATTTTTATAATTTTGTGCCATTTTATGAGTTTGTTAAACTGAATTGATTATTATGTTGCTCAACCCTTTTGGACAAACTGGTGTGCAGATATTCTTGCTCCCATCTCGACCAAATATGTTGGAAATATTGTAAAACCACTTGGAATCGTGTTAATTGGTTTACTGGAATATGTTTTAAGTTGGGCTCCAACAGTGTCATCAGTTGCCCACCAAATGACCAAGTGTTAGAACTTCCAGATCTGAAGCGTTAGAAGAAAAAGTTGTGATGGGTCGTGAGTAACTATTCAAGGGTAAGTATTTGCTGCCCTATTACTGTTATTAAGTGGTGCTTTACACTTCTAACTGCTTGTTCCCCAAAGACCACCTTCAATAGAGGAACTAGAAAGTAAGAAATCAAATCTAACATGTGATTTTGCAGCATAATTCCGACTAAAGATCCTTCATTATATCTTCTAACTGGCATTTAAGCTTTTCAGCTACCCTGATAAAGTTTGTCCCACTTAGCAAATGTCCTAAACAAACCCACATCACTCTCGACTAAACATTTTATGAGAGCTGCCAAGTAAGCATCGGTAGTTAGATCTATCACTACCTCCATAAGAACAGCTTTTGGGGTGAAGCAGATAAAAATGAATGAGTATACCTTAACTGGTTGTAGTCAACACAGAACATGTGTTTTACTAAAAAGTAACTAGCATAATCAACATCTGAGAAGGAAAGGTCTAGTTGGTTACCTGACTCTTTGGTAAGTCACCTATGACTAGTGTGGAAACTGGAGATATATATTTGAAACATCTTTTGCACTTTAAAATATGTTTACAACATGATGTTCTTTAAGAAGAAATATCGGATGTTTCACATTATGAGACCTAGCATCATTGAGTAGCCTTTCTCCAACTCTAATAAATACATTCTCATCTAAGTAAGGATATAAGCATCAATACGTGTGTAGAACATGGGTGTTCCTTCTGTAGTAGAGTAATGTCATCTGAGAACTGTTCCAGTTGTACTAATCAATATAGTATTATGGTTGATAGCACTCTAAAGTTCTAAGTTTTAAGTGAACCAACAATTTTAATTTTACTTTTTATATGATATGGAAAAAATAATCTACGTTTAGTTTTTCGTGAATGTATGTTGTCTGTGCAGTATTCTAAAGTCCAAACTGTTGGACTGATATTGATTAAACTTGACATGTGGTCATAATTTTTACCATATGTTGAGACTTAATTAATTTTTTTGATAACTTAAAATATGATAAGGCCCGACACAAAATTCCGATTTTCGAATTCCGGTTCGATTTAAATCAAAATATAACCTAAAATAAAATATAACCTCCGGAAAGCTCATATTCCCTAAATTGCCGGTTTGTGAGTTATCGGTAATAAAAAGACGTAATCTAAATATCGGCTTTACCAATTTTTTAAAAATTTGGTGAATATTAACTACCCATATCAGTATGCAAAGTCGCAAATAAATGGAAATTGCTGTTCAATAATAATTTTCATAAAATGAAAATCTAACCTTGACTTTCGTGAATAAGATCCCATTTTAAACAAACAAGTTATGTGCTTAGTGCAAGTTTATAGTAGGAATCTCAGGCGGTTTTTAAATGCATAGTCTAATTATTATACATCAAAATAAAAATTTTGTAAGAAGAAGGCCTTCTTCTATAATGATTAATAAGAAATATACAAGATCCACTCAGTCGTAAAGTAAGTTACATTTACATGTTTTGTGAAGATGGCAAGAATATTATTTTTGGTTAATCTTTAGTCTGTAAGTTAGTCTAACGTTTTACATTTTGAAGAATTATATGAAAGTATAAATCAGAACATCTTTAGAGATTGTATGGAGTCTTATTCATTTTTTGGTGGATATTAAAAAAAAAAAAATTGATAATATACATATACGCTTATTTATAGTTAAAAAATGTTAAAACACATTCACAAAGTTTAGATCAATATAATATGTACAATAGCAGTAATGAATCCAATTATACAAAATTAATACAGGTTTTATTTTATTTTATTTTTTTATTATTTTTTTTTTTATTTTATTTTTTTTTGTTAAAACACGACTTCTTATAATTTTGCCGAATAGAAACTGACTGTTTGATTTAAAAAAAAATTTAAACAAAATGTAAATGTTAAACTAACTGTAAATCAATAAGAATGTCATAAATTATAATATATATATATATATATATATATATATATATACAATATATGTGAGTAAGAGTGTATATAAAAGAAAGTTCTTTACAATAAGAATTACTTAAGAATATCTGATAGTTCACTGGTTTGGGTTGGAGAAAAATTATTTTTTTACAGATGTCAAGGTAAGTTGGGAGGAATCCCCAAGCTTAAAAAGTTCATCAGAGAATGGTAAACTTACAATTTACCCACCCTGTTATTTGTGTCTGTGGGTTTTAATAAAATCTTTCTCCTTTTTTTTCTTCCTGAAGAAAGCACTTGTCTAAGTGGGGAAGTTCTTCTACAAACCAAAATCGTTGAATAGGTGAATAGGAGTCTAGGCCGTTAAAAGTCAATAGGGTAACTAATCCCTTGTAAGATTTATCATTTGTTAGAGAAGGGTAATAAATCCTAGGATTTGATCCTAGGATATCAGAACAAAATATTATATTGATAGCTATGGACCAAGAATTATGGATTTGCCTTTTAAGTGAGTGAATGAACAAATCTGCTCCAAATTAAATGTTCATCAAAGTCAGAGTATCGAATTTAGGTTAGGCATGCATGAGATGTTTCATATGCCGGGGAACTTCGAGTGAGATTTTTGCTAATTTTATCTTGTAGGGAAAATAAATATTATAAGTTTTCATATTTATCAAGTTCTTCTACCAAATGAAGTGGTGAAATAGAGTAGTGGCAAAATATTTTGCTACTAATTATTAAAATTCATTATTTTTAACAGCAATGGAGTTCAATAATTTAAGTTCAGTTTTAAGCTGTAAAGTGTGGGTCCCTTGTTGTTTAATAGTATTTACTTGATTATATATTGATTCTAAACACTCAGTTTGTTTCTTAAAAGTTTAATACCGTGTGTTGAGTTAGGTTAGGTTAATAATTTTAAATAGTAAGTTGCACTATGTACATGGTAATCAGCTGATAAGGAGGGTAGCGTCACCAGTTGGCAACATATAGTAGAAGAATGTATTTGGAGTGTCTATGTATAACTGCAAGTCACTGAATCTACATTCCAAAATTTTTGTACTGTATGCAGGATATCATCCGTTTCTCCATTGACAATATAATGACCGATATTTGATATATATATATATATATATATATATATTTATTCTTAAAGAATATGTCAATAATTATTATGTCTCTTAAAACTGTAAATTGATTATGTTCATAATAAATAACGTTATATAATATTCATGACTATTCTAAAATAACTATCAGTGAGAACTAATATGTAGTGTTTAATTGAGTCTAAAAAAAAAATGAAAAATGGGCTGTATTATTCACTATAGGCTGAAATTCTGTGGTTTCGAATATTTTATTTTTCCTTCTATTTCAATTAAAAAAAATAAAAAAATTACTGTACAAATTGTCCTTACCCAATAAAATTTCCTGAAAGATTTAAAATCATTAGTTGCTCAGTCTCGACAATGTAGAAACATTTCTTAATTAGAAAAATAACCTCAACTTTGATGTATATGTATAAAAAAACTAAATTGATTCTATTTTATAATTAATTGTATGTGTCCGTCTACAATTGTGCATTATATAAAATATATGTCTATCTATGTGTGTACATGTTAATGTATGTACGTTTTTGTGAATATACGCTAAACTTTATTTGTTCTAATTGGTCAAGTATTTATGCAATGTTCGTCATGTTTGACAATTCTCTATCTATTTATGGCATGAACTTTAAAGAAAAACCACAACACAGATTATTTTAATAAAAAATTAGTTTATATATAGAAATTATCATTCAAATAGTTATGGTGTTGACCGAACACCATGTAAATTAAGGAAATACCTAACGGTAGTGAATTTAGATTGCAAAAGTTACAATTATGGTGGAACAAACTAGATATGCTCACTATACAATCAGGTGACTAAAAACTGACCCTAGGATTTTGACCAGAGGACTTAATAATTGATTTATGGTCTTAAGTGTTGAGATCACTTCAACATTATTTTAAAACATAAGTTCTTTTTACAAAATTATTTATTGATCTTTACAACAGCAATTTGGTATGAACATATCCTTCACATTTTCAACAACATAGTTCAACAATATACAATAATCTTACTAAGGTTATGAGGTTTTCTAAACAATCCTCTAAGTTTTTTTTTTTAATTTCTGTGATTTTCTTTTCATTAATTATCTAACATCATTTC
Organism: Aphrophora alni; assembly: GCA_963513935.1. Taxonomy (NCBI): domain Eukaryota; kingdom Metazoa; phylum Arthropoda; class Insecta; order Hemiptera; family Aphrophoridae; genus Aphrophora; species Aphrophora alni. The sequence continues at coordinate 36,751,080 of OY740770.1, forward strand.
TTCTATTCTTTAAATTAGTTTTAAAACATTTATACTTCGCTTTAGAGTTAAAAACTTATTATTTCCCTGACATTAATCATGAATTTGCTTTTAAAATATGCAACCCAACAATTGAAACTTTCTTATCTATTTTATGTTTTCTTGTTGATATGAATTATATTTTTAAATACTTCAAATATTTATTCAGTGCTCATTCCCGTGTTATTTTTCCAAACTTTAACACAGAAATTATTAAATTAAATTCATCATTATGACTCAACCATATTTATCTCTTTTATTTACTTACAGCCTATATTATGTAACAGTATATCAAGTTCTTTTATTGTCACAATCTTTGTCTGTCGTAAATTTCAAATCATTACAACATAATATAAAATAAGTTTTAATTAAATCAGTGGATTTACAAAAAATAAAAACAACTACAACAACATTTACTAGTTGTTCATGATTACTGTTTGCATCCATCCAATCAGCACAATACACTAATGGTAGTTAGTTTACTCTACCTCAATACCCTTGCTTGTTTACATACAAAACTCAATCTCATTCTCTCCATGCTCTGTAGTAGTATAATTCCTTTCTTCCATTAAGGAGATTATCACATAGGATTGTGTGACCCAGGGCAACAAAAATACATAGTTGTTCAAATCTATAATTGTATAATTTGTTTTATAAAACCAATTTTTTATTGAAATATTGATTCGATCAAACTTAAATCTATTTCAACAAAATAATCTGTTACTTACACAAGTTAATAAATTTACAAACTGAACCCAACCAAAGTGTTTCTGTAACTATACATTTTAATATAGTTTTTCCGATTATAGTAAGGTTGAAGTTGAATCATTCTCTACAACTAACTGTCTTAAGATGCGGTCTGAAAAATCTAATTAATCTAAAAATTGAAATTTGTATTGTAATCATTACTCAATTTTAATTAAATTTATAATCTACGTTTCTATAGTCTGATTTTCAAAAGAATGTCCCTGGTGGAGCGATTGCATATTTCTACTAGTTCTCGGTAAATAGTTTCTATTTCAAATTTTTCTGAAAACATTATAAAAACAGGAAAAAATAGCTATTAACTGAAATCGGATCCTTGGTTAATGCACTTACTATCTGTAAAATCAAAAAATTTAATATGATATATTGTTTATTACATAATATTTGAGAAATTCTATTAGATAGCCACACGGCCGCTCTGCCAGGGACATTCTTTCAAAAATCAGATTATAAAAGCACTTTCTTTAATAAATATGATATTGGTCTTATCATATTGAATTCTCAATAGAGTTTAAACATTATGTAAATTTTTATATAGGTCAATTTGAATAAAGTTTATAATCCAGAAGAACTCTGTTAATTCGCTAATCTTTTATTTCTGATAATCAAAACTAAAATTAAGGTTATATAAATATTTCACAACAAAAAATCAATTTTATTCTGTTTTTAAAGAAATTGTGATTTTTAAAATTTATTACAATATGATATGAAATGAATAAGAATTAAACAAATTTTGTTAACTTTTATAATAAATACAAACAAGCAAGAAATCAAGTTTACAAATTTAATAAATATACTGTAAATATTCTTCATTACAGTACAATAGTTCTGTCCTCAATCTTGTGCAGATATAACTGATAATTTATCGTTTCACCTAGCAATATCCAGCCATGAGCTACAAGATTTACTCCTTCATAAACATATGGACCACTTTCTAAACACTACAAGAATGTCATTGTGTTCCTATGTGTGTCCAATGATTTCAGATAATCTATTGAATTTTACAATTGGCTAATCCAAACTCGTTCTGGTCTGAACTACTTGCATGTGTGTGATTTAAAAATTACGAAGTTTGGATTCAACATAATTAATTACATTTTTTCTTCTAACTCTACAAATTTCCTATATAAATTAAAAACTTGTAAAATTGAAGTATACAAACAGGTGAAAGTCGTTTACCCTCTAGATGAGTGTTATGTATGTTCCATTGTATCTAAAAGCTAAAACCAAAGTAAGCAAGCAAACAAGTTCACACACATATGCACAAACACGCACGCACGCATGGGGACAGTACTTTTACTTTGAAAGTCTGCAGATCTATGATTATATTATATGATATTAAAAATTAGGAATTAGATTAAAAGTCCCTCAGATAAAACATACGTTTACAAGTCACGCTGCACCTACGTGCACAAACCCTTATATTTTATCTAATAATTAGCATTTGTACAAGACTAATCTTTCTTTGAATAACCAAGACTATCAATTAATTGTACGTATACATCATTTCATTGTTCAAAAACAAAATGGGAGATTGTGAAATTTAAAAAAAAAATAATATATTGTTTGAAATTGTATAACATTAATATTTTCAAATTTACTTATGAACCATATTTATTTATTTTTTAGTTATTTTTTTTTTTTTTTTGTGTGGTTTGGACATTACTGTAATTTGTATATGATATATTGAAAAAAGTAGAAATATTATATTTAAATAAATACTTGTTTGAAGAAAAGACAAATTGGGCTTTAATATTGTTTAAAAAAAGAGTAGTATTAAGATTTTATTCGCAATATGTAGAATCTATTTAAATACATAATTACTTTATTACTGTTATGTTCCTTAATAAATTTAATAAATAATCAATCCACACTTTTTCTCACCCAGCTGTTGTGTAAGAAAATAAAAATAAATCATGTAATTGTTTTAGAAGATGAATATCTCGAAATTGGACCAAGCTATTTGGATTAAACTTTTTGAAAATGTTACAACTTATGTCTCTTGTACCAAACAGTACGTAAACAAAACTAAAGTTAGTGAGTCATTTGGAAAATACCAAAACGAACCTGATAGCAGCTTTTTTTGGTGTTTTCAATTAACTTGTGAACCATATTTTTTTGTGTAGTTTGGACATTAATTTGTATACATAAAGTAATAAAGTTTGTGCACCATTTATGTTTTCTAACAACTTCAATATTAAAGGTCATTGTAAAAACAAATTCCGTAATAAACTGTATAAAATAGTAAAAATGCATGAAAAGGCTGTCATTGGATAGAAAGTTTGAGTTACTTACAAACTGTCCTTCCAATGTACTGATACTGAGTGGAACACGGTGAGTTGGCTTGTATGAAATGTTCAAGTGGTACTTCGTAGCTCGATCAATTCCAAAACACGAACATAAGTGTCCATACAATTCAAGTAGTTCAAGGCAATCGGAATTGTTGAGGTGTTCAGAAGGGGAATAAACATTCCATTAACAATGCTCTACCACTTTTGTGTTAAATATTGTACTTAAAAATAATAGACAATAATTAAATTTGGTTTTGTTGAAAGAAGAATTAACCATAATTGTCTCATCAAATCTGAATTGTACGAAATCAATTTAATAGTTTCCTAATAGAATGATTTTTGTTTTATATGAGCAAAAAATCATATGTTGTTACGTGAAAATGATTTTTGTTTTATATAAGCAAATTGTCATATGTTGTTGTGTGAGAAACTATTCCTAATTTACAATATTTTTTTTTTTTTTTTTTTTTTATAGATTAAGGTCATAGTATAAGTGTATGTAGAGTATTCAATGAAAATGAGTTATATCATGAGGTGTTATGTAGGAGACCTATATTTTGTTCTTGTCTACTATCATAAAAAAAAGATAAAATCAAATAACTCTATTTTAGCCGGACAAAAAAAAATCTTTTGGGAAGAACATATTAGGGGAAAGTGCATACAAAATGAAAACAGATTATTACAGTTTATTCTTTTAATACATTTCGTGACATAAAACTATGGCTTACTTTGTATTTTGCATTAATACATCCGCAGCTTCAATTTGGAAATGAATGGGGGGGGGGACATAACATCTTCCAAATCATTGGAAATTACACAGAATTGTTTTTCTTATATAAAAAGAAAACTGAAACATCTTTTCCATTTTTTTGGGCTTATAAAAAATTTGATTTTTAGGCATCTCTTTACATTCTTTAAAAAAATATGTCATGCGAAGTGGCAAAAATGGAACTGAATTCATTCATCATAACACCCGAAATCATACAATGATGCATGGATCAATCTGAAATTTATACAATCTTTTACCAAAAAATAAAAACGTGTAAAACATTTTTTACACAAATTAGCAGCTGGAAACCAATAGCATAGATTATATTATTCAAATTTTAAATTAAAGGTTCAACAAACTACAAATCTTTTCTTTATTTGTTAAATTTATTTTTATTTATTTAATTTTTGTATTTTCTAGTATTACTAATTGTTTAATATACATATTTATATATGTGTGTATGCAAATATGCAAGTATCTGTGTTCTATTATGCATTTTATTATTTTGAATTCCTATATTTTAGTTTATATATAATTTTAAATATTTATATCTGTATCTGTTTTGTAATTAAATGATTAAGTTATGTTGTATATTTTGTTCTACTGTATAATTACTAGTTCAGTTTTGCACCGATCAGTTGTCACAGTAATGCTGCACTGATTCCATTGTTTCCATTGCAAATTTTTGGCAAACTGTTTATTTAGTGTAAGTTAGAGTATCCTCAAGGTAGGAATGTGTCTGGGGTGGAGAGGAAAAGTGGGGCCCCCACACTTCTTTGTTGCTTTTGCTTTCAGCGGTACAAGCCCAATAAAAAAAAATAGGCCTCAAATGCTTCTGTGTAAACGCCTACCCTACTTTCGTTTCTTTTATCAGTGTAAATAAGAATAAAACGTTTACAAAAATACAGAAAGGTGCATATTAAGTGCATATATTAGAGATGGACACTTAAAGACATTAGAGCTAAGCAGTAATTTGTGTACCTAGTTTTCTTAGAATGGGTTGTACTGTCAAGTCAGGCTAGGGAAACAAGTAGAAGGGAGGACACGACCATTACACCAGACACACTCCTAGTCTGAGGGTACTGTAACATTAAAATTATGAACTTTGTGTTTCTCTCTAGTCAATGGTAATACAACTAGACTACATAAAAATAACACAGATAATTTTAAAATTTTTGTCTAAATAAAATATTATTATTATTATTATATAAGGTATGGAAGTTTTGTATATTAACAATAGTCATACAATTATTTACAATACAGCTGTACACACAATCATACCCTCATCGTTACTAGTGGATCACTTATACATTGTAGAAGTATTAAACATATTTAAGACAGTACTGTACTTTGAAATAAATGTTGATAAAAAAATACAGCATTTTTATTTATTAACAAAAATGTTTGAACGTTTTCTGACATAAAATTTACAAACATTGAATGCTAGATACGCATCAAATTTATAAACATCATTAGATTAGGTTTAGGTATAAAAGAGCTAAATTTATTGCACAATTATAAAAAGTGTGCCCTTATAATGCAATTTATATTTCTACTTCCATTGAAAAAGCTCATTAAAAATTGTTAATAAATATATTCCTAGAGAAACGGCCCATAATGGCTAAGACCTGCTAGACCACTTTTCATCGGGGGATATGTAGTCAGCTCATTTAGTTCCCATCGCTGTAACTCTAGCATTATAAATACATAAATTTCAAAACTGTAAAATTTTCAGTTTTTTTTTTTTTAAGATTTGCAGTATTTTAGTTTTGTATTTATTTGCAAGATAAGAATGAAATTCTTTTACAACACAATTAGAAGTTTTAACATTACAAAATATGCTCTTAGTTTGCAAAATGTAAGGTCATATTGCAACTTCGAACCTACAAGCTCATAAATCTCCAATATTTGAACGATACAAATATATTTAAGCATGTGTATTTGAATATTTTATTTTAAATAGTCTGTGTGTTTTTACAAGGAATACTAAATCAACAAACAGACTCTAAAATATTTTATTTTATATACTGAACTTGTTTAATGAGAAGACATTCCCTGATATTTTAATATTCATGTGTGTGTGTTCTTGATTAAAATGTTGCTAAAACTCTCATAAGACATAAATTATTTACCTTAATCATTTTAAGGATATCTTGTAGAGTACCAAACTGATTTAGTTTAAATCTAGCTAGATTTGGCTGTTCCACTGACGGTGACTGAGATGGCCAGACTTTTTAGTAAATGATAGTGCATTGAAATAAGTATTAACATTAACAAATAGATAAAAGTTCAATTTCTTTTCTAAGAAGTTGAGTTATATAAGGTAAGTAAATTACATGTTATCAACTTCTCTAAGAAGACAAGTTTTCAAAATCTAAAAACCAAATTTGAAACCTAAAATACAGGTTCAACAATACTTGTAAAACAAAATTCAAATTTATACCAGGTGTCGAAAAAATCCCGGTATGGTTAAATAAATTTTTAAGTACATCGTACATTTAATATTTCAGATTAGTTCTACTGGCTAGAGATGAATAAATAATGACGGGGACACAGTTGAGGGGCTCTGGAGGAAACCGCTGAATCACTGTATGTGCGTCCTCGATAGTGCGCGTATCGTTTCAATGAAACTAGATAAACGGAGCGGGCACAAAAATCAAAATACTTTGTGTTGATTGATTGCAGTGTAACTTTTAAACTTTAAAATGTAGAAACCTGAAATTATTATTTAAATTTGTGTGTGTGTAAAAACATCATATTTTGTCATTAGAAGGTAAATTTAATCCCACTCCATAATAAAATTTAAAAGGGACAACTCAAAATTTTTGAATACAAAGCCCCATAGAATAATTCCTCAATTTAAAAGTCTTTTATTTAATAGAAAAAAACTGCGCAAACTAGATTGCTAATCTACTCCAGTTCAAAATAGCGACTGGTCAAATATTCAAATTTGGTATTATACTTATAATTTTAGCTCTGAAAATATAATTTTTTAGTTTAGAAAAAATAAAAAATAATAAGGTTAAAAAAGTCAAAAAAGCCACCAGCCAAAAAAGTAATTTAAATCAATACAAATCTTGTTTGCCAGAATAACCTTCAAATAAAATAAGTTAATGGGACAGGGAGCTGAGGGTGGGCAGAAGGGTGTGTTATTTAGTGTCCATTTTAGCATCAACCCACATTTGTTCTATATATTTACATATACACAACAAATTTTCCTCATAATATAAAAAATTTAATTTACGATGTGAGAATATAATTTTGAAACTAGTACCTACAATTGGGGGAGGGGGGATGTAATAACTAGAATAAAGGATTGTTAATTTTCAACTAAGTCTACAATTTAAAAATATTTATTGCAAATTTTAATAAATATATTGCAAATTTGTTATTTAAAAACAATTACTGAATTAGTTGACAACTTGCATATCAGCAAATTTCTAGTCTAAATAAATGGTACAAAAACATTGCTCAACTTTCTCACTCACCCAACTCCAAAACCAAATAAAAACCGATCAAAACTAACCGTCACCAAAAATGTCAGTTCGGTAGTTTTCAGTCAAAAAAGTGAAAATGAACCATGGGCTTCTATGAATGTTAAACGTTTCAGAAACAGTCAAAAGAAGTCATATACTTTGTATACAGTAATAGTCATAATGATTCTCATACCTTTTACTAGCTCATAATATTAAAGGCATGGCATTTCTTACAAAATCGACACTTGCATAATTTTGTGGAATGGTATTAAAGTGTTAACTAAGTTATTAAATACAATATTTTTCATAAATAAGATCTTGAATACAAATATTAAAGCACAAGAGAGAAAATTTATTACTTACTGCTTAGTGGCTACGCCAAGCCGCTTTGGATGTCGTAGCTACTCGGAAAAACTGGAAAAAAAATACAAAACAATTAATTAATGTAGATACAATTATTCGTATCACACAACTATCCCTTTTAATTAAAAGACATTTAAATAAATAGTCAAATGCATATTTTAATATCTTATGAGCAAATCTTATCTTTTCAGATTTTAGACAGATATTAAATTCATTTTGTTTAACATAATTTTAAATATTTCTGTCTTTACATAAACTTCTCAAATACTATTTTTTTTCCATAATGCCTGGTATCCTACACATAAATTATGTAAACTTTTCAATGCACTTTTCATAATGAAGATCTCAGTCTTGGGTTGTTGAGAGATTATGCAGTGCTTCATGTACTATCATTTATTCCTCCAATCGCTTTCTTGATATTATACTGTTTTCATACATTTGAATGAATGAATAATTATTTTGGGACCAAACAAGTTGTATATGCATATTGAAGTACACTGGAAAATCATCCAACCATGAAATAAATTCACTCAGTTATAATTTGTTTTTATGCACATTACATGAAACAAAATATGGACATAGAGATTTTCTGAAAAAGACCTTCAGTTGTTATTCTGTTGTGTATTAGTTGTACAGAATACTTAGACTGGAAACAGTTAATTAAAGTGATATGACCATGACTTTTATATATTTCCCTCTCTCACATACATATGAAGTACAGAGAAAATTATGTAATGGGTCAAAAAATGATGTCCGAATTTGTAGCGGATATATCAGTTTTGATATCAGCAAGCCTAAAAAAATGATGTGTGTCTATCTGGTGTCTATAGCTTAAATGAGTGAACTGATTTAAATCAAATTTGGTATGTGACCACATTTTTTTCCCACGTTTTCCATAACTTAAAATTTGGGGGTAGCTTTCCAAATAAGGAAAAGACACACACACACCAAAACCATTTTAAACAAACATGTTCTAGGCATAAAAATCAATAAACTTCTAATATTTGTAGATCTGGGTCTCACTATAAGCCCAGCTACAATAATATATTTTTTCCCATGGAAATTCGCTAATAATTAAAAAAAGATTTTCTGAAAAAGACCTTTGTAGTAAAGAAAGAGATGTAGCTCATCCAAAGATCTATGGTGTGCTCTAAATTATAGATAAATTATTCAGCTTCTGTACCGAGCTATTCACTAAAGATCGCATCATTACCTTCATCAAAATTGCATTATTTATCTTTATACAATGAAATTAATTATCTCGAGCAATTAAATAATAATATTAAGAATAGAGCCTACATAATTGATTCTTATTTAAACTGCAGGAACATCTTATTACAAGTGCTATAATAGGTTGAATTATGCTTGTACTACAATATGAATGGCGATAAAGTAAATAGCTCTAATAGAGGTTGAAGAAACTGATAGTTTAAAATAACAATAAATTTCATGGAATTAATAAGCTTAAATGTGTAAATTATGTGTTTTTATGGTGTGGTAAATCTTGTGTCTATTGTACATAATTATTGCTGAATAATGAACAGAGACGTGAAATTATTATCACAAAATACAGAAAGAAGACTAATAAAAACAAAAGAAATTAGAAATTGCTAAGTTTTTATACCAAGTGTCCCAAAAGTCAGACTAGCACACATTAAATTTTTTTTTAATGAATAAAACAAAAGCCAAGCGCTTTGGCAAATTTTATAGTAAGCTAACTTTATGATATTGGTCAATTTTTCCATGCCCTTCAAAATTGAGTTTTTGGGGGAACAAATAAAAACTTAAAAAGTAATTTCTAACCAATGATTCATTATTTTAAAGAAATAAAGAGTAGAGAAAAATCATACAAACTATGTTTACTCTGTCTATTATGGTTGCTTTTAGAAATTTAAAGCAAGTGTTATGTACTCCTATTATTTACTTTAGTTTTAAAGGTGTATGACGACTACAAAAGAAACAATAAAATTAAAGAACAATTATTAGCAATGTAGTTTCCTAGCCTATCTCTATTCATCAAGCCTGAATAAAGAGAGGAGTCAAAATGAAATTTAAAGAAAATATTTCTTGTTGCACCACAATGGAAAGGTCATTTTTATTAGTACTAAAAATTAGATAGTGTATAGTTAACCTTAATAAAATTAAAATAGTGGTTTATAATGTGAAATTGATGACGCTAGTTTGTCACTCACCAATCAGGTTTGAAGTACAGTTTGTACTAAATGACCTTTTAAATAAGGTGCATAACAACATTTCATTTGCCCCCCCCCCACACACACAAATAGTTATTTCACTGTTAATGAACTACAACAGAGTTTTGCTGGCAAAGATTACATTTTAGTTAATGATTGTTGGAAAATCTCCCCACAACCTTTGTAATCAAATTTATTTTTAACTACAGTAAAGAATAGAAGTACTTAAGTTGGTATAAAATTTCTAACAGTTGCTGTTTTAGATAATGGTAACATAGTGATTTCTGGTTTGCATCGTTTTTCTTTACTCCTTAATCTTTTGAAATTAATAATGCATCACTCAATAGACGGGTGAGGATGCAATTTTGAAATTGGGTAGATTTTCTTTGTATACCAAACGACATTTTTCTATATTTGCTTGTTTAAAATATAGATTGGGGGAGGGGGGTTGAAGAGATTTTGGGACACCTGGTAATAATAATCACTTTAAACATAAAGCAATTTTTTTAAATGTTATTTTAGAAATATGGAAAATAATTTACTGTACAAGTTTGTTTTATTCTGTGTATTTATTCTATAAAAAATCTTTCAATAAAGGGTTTATGACCTTGAACAGGTTAACAGGAATAAAACAGTTATTAATGTGTATTTTATTCTCCCTATTTATTCTGTAATAATCCATACAGCAGTAATGTGTAATAGACATGCAAATCTACAGAGGGGTCGAGAGGGATATGTCAGGAACATTTATTCTCTAATAACTCTTTCAGTACTCTCATGTTATGGCCATGTAATGTAAACAGAGACTAAGGTTAAAAAAAAAAAATCACTGAACTACTTTTTGTTTACTAAAAATAATGTCATAGAAATAAAATAGTTTTTAGGAACTATCTAAACTACTTATACGAACGATAGACTCAACACTTAACTTTAAATAACAAAGATCTGTAAATTGAATTATACATAGTTAAAATAAATATAAAAATTAAAATTAATAATCTTTATATTGTTAAATATGGACCGTAGAACTCTATTAATTATAACAAACTGAGCTGAGGACCTGTTCTGATTATCCAAAATATCATAGGAATACAAACTAAGACATTTTTATTGGCATTATTGTAATGTTAGGAAAAGTAAAATCACCACGAGATAGAAGAAGGAACTACTGTAATAAAAATGCTTGGAGTATTTTTGAGAATTTGTAAATGTTTTGTTTGATTGTATATATTATAAAAATGAACATATGTTCATTTAGTTGTTAATTACTTCATATCATACCCTAATCGCATTTAAAAGTAAAGAGAAAAAAAAATTTCAAAAATAATACAAACACTAACAATTATGATTAACTAGACAACTAGACTAAAAATTTCATTTTTTTCCCCAATCTCTTATCTCATTAATTAACTTCTTATAATGTTAATTATGTATGTTTTCTTTTGATGACGTTTTGAAACTACATTAATTAAAACTAATGTATTTGATTTTCATTAAGAAATTAGATATAAATGACACATAGTCTGAATACAGAAAACTTACAAATATAAAACCATAAACAGTAAAATAATAATTTTAATAACGTGAATCTAAACTTAAATACTATCATTTGATATGTATATTAATACTAAAATAATAATCTAATGGTGAATTTATGACGGCAAGGTATCTTTACTGACCTCACATCAGCCAACTGGAAACCATATAAAGCCTTAACCTACGAAACAAGTGGTCGCAACAATATTTTGAAACAGTAAACTTTACATTGACTATAGTTTTAATTTATTAATTTGCTATAAACATAATTTATATGTTCTATAAAAGTTTCGTCCCCAAAAATATAAAATAAATGTTAAAAAAATTATTACGAATTTTTTCCACTTTTTAAAATTGAAATTATAGACAGAAAACTACTATACCAAGGAATTTTTATTTATAAATAATTTTATTCTGACGTTTAAATAGCTTTTCCCGTTAATACACCTCTCTGTGGAGGTGACTCGACCAACAAGGGTACATTCAAAGAATAATATACAGTAAACTAGCGTCAGAAAGGTTTACGTCCTTATTTACGAAGAATAAGTTTGCTTTTATTAAAATTGATGCGCCTGTCTATATATGCAATGATGAACAACAACTGTGTAAGTAGATTGCATAAGAAAGCGCCTTAAAATCTTCAAAGCCTAACATTATTGTATTGAGAGAGCCAATGGAATGCCACAGTTTCATGGCATCGCTTAAATCTACTGTCAATATAAAGGTTTCTCCATTGTAACAAGACGGACATTACTGTTCATTTCTATTATAAGGAGTCATAGAGATTGTATTATATTTTAAGACGTTATTTTTAAATCCATAGACTATTTCTAAATAATTTTCTCACCTTTTGAGCTATTCAAAAAATAGTGCAAAAATATTGCATAAACGTTTTCATTCGCCCATCCTCAACTCAAAATAAAAAGCAATCAAAACTATTCGTCACCAAAAATGTCAGTTCCGCAGTTGTCGTCGGTGAAAGAATTTCAATAAAATTTGAACGAAATTGGTAGAGTCGATTTTGCGAAATTACGGTGTGCAATTTTTTTTTTCATTTTCACCTAATAGCCCGTAAACCGGTATTTTTGGAGATATGAATACGTTTTGTTTCGGTCCTTAGAGCAAAATTTGATCAATATCGTTAGAGGAAATTTTGAGTTTTCTGTATGGCAGTTACATCCAAATTTTGAGTTATGGGGAAAAAAGTCCTACATAGCCAAATCTGATTAAAATCGAGCCTCGCGTTTGTTTATACAGTAGAACAGTCCACAGACAACTTTCTTAAAAAATCACTTTTTTGATTCATCACGTAACTTTCTTTATGTGAAAAAGTAAAACCACTTTATGACTCGCCTAATACAACACATTTACTTATAGCAGTCACAATTTGGTTATTAACAACACAATTCTTATTTAAACAGATAGCTTATGAGAACAAAAATTGTATCGTTGAGAAAACTTAATAAAAATGTTAGAAATATAAATAAAATAGTTCCCAAAATCTGTATTAAAACCGATATTACATTATCTCATACATCCATAAAATGCCAAGAACGTTTTTATCGAAATGTTTTTCCCGGTTGATTTCACTCTTTTATATTATCAACGATTTCTAAAGACGTAACGGTCAATAAGTAGAAAGTAAACGGCTGAATTATTAAATGGAAAACCTGAATTACAAAATTCGTTTAAAGTTGTTTTATTATTAAACTATTAATTAAGTAATTAACATGAATGTAATATGACTTGGTGTTTAAATGTACATGTAATTAACTATATAGTCTAATTTTTAAGTGGAATAAGATTAAAAGTTAACGTTTTGTAGTATTATTATTAAATGTGAGGAAGTTTTGTTACGTAAAATATTATGAAATAGTATATAATAATATAAATACGGCTAGTCCGTCCTGGTTTGATTTTTAGATTGTTTCGAATGACGTGCGATTGTGAACACCAATACCCTGTTTGACTTGTAACTATAGTTTATATGTGTATTGCGAAATGTTTTAGCCATATGTTATTGATTTTAATTTTAATGTTATTGTTTACTCGATAGCATCAAGCGAGTGATCTTTATGGTTTTATTAATTATCAACTGATGATGGCATTGAGGTTTCGAAACGTATCTTAGGACAGCTTTAAAACACGACAGACTATCCAGTTAACAGATATAAAAATAATAATTTATTATTAGTAAAATCGGAAAAAAAAAGTCAACACTGTTTGGAATGTGGGAGTCGTGCAGTTATATTTGAAAAAAAAAAATTTTAAATAGTTAAACTTAGTTTTAAAACGAAACATTATAACGTTTTATTTTAAAATCTTAATTATCGTCTACAGACTTTGAAAAGCGGGAATATATTATGTTAACATTTCACAAGGCAAAAATCGCATCTAAATATGTCATTACCTGAGGAGAATTGTTTTATCCAAAAAGAGTCAAATGGCTTTCAAAATATCTAGTTTAAAACAATCTGTGAATAGAACTCGGTACTCAAACTGGGTCAACTTCAATATGTCAAATAGTTAATCGAACATCGATAAAAAATGATCGTAGACCCGATACGCCGCAACGCTAACACAGCTAGAATGAAGTTATACCAACATTTCCATGCAGTATGATTAAAAATATGCTAATCTATCCAACTGCATGTTGTAACCATTATTTAGAAAAATATTAGGACTTAGAATAGATTAAAAATTCAACAATGTGTTTAAAACTAGTAATGTACACTCATTTGATTTTCATACTTGGACAGTTAATTTTTATACTCGGAGTTTTGAAAATAACGCGATTAACCAAAAATTATTAGCAAATCGATTACTTACAGAATAATTTAATAAAAAGCGTCTTTGCAAGCGTGGGAAATTTATAAGACTGGTTCCAATTATAAAGTTGTGCAGTGCACATATTAAAACCCTGAAGAGTGAATTCGATTAAAGATTGAAATTAATAAGCGACAAACTCAATTTTTAAATCGGAAATACAATTAGCGCCTTCATCGAAATGAACTGAAACGACGCGACCGACGTATTGAACGATTTTAATTTGATTTCCGAGGATCGTGAATACTTGATAAACTTAATATTGCGTAAATTAGTTAGCCATATGCTACGTAATTCTGACTGTAGCAAAAGCATTACTATCATGATTTCTTGTTTCCCATAGCATTCTGTATTGGACTGTACAGTGCAATTGTTGTGTGTACAATATTTACAGAAGGGGAAAAAATACAGGACCTACACAAATCTCTTAGTTCTAATAATAATTGAAATTTAATTTTTATGTTCAAAAGTTACATAACATAAATATCTAAAGTACATATTAAATTGAAAATAAAAGAACACGCAATTTGGGAAGAAGAAAAATTATTACTATTTATGTACAATATTACTTAAAATTTACAAACAGTATTATATATACGGAGTATGTTTTAAAGTAGACTGTTCGATTACTGCTATCCCAAAAAGTTATAAATATTCAGTTTGGACGAAACATAAAGCAGTGTAGGGGGAATTATTTCTGTCCTATTAACGATGTGCGAAAACCTCCCTCCTCCCCCAGCCTCCCTCACCCTTAAAATCTTAAACGGGAACATACCTCTTGGGACATCTCAAATGAAAGGACATAAAAAAAGAACATTTTGGCAATAAACAAAATTTTAATCGGACGGCTGGTTCTTTACTAACGATAAAACAATGTAATTTTGTACATCCACTTTGTTTTCTTATTGGATTTTCCATTATTTACTCTTTACTACTTTGAAAAGTAAATATATCATCAACAACAAAAAGTAAACATAGGGAAAAATTAACAGTAATGAAGAGAAAGGATTACCACAGACAAGAGTATGTTTGGAATGATAATATCCACTTTAGATAACAACTAATGCTGTTTAGTTTATTGGTATCCAAGTGTGTTGTGTCGTGCTATTTTGTGAAGATGTGTTACTTTCTCTGATTGTCTGTAATTTGGTACGGTACTAGTTTAAAGATAAAAAGACGTGAAAATGATCTACACTTTACAGGAAAAAGTAGATTTAAAAAAAAAAATATGGATCAACCGACAACGCTTGGGAAACTGCTAGAATATTTAATGAAAGACATCCCGATAGAAACTTGGTTCACTCCTGTCCAGAAATTGTTACTAAATTCGCCGAGACTGGTTCGGTAGCTAACAAGAGGAGCGGTAAAAGGGTAGTTAACGAACAAGTTAAATTTAAAGTGTTAAAAAACTTCACAACTAAACCAACGAAAAGTTTCAGGAAGCACTGGGCTGTCTCTAAGTTCTGTAGATAAAGTGTTAAAAGTTCATAAATTTCATTCACACAAAATGCAAATTCTACATGAACTACACGAAAATGACAGTAATAGGAGAGTACAAATTTGTGAGGAAATGACTGAAGTAATAAGACAATATCAAAATTTATAGAAACATATTTGTTTTTTCAGATGAATGTAGATTTTATTGAAGTGAAAACTTCCTTTGGCGCGTTTTTGCTGAATGAACGTAAGTGAACCGTCACGCTCGGGTCGGTTACGCTGAATCGGGTTTACTCGGCTCTAATCGACATCAAGCGCGCTCGGGTCTGTATGCACTGTTTCGTCTATACTCGGCTCCAGTAGTCATCAGCCACGTTTACTGTCCAACAAGAAGTGCATCGTTCCAATGTTATTGTATATAATCAGAGTAATATTTAAAGTGTTTACAATTTGTGCTACATTTTACTAATAATGAAAATTTATTTATAACATATTTCAGCTTCCGTAAACCTATTGTTTCATTCTTAGAATATAATTAATTTACAAATATGATTGTATATCTTGTAACTAATATAACTTTGCGAGTATAGATATAAGAATAAATAGTTTTATATGAAAATATTAATATCACCTTGTTTTTTATTCCACGAACTAATCCGTA
Source organism: Aphrophora alni (assembly GCA_963513935.1). Taxonomy (NCBI): domain Eukaryota; kingdom Metazoa; phylum Arthropoda; class Insecta; order Hemiptera; family Aphrophoridae; genus Aphrophora; species Aphrophora alni. The sequence continues at coordinate 36,767,414 of OY740770.1, forward strand.
CTAATACTATATATTTTATAACATAAATCTAATTGGATGTTATATTAAAATTGGAAAATTAGAAGTTTTCACTACTATTGTGTGTTCATAAGCACACACAGAGATTTTTTTAAATGGGTTTTTTCAACTCTCACAATTGTCGGTATTGGTCGGATGAAAATTACATGTTTTTTGTAGATGACAATTAGCTCATTAAATAAATGTATTGGCTGGAATATATGGTAACGCTATCTTGGCCCTCTGTTTTTTTAATGTAAATTTAACTCGTGAAATTTATGTTAATTTACTTGAGCAGTTCATAAACACATTGATAACTGAGTTAGTTGAAAATAGCGCATATGAATATGGTAATTTAGAGTTTGATAAACACCTTGTTCATTTCCAACAAGATGGCGCTCCTCCTCACTACCATTTAATTGTTCGAAATTGGCTCAACACAAACTTTCCTGACGCGTGTTTAGGAAGAAGTGGACCGGTTGAATAGTCCGCCACATCTCACACCACTGATTTTTTTTTCTACGGTGACAGCTTAAACTGGCTGTGTATAAAACACCGCCAGCCACTTTAGAGAAGCTCAGAAATAGAATACCGGGATATCCCCACATAGACATTCCAAAATATTAGGAGTGAATTTGAAAACAGATTGTAATATTATGGGAGAAAAACGGTATTATGAGCTACAGACAATTCGGCCAGAAATTATTGTAAAACACATATAGTATCATAATTAGTTGGCTATTGATAGGTTTAGTTGTTTTTCACTTAAACACAATATGTTAAAGTATTTCAATAATACTTAGTCGCATTAATCATTTTTAATTATTAATAATACCGATAGGGAAATTTTATAAGAGGAAATTTTTTTAACCACAACATTCACTTTTTTTATGTATATATATTAAATCAAAACGCTTTAATAATGAGTGTTGTACTCATCGCATAATTTTATCTATACTACGTTAAGTGAGAAAGGAAAACAAACATACGAGCAGTTAATATTTATAATAATAACAGTGCTCGTGCTACTTTAATAAATACACTGATATGGAATTAATATTACAGCAGAGATAAATAAATAAAGTATAAATACTATTTACACTCTTCCATTGTTTATATTAAATACTAAAATTTAACGGTCTCTACGGCAAACAGTCATCTCTTTAAATACCTAAGGAACAGCTGTATTGAAAGACAAATAAAACAGCTGTGTAATACAATAATTAATTATTATTACACCAATTCTATATACAAAAATACATCTCATATAAAATTCGAATTACAATTTTATTTTTCAAAGATATATAAAACAAACTGTGCCGGTTTATTTAAAGTTCCATTTTTTTAAAACTTCATTTTATTCAGTGACCCCTCATTGAGGTTTAGTGAGCCTGTCTTGAGTTTAAAAAAAATTCAAAACTATAGTCTTTGAGTTAAAACTGGACTCTACCACAGGGAAAAATAACAGAATGATGTAGTGCTTCATATTACCAGTGTATAGAAAATAGTTTGCTTATCTTACGTCTTTCGGTTTTATTATTTTTGTTCTTGTTGTTTAAAGGATTAAAAACCTTTCGGTCGTCATCGCAAAAGAAAAGAAGATAAAATGAAGACCTAACCTATAGTCCTTGAATACTTTAACAGCACCGGAATTGGAATTGGAATAGCACAAAAGTTAGTCAAGGGAGACATGACAGGAATAATAATACTATTAATTAATACCAATACCACAACTTATAAATTTCTTGAATTTGTAATAAATACAGAAATATAGTCTTTAAATATTATGTACTGTGAATTTAGGGACTCGTGTGTAGTGCGTGCAGTTTATCTTTTTTTTTTTTACAAGATTTGTAAACTGAATTTGAACAAATTTTGCATTTTTAGCCCATAAGCACTCAAAAAAAAATATTGGTCGCCATCTCTATAAAAATTCTGGTTCGAACATATCGGGTAAATTCTAACAATCGTTACGGGGCCGTAAAATATGTAATTTCTCAAAATTGGCTCTACTGATTTCATAAAAATTTTGTGAAATATGTAGATAATTAAAAACTGGGACTATGGTTCATTTTCATTTTTGACTGACAACTACACTGGCATTTTTGATGACGATTGGTTTCGATTAGATTTTGCTTTTGGGGTTCTCTACACCAGTTTATTATATATTGACAATTTTAAATTTGTGTTTTCTGGAAATGATATTTGAGCTGTTTATGAACAAATTCTATCCTGATATATGAGTTTATTTTTAGATTTCGATAAAAACGTGTGAAGATTGTAGAGAGCAGGTATCTCTCTCAACTCGAGGTCTCTTCATTATTCTACTCAATGACTCCCCGAGCAGTTTAGCAGCCACTTTGACCCGGCATTACAGCTCATATCCCCCAAGTGTAATGGAATTGTCAATGGTGTATGTGACTCATATCCATGCCACCTTTGACTCCGCCCAGCTCTACTACTCTGATCAATCTCTTTTCCTCAACTTGTTTGTTGCAACAATTTTAAAATCTGCTTTATCTATTTTGTTTGAATTCGACTAAGTTGTAGATTACCAATTATATAAATTAAGAATGGTTTCATATACTCCCACCATTACACTGTTCAAAATCAATTATTTCAATATAGGAGAAATAGAAAAATACATACCATGTTAAATCAATATAGTTGTTAATGAAATGGACATATGGTTTTTTCATAGCTAATTTATAACATCAAATTGAAATAAAGTAGGAATAAAATTGCGACTATTAGAGTATTAATTAATTATTATTACAATAATTTATTGAAATATTTACTATTATTTATGTATCTAAAATTACATTTTTGTCCGTAATGCATACAATTAATTGAGTAGAAGTAAATATAATATATGGGGGGGGGGACAAACATATTTGGCCCGAAAATCGTAAATTTAATTAATATATCGGCGAAAAATACACTAACATATACCAGGAGAATAACCAATAAATGAAAAAATAATTAATAGTTAACTGACAATAATTCTATTACATAACACTCAAATTTTTAGTGGTACATTGTTAACAATTCACCCTGTATACAGAGTGATCAATTCAATATTACTACTATTGGGATCTATAAAACTATAAGAGATACAAAAAACTTTAAATGAAGAAAGCTAACCTAATTTTTTATGCAATTTAAAAATATGTTATCTAAATTTTGAAAAGTCCCGCCTTTTCTAATATGACGCCCACCTTCATTTTTAAGATATCAATTTTATGTAGTATTTGAATAGAAAAATTAAATTCTATATATATTTTTTTATTCTTGAATATTTTTAGAAATCCCAACCGTTTAGAAACTACAAGCCCATGAAAGATTAAAAATTTATTATTTTTCGATAAACTTGGAATAACTTAGTGGTTACGTTTTTTTTAAAAATCTTAAATTTGGGTTAAGAATATAAATTCCTACAAAAGATAAGGGAGACAGGCTATTTGAATAGTTAGAAGTGTATTTAATTAAATTATTTAAATTTTATAAACGGTTAGGTTTATCCAAAAATACACAAGAATTAAAAAAATCTTAAAATTCTATCCATAAACACTATAAAAAGATGTGTTGCTATTTAAAAATTAAGTTAGCCCCCATATTAGGAAATGACGGCAACTTTAAATTTGGCTAACAAATTTTTTAATTGCATAAAAAGTAGGGACGAGTCGCCATTTAAAGTTTTTGTATATCTTATAGTTTTAGGGATCCTAATGGTGGATAGATGAAGATACAAATGAATACTTATTGGATAACTATTTTTACACTTACTTACAAAAGAAGTATTTCGAACACTGTTTTGACAAAAACTAAATGTAAAAGTAGATAATACAACCATTATCTGAAAGATATGAGAATATATTGGTATGATGTGTATAGATATGAATCATGGAAAATGGAAATGAATGGATGGGGGTGGGGGTGAATGTAGTCAATTTATGTGTGAAAGGCCAAATAACTTGAGCGCATTGTTTGTTCATTTGAATCATAGTTGGCAAAATGTATTCATTCTATATTGATCCAACATGCGCGTCAGAATCAGGGTTACAATGAAATATCTGGCCTTCATCAATACTTAGATTATCGAATTTAGTAACTTAGATTTATATTTAAAATTATATCTTCAATTTTTGTCACTCACCACGGTACTTTGTCACAGACAGAGTTGGTGTGTAATTTAAAAACTAATTGAAACTAAACGCATTTTTAAATTTGGTTCCCAACTTTTAACAATTACGAGTAAATTCATTTCCCTACTATATTTTTGACGTTTCGGCGATAAACATATATTTTATCAATAAGAATGTTGGTATCTTATTCACTGTTTATTATTGTCATATTTAAATATATTTAATTCGACGTATTTCCTTAATAAAAATAACATGCCATGTTTATATTTATAGCAGTAGCAATAGAATTTGCAGCACTACCTTGCCGGCAATGTTCCATCCATACACCAGACTTCCCCTCTCGCCCAACTCAAAGCTCGCGTTACAAGAATTAAAAACATCTCTACATTTATTTATACAACGCGACCTCTGTACGGTTGACAACTTACAACTCAAGAACCGCTGATTCGATTTTCAGTTATCTGATCAGGTTTTAGTTTATGTTTAATTAAAATTGGTTCAAAGAATATACATTTTCAATTTCATACTTGATACTTTATCACCACTCCATTGTTCTATGCAATATGTGTCATGTCATAATTAAGGGGAATTAACCACTGTTAATACGGTAATGATGAAAGAATTTTCTCCTTTAAACAACAAGAAAAAATTAACACCACTGTAGGAAGCGAGTCGGGAGAATATAGATCGGGAGAAACACCGCGATCGGCGCAGGGCTTTCAACTGTACATGAAGGTTTTCACCTTTCACGAAAGAAAAAAAAAAAGGAAAATAAAAATACGTTATTCTTATTCTGTTGTTAACTGGCGGACATGTTTATCAAACGCGTTTATACGGTTATTTAGGTATTTTTTAAATTTGTTTACCGTTGTTCATATTTAGAAAGCTTAAATGAGGGGGGGGGGGAAGCACGAATAAATGACGAAATTATTTGTCCTTTTACATTTTAAAATGTAATTATCCCTACTTACAAGCGAGAGCTAGTCTTATTTAAGATGTTATTTTTAAAATGTCGTCCACGTAACTTCTGATCTTGTTGGCAGATGGGGATCAACGAAAACGTGTTTTGTTTTCCCTCCTAAACACAGTTAGGCTAAAGTTTAAGCATTTATAAAATACCTTAACAAATGTGAACATTTGTTGGTGTTTCAAATGATCAAAGTATAATATTTGAGTAAACAGATAAATAAACAGAAATATGAATTGGTTCGCTATGTAGCAATGTAATCGGTAAAAACACTTGACAAGGTTATACACAGTGCTTTGTCTCCACACAGTTGTACTTTTAACTTGCTGCAGCGGAAACATTATTAAAGTGATAAATTCTATACGTCAGACTTAGTTTTAAACCCACTCAATTAAGTGTAGCGCGTTGTTAATAAAACTGTTTACGACATGTATCTTTCACCACTATTATAGTTTGTTTTAATATCTTTAATGCATTTAAAAATAACTAAAATAAACGGTAAACAAGTTGGATTATCAAAATATAGTTATCACGTTTTACACATACAACACAAAGTTATGATGATTATTAAAAAAACCAAATAATTACACAATATAAATTACGCTATTGTTTTTTCACCTCAGTAAAATGTTTTTTCATCTCAGTAAAAACCTATTAAATGATCACATCCGGAAGTTACTTTACGGTCGTCTTTATAGCCCAAATTGCTGAGTCAATTCCTACAGTTCTTTTTAAATTTGAGAAAAAATGTTGTTTTATATTAAAACACACGGTGTCAAGTGGTTGAAGCTATTTTAAATATCTTCTTTGGTCTATAAAATCAAATGTTTGAATTACAAATTTATTCTTCAAAAATCTATTTCCCAAAATTTAATGTAGTCCACAATCTTACAATTTTCACATCATAACAACTAAAATGTCGACAGTAAATTATTGTTTAACCAAACTGTATACTTAACATACCTTATTTGAAGTCGATAGTAGTTCCTTATATTATATTATTTGCTTATATTATATTAATTTACATGTTTCGCTGCCATAGGCAGCATCATCAGGCCAGGTAAAAACAAACACATTGTTCGCACACACATCACAAAAACGTATAAATTCTTGGTCTAACACAAATCATCATGCAGAACCGGCACTCGTTAAAAGTTAAAAACAAAAGGTCCCAAACAAAACGTATTAATATTCATTGTTTTGCCTTAGAACTACTGTAATTAATTAACATACCTTATTTGAATTAAGTTAAGTTTGAATTAGACCAAGAATTTATATGTTTTTGTTATGTGTGTGCGAACAATGTGTTTATGTTATTAGCTGGCCTGATGATGCTGCCTATGGCAGCGAAACATGTAAATTAATATAATATAAGCAATTAATATAATATAAGGAACTACTATCGACTTCAAATAAGGTATGTTAATTAATTAAAGTAGTTCTAAGGCAAAGCAATGAATATTGAATAATAAACTGTATACTATTGATTTTAATGAAATTAAGTTTCCTGTTTTTTAGAATCGCTAAACACGGAAGTTATCACTAGTGTTTTTTTTATATAACCAGCAAAAATAAAATTTTAAAATGGCGACCATTATATTTCTATTTATTATTACTTATTCTCACTTTTATCACCTCAGACTTCTCACGTAGTCACTTCTTAATAAATTTGTCACTTATTTTTTATTAAAATAAGCTAAAATTAAAAACAGCAATGGAGTTTATTTCAACACGAAATTACAACCCTTAACTAAAGTAAACTGAAATAAAATAACTGAGATTGAGGTCTGACAACGAGCAAGTTTAGCTTTTTGTATATTATGTCACATAATCCTAGAGCGTAGATCGAGGAAGGCAACGGAAGGGTCAAGACAACAAAAATTAAACAAATTGTTGGCAAAAACACTAATTTCTTGTTGATTTAAGCCGAGATTTTAAAGGACTAAAATGCTGTCAGTTAATTTAAACAGAAAAATAAGACTAACTAGTAATCCTTGAACTACATTTCTGAATTGAACACGCAGACTCATCACAAAACATCAAGACCACGAATCGATTTCAGAAAATAATTAAAGTTTTGTCACTTTCGCTTAGACTCTCAGAGAATAAGTGGAAACTATTTACACTAGGAAATTACCACAGACATAATTCTGTTCAATATTACTGATTTAATTCTTATAATAAAAGGGTTTAAAGCGTGTGCTAAAACCACACAACTTATATACGGACGTAAATACACCTAGGGGCATTTATTTTTATAAAGTCAAAGTCTTTTAAGAGGACTAGTCTAACATAATATTAATTTCTTCGTCAAATAAACATTCATGTAAGCAGAATATGTTGTAGTTTTATTTGATATCTCACACATAGACTAATATTCCAAAAATTAAAAATATCAACTCGATAATTTTTGCCCTTTAACTACCCCAAGGTAATTTTTGTACTATATGTGGGACAATACAAAGAATATAAATGCAAAGTTTGAAATATATATGCTTTAACTTCTATCAATATATAAGGGTCCTGCGTTTTACCTTTTGACCTTAATAAAGAGAAATTAATGAGAATGCAATCTATCTTTTAATGGGTATTGTACTGTTTGTCTCACATCTCACTCATTATGGGGTTAAATTAAGTTGTATTGGTCACACAAAAAACTATAATGTATGATTTCGCACTGCAATTTAATTTCAAATCCAAATACGTTTTGTTCAGATTTGTAGGTCACGCTATGTTCAGATTTGTGGAGGGAGACATATATCTGACATATTAAATTTGACATAGCTCAAACGTGTTAATTTTTTCGTTAAAATAACATACATGTTCGTAAACAGATTATCAACTAATTTTGTTTGATATCCCACAAATAATATTTCAAAAACAAAAATTTCACGTCGATAGTTTTGCCCCTACCCTATCTGCCTTACCGTTATATTTGTCCTATATGTAGGACAATACAAAGAATGTAAATGTAAAGTTTGAAATATATAGGATTTATTGTCTTGTCTGTGTAGACTGGTTGCGACTTATAGACGGATAGGCGAGTGAAATTATAAAGGTCCTGCTTTTACATACGGACCCTAAATATTATTGGAGGGAATTGATAAATATATCACAAAACATTTCATAATTTATAATAAATACAAGAAAATGTTATTGTTAAAAACAAAATAAATATATATAAATCCAAACTAGGTTATAAATGAAAGAAACCTCTTTGTTAAAAGGAAGACATATTTTATTACCTGTTAGTCTTATTATATGACTTCCAACACAATGGTTGGTATATCCTACAAAGATCAAACTATAAATTATACACGAGTTTTTATTTCTGTAAAACATATAGTCTCTCTTCGTGGAGAAATCGTGTTACAATTTTAAATCTAGTTTTTAAAGTTGTCATCTTGATTAAATATTAAAAAATATTTCTCAAGTTTTGATAAAAATAACTCGGTTCTATGCATATGGATGTTGCAAAAGTAAAATATATGTCACAATTTACTTCAACGGACAATATGAATATAAATTGTAAGGATCTCGACAATGATGAAGAGCTTGGCAAAGTAAATAGTTACATTATGATAGCTATAGTGTTAACATTAACACGCCTTGTTCAATACCTTAAGATTAACTGTTAATTCTTGACTTTGTTGGATCCAAAAATGGATTCCCCAATAATAATCTATACTAATACATTTGTACGGGGGGGGGGGGGTCTATCTTTGTCCTCTCATATCTTAAGAACTATTTAACCGATTTTAATGAGAATTGGTAATATCATAGATTTGACTCAGAAGGTTTTATTTAACCTTAAGTTTTAATCTTGAAGTTGAGTTATGACAATAAAAAGGGTTTCCTATGTATTTCCCCCAGAAAATGCAGCCATAAAGGTTGATTTTTGTTCCCGGTAATCACAGCATCTACTAGACCGATCTCAATGAAACCTTGCAATATTATAGTAGTATTTTTAACGAACTTTTTAGACTTTGTTTCATGTTGATATCTTAAAAAGAAACTAAGTTATTACTAAAAATATAAATCTGTACAGTCAGCGTTCGCGCAAGCGCAGTAAATAAATAACGAATCAGTCGGCAACTCCTTTGTGATTCTGTGTTTGAACAAACCAAATATGTGGCGAGGAAACATTTTCTCTTTCAAATTTAGTGAAAAATTACCACGAATTCTTCTAATCTTATTCCCTAATTCTGACTGATCAAATTTTTAAACAGTTGTTAACTATTAATTTCGTACTAATAAATTAGCGCTCAGAAAGCGAGATGAAGGATAATAATATTGTAACAAACAAATTAAGTTACCATAGCAACAAATTTAATAACAGATGATTTATTTGGTCAATCTGCTTTAATAGTTAAACACAAAGATAGATTAGGCCTAACCTAGACCACCAGTATGAAACATTCTGCTGATTAGGTCCATCAGCTATAAATAATTAAATACAGAGATAGATATTAGGGTTAGTCTAGACCAATGTGAAACATTTTGGAAAGTGTTTTAAATTTACACTTGTATGTATTTTAATATGTCATTCAAATTTAGATACTATAGCAACCAATATACCTTATAACACAAATTTAAAACAGTTAATTAGGTCATTTACTTTTGATAATTGAACAAAAATAAGGATAGGCCTGGCCTAGAGCAATGTGTAACATTAAAAAAAAAAATTGATTTTGGCCTAAAATATTTAAAACTATTCAAATCTGATTCATTGAATAGTCTTCTATAATTTCATATTGGTTTCACTTGCATCGTGTGTAGTCTTAAGCACACTTGATTTTGTTTTTTGTTTGTTCTAATGTCGGCAATTTTTTTTTCGCGTTAATCTCGGAAACTACTGAGCAGATTTTTATGAAATTTCCTATGGTTTTTATAGGTTTACCACTTTCTCTCACAACTGGGAAAAATCTGTAACAGTATTAAAACTGCCCTAGAGTTTCAAACAATTTCCCATAAGATTAATAAATTATTTGGCCTAATATTTGATTAATACTCATGTTTTATTGAATATTTAAATGATCAGCTGATTTGAGGCTATACTTGTATAATGGTTAGAAAGAAAATAAATACCATTTACATATTATAATGGTTTTGCATAACATTATTTATTTAATGTTTTTTTAAAAGACATACTATACTGCTATATTGGGTAACAAACAAGAAACTGAAAATGTTAAAATTAAATTCCAGTTCAAACACTTTAGACCTGTTTATATAAACAGAACTTGAAATCTACCCTATTTAAGAAGTCAATGTTTTTTCATGGACAGTTGTACTAAGCATGCTCCAAATACTTTGTGTAGTTTGCTCACAGATTAACAAATGTCAACCTGGGAAAACCCCAATACATTTAAATTGCTTTTAACGATTGCACAGTAAATTGATTTGAAATTACTGTAAAAGAAATGTTTTTAATATATATATTAAGAATAATGGTTAATAGATGAATGAAATATTAATGTTATTCAAAATATGTATATAGACCTAGCCTACACTTGTAGATAGTATCCAATCAATAAAAAGATAACTCAGAAAGAACCGTCTACACTTTATCAGCCTTTGGCGTACAAAAGAATAGAATTCAATTCGTAAACAATACGGAGGTCTTCACAATGTCATGTTACAATTGATTGTCCTCTTAATAGTACAGTGAAATAAGACGAAAATGGTGGTGTATAGTGTTGTATCAATTAAGTGCATTTTTTTCTTTTTTCCTTTTCGATTTTATGCATAAAGATGAGACGGTAACTAATTTTGTGAGTTTTTTTGTGCATGGCTTCGCGAGAAAAGTGGCAAAAAACGCATTGTTGACGTTTTTCGAGTGCATCGCTTCACTATTTATTTAATATCTCCGGCACCAGGGGGTCGTGGAAAAATAAAAAAAATGGAAAATGACCATGATGAAATAAACTATCGATCCATAAGGTAGGATTACTTAAAAAATTCATCCTAACCCCAAAATAAATTTCTCGCATTTTTTTTTTTTTTTTTTACTTAATTAGCGATATTTAAAGGAAAAATGGTTGAAATTTTTTCAAAATTTGGGAAAACATGTATTTTTATGTCGGTAACTCATGACATAAATTTAAAAAAAAAATATATTTTTCCACTCGCAATCGGCATTTTTCGGCAAAAATTAAAGTGCCCGCCATTTTTGGTAAAAGTATGGTAAAAAAAAATTCATCATCTCAAAATGTAGGGTTTGATATGTACTTTTGTCTAAGGTAACCCAAAGGTTTGTTTTCTTATAAAAAGTGCCCATTTTTAGGGATTAAAAAAAATTTTATGTATAGTGCTTAATTTTTTTTTAGAAAATGTTTTTTATTTACAGAGGGGGGACAATTATTAGACTAAAATTGCATATATTAAATTTTAAAAATGCACTTAATTGATACAACGCTTTAAAATTATAATTTCACTGTACTATAAGAGAACGTTTAACACAAAACACGATAAATGGTCATCTTTACATATAATTGGAGAATAAATTGAATTATTATAAACAGATTGTAAATATAACAACATAAATCAATGGAACAAAATGTTACAAAAAAGAGTGGGGAAAGAGTTGTGCCTCGAATTAAACGTTTGATCCACAGAATGTTTACACTCAATCATATTTATATAATCAAACGCGAAGTGTAAAAATGTAATCCTCCAATAATGGGTGATGGATTACCGTTTCTGTCCTTATTTTATGATATCGTAATGAATAAACAATAGGGTTAATGCCATTACTTTAGGTATAATATATTCGAATGGTTTTATCATTGAATTTTATTATTATGAGTACGTAAAGAAGCCGCGTAATGAACTTTTTTTCCTTTTTTTTTTACAGATTTCATAATAAAAGATTATTATGAAAAATAAAAAACCAACAAAACTATAAAAAATAGTATATTTATTGTGTGTGTGTAACAGTATGTCTCACAATCAATTGATAAAGTACATCTACTTTTCAAATCTAGAATCTTTATAATGACCTCTAGCATAACATGATTCTCTTAATAATAATATATAATCAGTTTATTTTATAATAGACGATACTTGTAAATGAATTTTGTAATTATTAAATTTAAAATGTTTGATTACAAACCATAATCTGTAACATATCTTTACTCGTTTCATTTTCCGAAAATAAATTAGATATTCTATTTTTAAAACCAATTTACCCTTAGATAACAGAGGGGAAGCCTGTATCATGACGTGGACAGGTTTTATAAATCCTAACACAGAGCAGATCGATATTGCCTTGGACTCTATGCTTTGGACAGGTTGTTTGCGTCATCATATTTTATTAATATAGGTTAAACCTAGTCCTCAAAATGTTGTGTCTAAATTATCAGAATCTTCCTTAATATGAAACAGTATTTATGAAAAGACGTAAAATAGAATTTCTAAAATGGTAACTGTTAATTAAAACAGAAGAATAAAACCATCAGTGATTTTAATATTATTAATACGCAAAAAAATTGGTCTAGTAAATATAGATTAAATAACACAATAACCTGGTTGTAATGTCGAAATAAGCATAGTAAGTTTGTATTTCTGAACGGAACGATAGAGATTTTGTGCAGAGGTACCTCCAAATCTCCTATGGTTGTTTAAACTAGACAATAAAAATAATAGCAATTATTTTCAATATTGTTTATGTAATTCTTATAAAAGTTGCTGAAGTGAGGTTATTGGTGAATATAAACTTATTGTAAACAATCTAAAATTTAAAAAAATCTTATTATTAAAATAAATTAATTTAAAGTATGTAAATTTAAAAAAAAGAAGTATTTCAAGCTTAATCTATTATATGATTTCTTACACAAGGGTTGGTATATATCTCTAAAAGTTCTTCCTATTGATATAATCTGTTAACAATAGTTTGCTTTAACTGCATGTTTCCATTTGAGTAAAAAATATCAAAAGAAACATAATACAAGCGTATCCATTCTGGTGCAAGAAATTGGAGAAATCGTGTTAGAATTTTAAATCTAGTTTTCAAACTTTTCTTCTTTAAAACGTATTTCTCCAACTTCGATACAATAACACCGTCTTATGCGTATAGAAGCTAGAAAAGTAAAATATATGTCTCAACGTAGTTGTGCTTCCACTGTTAGGTTGCATATACATTATGAGGATCGAAACCATTATTCTCGTCCAACCTTGACACTGTCTTCAAAGTATTTAGGTTAGAAGTGCACTTTTCTTCTTTTACGTACACAATATTGAATGTTTTGGTAATTTCGACCTGTGTTCTTTGACTAATCTTCACGATTTATAACTTCAGAAAATAGAAAAAAGTGATTTTCAACATGCCGTCCGTCCGTCGAAGCGATACAACTTTTGGGTAAGATAGGGCTGGGTTGTTACCATGATGATGCACAACAAATTGTTTTTAAGGGCGATGATGATCGAGAGTGAGTCGCCTAAGAGTTATCATTCGTTTTTCACTATTTTTTAAACATACTCTGAAAAATCAGCCAAAAATTGTTAAAATATGTCCGTTCTCTTTCTGTGTATTTCTCCTTTATTGTATTTCTATCCATTACCTAGAATGTAAATAGAAATTTTGACCTCACGGTTCATGATCTCACGAAAGGGAAAAAAATGATTTTCGACATGCTGTTCGTCCATCGTTGTTGTCTTCTCTACGTAAGTATGATAGCGGCCACAAAAAATAAAGTAAAATCTAATGAATGATTTGAAATGTCAAAACAGGCTATTTTAAATATAATTATTCAAATCTTGTGTGTCATTCAAGTTACAGCATATTAAATCAGATAAAATAACCCGATTTCAATTCTACATGTAATGGTACAAACGTCGCATCTCTAAGATGACAAACGGAAGTTAATGTCAAAATGTTAATTTCCAACTCTGAGCTCCCACCTATAGTTGCGAGATCCGGTAAGGCCTAGTGAAAACATCGAGAAATAACCATCTTACCAGGTGAAAAGTTAATATTTTGTGGGGTGGGGGAAAACTTTGAATTCTTAAATGGAAACCCTCGTTTTTTTTTATTCCAGATTGGGGTTCTACGCTACAAAATACGTACCGTAGGTTTAGTCTGACATGTTTTTAGATTCGTAATAGTTGGTGCTGCATTCGGCGAAAATTAGTTAAGTTTCGGTTTTCAAGGAGAACCTACGTGTTTTATTACAAAATGGAGTTCTATATTAAACATTATTTTCTGATCATCGTAAAGAGCGCTGTAGTAGAGTTGTCTTTTCTTAGAAATTCAATCATATTAGGCATCAAAAGTTATCAACCGAGAAAAAAAAATGGAAATATTTTCCTAAATCAAAACTGATATAATAATAATCAAATTTCAAATAATAATCGAGAAAAGATGATATGCCGATAAGATGCATTCTGTAGCTTTAGAAGTGAATGAAACTTGTTTCACGCACAAAAATAATTGGACACACCGAAATGAAACATCCCGATGGGAACAAAAATCCACTACGTCCACCATTTCTGGGAAACATTAAAAGTAGTTTCTTCTAACAACCCTCACTTTATTTTTCGATTGCAAGTGAATTTCGTGAATACAGCGCAATCAGTCACGAATCGAAAGAATGTTTTAAATAAAACTCATTTATTTTTTCCGACAGAATCTCTAACTGCAATAAAAAAAGGAGGTACCCATTTAAAAGAGCGATCTAATTTTAACACGAGTGGATGCCCCCCCCCCCAATATTAATTTTTCATCTGGGACTTTTTTTCATACTATATTTCGATGTTTTCACTTAAGTCGATCACCCGGAATAGAAATCTACTAGGCCTGTTAGGACTTCGCCGACGTTACACAATTACGAGGTTTAGATAACCTGTAGAACAACCCTTTTAAACAAAATTAGCCTTCTTAATAAGGCCCATTGATCTAGAAAAAAACCATGATGGTTCCACTAACTTGTTTTTAATTGTCTTTACTTTTATCTTCTACATCTCCACCGTCCGCTATTCCTGTTTTCATCTCGTTTTAGTTTTAAATCTATTTCTTGTTGGTTCCTGCACTTAAGACAATTACAAGGTCTTTGAAAGTTTCCATCCATTAAGTACTTTCATAAGCTCAGGATATTCCCGATCATTAGTAATGGATGTTGTTTAAAATCATCATTAAAACGTAAAATTTAAGCAAAAAGATCTTTCGAAAATATATATTTTATAGAAATATCGTTATTAGATGAAACAAGTAACATTTTAGATTGTAAAGCTGTAGATTAGTTACAATTGAGATTCAATTTGGACGTCTCCCTCATGTTATTAATATAAATTTCTAAAAAGGAATTGCTCAATAAAACACACAAGAGCACGTACTCTAAGTTGCAAAACATGATAACGGGTCACTTCTTAAAATTGAAAAATAAACTTTATGCAAATTTTTTCTAAACAACGGAGTCTAGAGAGAATTGCAGATGTCAGAATACGATAAAACAACCTGCAAATATTATTACAAATATAGTGGCAAGGTTTTGCAAAGAATTAAAATGTTTGATCCTCAGAGTGTTTGTACACAACGATATTATGAAAAATCCTACAATCATGGTTGACGGATTACGATTTTGATCCCTACTTTGTGATGGCGTAATGAACGGACAATACATATTTATATTTGAAATTGCAATAAAAATAGGAAGCTAAAGTATATTTAAATAAAATTTGATGAAAATTTCATTTAAATATACTTTATATATTTATACATATAGTGCTGAGTATGTACAGAATCGCAGGATGAACATATCTCATAATCTCATAATGATACCATAATGTGCAGATTAGTGAGATACAAAAACTGATTTATCGTGTGTGTAAAAGTATGTTTCATCGCCCATCCATAAAGCTAAGTAAATCTGCGTTACAAGTTCTTGATAGAAACATCATCCTCTTAAATAATAATGATCCTCATAAGTCATAAGGATATTTAAACATACGTTAACAATTAATTTATCTATACACATATTTTTAAATAGTTATTCTTTTAAAAGAATTTTGTAATTTACAAATTGAAATAGTTTTATCAGAAACTATAATCAGTATATTACTCAAACTATTTTCGAAAAATAAATTAAGTATTTAATTTTTTTAAGCAATTTCCTTAGAAAACAGAGAGTAAGCCTGTGTCTTGATGTGGACAGATTTTATAAATTCCAACATACATCAGATCGATATTGCCCTTGACTTCTATGCTTTGGACAGGTTGTTCGCGTCATCATACTTTATTAATATAACTTAAGCGTAGTTCTCAATTCTTGTCTGTTATTTATTATAATCTCCACTCGCCTTAAAATGAACCAGTATTTAGGAAAAGCCGTAAAATAACCTAACCTAACCTAAATCCACCAACATTAGTGAGGACTGGTGGAAAGTAATATTTCTAAAAAAATGACACAGAAGAATTGAATCTTGTATTTATTTTTGTCTTCTAAATTACAACAAAATGCTGATGGCTGATTTCAGAAAACAACAAGAGCAAGTTTATTACCTTTAAGTACAACGATAGAGTTGGTTTGTATAGAGATGTTGATTATTTAAATTTAAAATAGAAAATTACCACAACAGTAATTTCTTTTCAATATTATTTATTTATTCCTTATAAAAATTTCCGAACGAATATTATAAAATTACTGTAGAACATCTATTTAATTAAAACGTACCTAGTTAAAAATAACATACATCTTATTAATTAATAAAAACAAACTGGAATAAAAATAACTAACTTTTTCATAATTTTTTATATAAAGCAGAACACTTTTATTTCAAACTTGTTCATATTATATAATTGTTCACATAATATAATTAGTCATATATTAGTACACAATTGTTGGTGTAATTCTGCAAGTTCCGCATGTTGATATAATCTGTTAACAATAGTTTGTTTTAACTGCATGTTTCCATTTGAGCAGAATGGAAAAGATCAAAAGAAACATTATACGAGAGTTTCCATTCTAGTACAGAGTCTCTCTTTTATGGAAAAATAGTTTTAGAATTACAAATCTAGTCTCACAATTTTTCATCATGATTAAAATGCGGTTCCAGAGCTTTGATAAAAATGACTTGATTTTATGCATATGGATGCTGTAAGTACTTGCTCGGATAGGATGAATACGGACAACATAAGACGAGAAAGAGCTGACAAGGTAAATATTTATCATAGTTGCATTGTTTTTATAACTAGTGTTACACGCTTGGATAACACTGTAGGTATCATAACAATGCAAATTGCTTGTACACAGGATTTCAATTTTCAATATAAGTACACTTTAAAACCTTATTGTCCATTCTGTAAAATTGATAAAATAATTGAGTTTATTCTCAACTCCAAGGTCATTTCTGAACGAATAGAACTGAACACTTCTAATTGTCACCAAACCTCGTGGGGTAAGTCCTTTCACTTTTTATAGGGTAAAAACATTTCCCCTCCCTTTTTAAGGGAGATAAAAGCGGGTTGCTTAATTTGTTCAAATAGCAATTACCATCATGTGACATCATTTTGAAGGGTATAAAAAAAAGGACAGATTTTAGTGCCTGGGTAAAGTCTTTACGATATCTCAAACCGGAATAATGGGGGCTAGAAGTTGAATTTTGAGTTTTCTAATTGTCATAGATATACATGACAAAAAATGCCTATTACATTTTTTAACAACTGTCATATTTCACTAAATGAACACAATTTTATGTATTTTTCTTATTTTAGCACACTAAACCCAATTTTGATGATTTAAAGAGAATCATATCATTTAAAGAGAATTGTCAGAGAAAACTGATGACGTATAGAATAAATCTATTCAATTTCTTTAAATGAATTAGTTTTAATTTTGGTCTTTAAACTCTTCATAAACCCTTCTTTCTTGTAGGGTTAGTTAATTATTACAACTAAAGTAGCTACGGGCACTTAATCTAAAGTCCGCTGTTAAAAAATTTAAAAAGGTATGTTGATTTTTAAATTAATATCCATAACAAATAGAAAAGTCTCAAAATTTGACTTCTAGCCCCTATTATTCCAGTTAGAAGCATCATTGAGACTTTTTTCAAGGCATTTATAATTTTTCTTTTTTTCCCCTTCAAAATAATATGTTACACGATGGATGTTACTATTTGGAAAAAATAACGTGTCCCCATTTAACCTCCCCCCCCCTTAAAAAAAAGGAAAAAGTTTTTATTACCAAATAAAAAGTGAAAGGAGTTACCCTATGCGGTTTGGTGAAGGTTAGAGTGTTCAATCTCTAGTCGTTCAGAAATCACTTAACCGTTGCACAACTTGCTTTCCACTCTGTATATATATATATATATATATATATATATATATATATATATATATTACTATTTATATTTTGAGATTTGGTTCTTTAGTATGCCTTAACAAGACTCAAACTATTTTTTCCTTTGTTGATTAAAACGAAAGAATTTTCGGTCATCATCGTGATTTAACAAAAATAAAATTAAAAAAAAAATAGATAAAATACAAACCCTTAATCCTTTGGTACTCTAATAGTCTCAGGGCCGGAAGAGAGACCTGATAGAAAACACGAAAAGAAGGGATCTAACCCAAGACCACGTAAAAAATGTAAATCCAGCTAGAATCCTTCGGGATTACTACTATTGTTTGTGAGTATACAACCATTGATTGGCTGACTTTATTGAGTAAACTGACTGGTGTAGCTGATCTTACATATTTTTAATAAAATATTATTTCATTCATCCATTAAGATTTATTCCGAATAAATATATTTTCCAAACATTTTCGTTACTGTGATTCATTTCAACGTTTATTTTAAAATTCAGTCGGTAAAAGCTATCGCAGATTTCTGAAATATATAATAAACAAATGCCGTTATACAATAACAATCTCTACATTTGTGACGCAAAAAGATTTTTACAACGAATTTAAATTTCATCCGAAGAATATTTAGAATACAAAGTTTGAAAATGTAATAGGCTACTCTATTAATGATGACAATTTTAAATTTGTATCCCTAACTAAACGATATCGTACGAATGTAATACATGCAGGCATAATATATTCAAGTGAGGTTGCTATGTAATTTTATTACTGTGCTGAGTACGTACAATGACCATAATAAGTCTTTACTTTCTATTTTCTGAAATTAAATTACGATAAGGTATACTGTATTCTATTTTTAAAGGTAATTTCTTTAGAAGCCTGTATCATGACGTGGAAAGGTTTTATAAATCCTATCACACATCCGATCGATATTGCCTTGTATTACGCTATGCCTTGGACAGGTTGTTTGCGTCATCATATTTTGTTAATTAACTTACCCATAGTTCTTAAAATATTGTCTGGATTTGTGGAGGGGCTGAACATTATAACAAAACTTGTTAACTTTGTTCTTCATGTATTAATTAAGGTTATTAATTAGTAAGACCAATTTTCGTCAAACTCATGTTCTCTTACTCAGACTGAAAAAAAAAAAAAAAAACAGTGGAAAAAGAAATGAAATACACATTCAGATGCAATGAAACTTTGAGAAGACTAAAATCTATATGTTTAATTTCTTTGGATTATTATTATCTTAATAATTATTTTAAATAGTTATTTTAAATTGTGAACTTTTTAACCTAAAATCAACTTCAAAAGTTAATTCTCATTATCAACGCCATTTTCCACAAGTTGAATAGACAAATATAAACATTGATCAAAAGACTGAAAAATTCCACTTAAAATACAAACTTTATACCCAATGTAGTACTGTATCATAATGGACAGTTTAACAAAAACTAACAACAGACTAACTTAAACAAACTTTGGTTAGGTGAAATACAACTGAAATGATACTTTTTGTGTGTTGCCTGAGAAAACAATTTCTTTTATAAATACCATATTTGAATAAATGTCGCATAAACTTTGTCCCATTAACACAAACACACAAATATGCTGTAAAAATAAACATACAGAAACTCAACAAATCTCCGCTTTACAACGATAGGCTATGTTTTAAATGTTCTGGAAATTATCATATCTAATATAAACAACCCTTTGTGCGTCTCACTCACTCACTCATCTATACAACTTATAATTTACTTCCAGATGAGCTAAAAACTTGAAATTTAGCAAACTTATAGCTTTTAGCCTTTAACCGACGGGAAAATTCTCAAAAGTTAATATTTTTAACCTAAAAACATTTTAAATGGCGGATGCAACTTTATAAGCTGGTGTAGATTTTTTGGAGGTCTATTGTAGGTAAACGGTAAGAAATATCAAAAAACTGATTGCACCAGCAGGTACGGATCCGGCGAGAACTACAAGTTTGTTTCTATCACTTTTCATATCTCCAGCGGTTGTATCTTAGACAGAGCTAGATTTTATATTTTAGCTCAATTCTGTATATTTTGCACTAATTATTAAATTTTTTTGAGCTAGAATCATCAAATTGGCCACGTTATGTGGGATGTAAAAGTATGCCTGTTTAGATGTACTATAAGTGTCAAAAATGAAATGATTTAAGTGTCTGTGGAAATGGTTTAATCTACACCTACGATCCAATGTCAAACCCCCACCCCACTCTGACCTAACATATATAATACAAAACGTCTATCTGTTTGTATCAAATTATCAGTAAACGAGTACTGATAATTTGATTTTCATGTGGTTGCTTGCTAATTAGCTACGGTATCTGGTCAGGTTATATGACTCAAATTGACTCTGTAGTACCCAAATTAAAATAATATTTGTCTACTAGAGTAAAACCAAAATATTCGGACATATTTTACGTGTTTTCTTAAAGTGTTCAGCAATTATATATATCTATGCAGTATAAATATTTAGTATATGATTTACCCCATTTGAAACTGAAAAGTTTTTGAAATCGGTGCAGTAGTTCTTGAATTATATTTTTTTTATGCTGATGAAACGTAGGAAATCCAGATTTTTCGACATAGGCTATACACCTATTTCTGACATTTTCCAAAATATTTTCAGGGACAAACTTTTTGAAATCAGTACAGTAGTTTTCAAGTAATTGAAATAACAATTTTTAGTTAACAATTAAGGGGAAATTGATATTCACCAGTGTATTTTTAAATTTCTGTGACAACAATAATAGGTAATAGAAAATTTGGTACACAATTAAAATGATAACGGGAAAACACAACAAGCATCAGTGATTTTGATTTATACAAATACGGCCAATAATAAATGAATTTTATTTAACGGTCTTATGCTCAAGTCTTTACTAAATTTGTTAAAAGATAAGATACATTTTAATAGAACTACCTTGGTGAAGTATTTTTTTAAAAACTTAGAACTTTGGTAGGACAAAATGGACGAGACTTATCTGAACATCAATCTAGGTAAAAAGCTTAAATAGAACATATCCAGATCTGAAAAAAAAAACCCCCAAATAATGCAAATCTTAAAGAGTGCGGGCGGAATCCGGGCTAATTAGACACAAAGCCCAATTTCCACGCGAGCACAACTAGTTTAAAATGTGTGGAAAAATTGTGAAATTAAGAAAAATTTAAAGTTTAACCCAACTATTCAAACAGCTGATTCTACTTTCAGTGAGTTTATATTGTTGCTAAAAATGAATGTGTTAGATGAATAAGTGCGTTATTAGCTCAATAATTATACAGACATCAGCTTGGATTTTAACAGTACAAACTATGGAGCATTTTGTCATGCTCATTAATTAAAAATAACACAAGGAATATTTTGTATCTAATGTAAGATGACATTTAAGATTAAATTTGTTGAGGTCGTTAATCATGACCATTAAGCAACAAAAAATTGTACTGGAGATTTTGATAAATATCCCAGCTTTCGATGACGGCACACAAGTAATTTATGACTTGGGATAGCGTTAAGGGCTCCATGTTAACACCATAATCGTTATAGTGATTTAAGGGAAATAGGATGTTCTTGTTTCATCCCTCTCTACTGCTAGTAGACAAACTGTTAAATACCATGATCAACGTACCCAACCTTTATATTTTAAACATAAAACCCTTATCAATCACCATTGCTTTGTATATTGAAGGAATATACAGTCGATTGAAGGAATCTCAATAGGCCGAAATAATTACGAAAACCACAGAGATCCTATTTTAGAGAATTTATATATATATATATATATATATATATATATATATATATATAAATCTTTACAAATAGGCAACCCACATATCTATATAGTTTCAGAAAAAAACTTTTAAAAATTATGTCTAATTCAATGCATACACGAACCTGAAAAGTACGGAAGTCGGTTAGACCGTGGTTTACCCGGGTAAAACTAGCATTTCACAAAACCTCAGAGTAAAGATGGAAAAAGTATACTGGAATATAGAATTTACTCGGATAATCTGCAATCGATACAATTCTCTTTGGTTAAAGTGATTTATAGAAATAAAATGTAATTTTGAGAGTTTCAAAGCTAACCTAATCTAAACTCCACATGTTCCCCTCCAGAATTATTTAACTGCAGTAGACCTACATGTCCACTTGAGTAATTCGTAATACACGGATTGAGCTTGAAATTTAATCCTTTTTCGAAAGTGATTAGGTTAGATTAGGTTACAATCGTAACTTTAGGTAGTGGGTGACTGTGTGTGCGCGTGCGCGCATGTTTGTGGGTGACTGTGTGCACGTGCGCGCATGTTTGTGGGTGCGCGTGTATGTGCACACGCGCACGCTCCATCTCTTTCTAGTGCGTGTGGTACTATTTATGTCCTTTATAACTTCTCCGAGCTTTTATTGAAACTTTAAAAAAATCCAATTACCGGTAAAATTTGTTGATCAACAAAATAAACTGTCGGTCATTCAAATTCTGTAAACACTCATCTTTGTTTAACATTAAAAACACTTTAATTTCATAGACTTAATGAGCGACAGCAATAATATAATAAACTTTACAAAACATTGCATAAACTTTCACATTTAAACCACCTCCAAAAACCAATCCATATCACGAGCTTTTTTTATTTCAAACCAACGAACATTTAATCCGGGCACTTAAGGTTAATTTTAATTTTTTACCATTTATTCCTGAATAGTAAATTATTTATTTGTAATATGGGTTTAGGTCACACCTTCACAAGTCACTAAAATATAGAAGACATTTTTAGAGTTTATTCAGATAAATTATGACTTTTAAAACAGAACCATGGCCAAATGTGTTGGTTTTCTTACCGACAACACACGAATCTACCTTTTTTGAAAGGGCACTCGTACTGGTGTGATAAACCCTAGCTCCGAGTGATACACTTTTATTCAAACAGTTTTAAGTTAGATCCTTCTCTTTTATCTTTCCTACCAGGTATCTCATGACCAACTATTGTTCTTTTCCGACTCTGAAGTTATTAGAGTATTCTAGGGCTTGGTATCTTGATTGTTCTTATTTTTTTATAAGGTGAAGATGGCTTAGAGGAGAGGTTTCTCGCCTTTAAAACAAGGGGACATTATTTTAGACATATATTTAGTTTGGATAGTTTATAGGCTACACATGACCAAAATTTGATCCAAATCGATGGAGTCGATTTTTAGAAGATTGTAATTTTGTGGACTTTGTTAGTTTTTTTTTTAATTTTATTTTTTTATTTATTTTTTTATTTTATTTTATTTTTTTTATCATTCTTAAAATTGTAATAATACACACAGATCATCAAGCTACATAAATGAATTAACATACTCGAAGGCTCATGCAGTTTCTACTAAGAAAGAACATTTCAAACGCCCATTATTTTATAATTAAGCAGAATATAAATTGAATTTCGATTACATTTTACACGTAAGCTTGTTTCCTATCTGTTAGAATACTAAAATCTAATATTTAAAAATTTCAAAACAGTTGCTGTTCGAAAAGAGTTTTCAGAAGGTTTCCCACGTGTACATCTATAGTAAATTAATTTGTTCATTTTTGGCGGCGATGATACCCAGGTCAAGGTCGTCAATGAATCACAAATAGCGCGTTTATTTAAAAAAAATGCAGGTTATCATCTCAGAGTATCAGTCGAGTGTCGAGCTGTAGTTTTACTAACTAAAACGAGACACAATTTAATCGTGTTTAGTGCTATTTACAATTTAGTTATTTATACTTTTAACAACAACAGTTATTAACAGTTTTTAACAACTTTTACATTAATATACCAATTATATTAAACATAACTATATCTGACAAAAAAAGTTAAAAACAATAATATACATGTAAGCCAAACTTAAATAATTTTAACAAATCTACTAAAAAACATCATTTATATGTAGTTTGAAGTTTTTCATAGTGGAGAGATCACGAAGTATATTGAAGAATATATATATATATATATATATATATATATATATATATATATATATATATATATATATCAGCACAGATTCTGTTAATGATTAACTGTTAAGAAATAATTTGCAGAATGATTCCATATATAAATAACATTTAGCTGGCATTTTAAGGTTAGACAACAACAAAACGAAAACTGCCATTTTTTAGCCCAAATTAAAAAAATTAAGCTTCGTTGTGCATAACTAAAACTAAATCAAAAGAGGAAGAGATAAATGAAAATCACGTCAATATCTGTTCAATCTCAGTTGTGCAGATAATATACTCGGACACATTACATTCTACCATTTATTTATTTTTTAAATTTATTTGTTTTTGGAAATTTTAAAACCTAAACTGGCCATTTTTCTTAAATTGGAAGTCTTTATAACCTAATTGTTAGTACTAAATCTAAATTTTTAACATTAAATCAGTTAATATGAATGACTGCACATAGTCTATGGCTAACAATAAGTTAGTATTTCATAAAAACCAGCGATAATTGAATTTTGTATTTATTTATACATACAGTATACATTTAAGAAACATTGTTTACTTTAATTAAACTAATCCACTAAAATCACAATTCCTGGAAACAAAGTAAAACTTCAACAATAATCCTGATTCAAATGATTGGCTTGGAGCATGTGTGATACTGGATATGACCTTGTCCCTTGAGACTCTATTAGTAGGCCTACTCCTCTCCCTATAACTATACAAAGACTGATTGAATTATTTCAGCCTCTTCTGTGTCATTTGATTTATCTTTAAATACCAACTTAATGTAACTAAATTTATAATTAAAACTAAGTATATATATATATATATATATCAGCACAGATTCTGTTAATGATTAACTGTTAAGAAATAATTTGCAGAATGATTCCATATATAAATAACAAGTTGGCATTTTAAACAGGTTTTTGTCCATATTTCGAATGTTATTCAACTTATAACACACTAAATTAGAAAAAAATAACAGAAAAGTTTCAATTCTGCATTTAATTGTACCAATGTTATGGTAAGATTAAAATGTGATGTTCGTATGGTTACGGGATCCGGCAGTGGAGATTTGATCAACAAAATCTGCAGGTTTTTTCACAAATTCAAAACAAATCTTATTACATATCGAGGTAAAATAGAACTCGAACACAAGATCTCACAAAAATCACGTTTACTTAATCAAACGCGTTTCAACGATAAAGTCGCCATCCTCAGTGACACATGAGCTACAAACTAAACTATAACTTATTACATGTTATAACTTACAAGTTATAGATTAGTTATTGTAGCTCATGTGTCATTGAGGATGGTGACTTTGTCGTTGAAACGCGTTTGATTAAGTAAACGTAATTTTTGTGAGATCTTGTGTTTTATTCTATCTAATATTATCTCACAAGTCAACCTCAATATTTATTTACATATAGAGGTATTAATTGTGGCTTTATTTCACTAAAACTACAGTTAAACTGAGCAAAAAAATTAAAATTTTGAAAATAATAAACCTATTCCATATCGTAAAATCTATATCAATTTGTAGTGAACATTGTATACGTTTTCAATTAAAAGTAAACTGTAGTTATTACAAAGAGAACTTGTATATACCAAATAAAACAAATGTTCTTCTTAACATTAAAAAAAACAAAAAACAAGTTGAGTATTTTGTATTATTGTGATGTTATGGAATTGACATCTGTGATAAATAGTTGTGCGGAACCTGGCGCGAGTCCCAATAGGCACCATTGCCAACTGATGGAAATGAAATATTACCTACATTAACGGACTTGTTAGTGTAGCAGAAAACACTTTTAAATATTGAGGGCAAATACTAGTGCGGAAAAGTGTATTCAAACTAGACCAGTATGAATCAATGCTGTTTCGAAATATAAATGTCCACCAATTAGTAAATATTGTTTGTTTGTAATGTTAGATAAACTATGTAACAAATTAATGGCTCATAAGAAAGTAAAAGAGAACTAGAAACACATAAAAACGAACATTAAAAAAAATCAAAATTAAACATTCTCAAGCAATATGAAAGAAGTAATTACCAAACCATAAATAAAACACACACACACACACACACACACACACACACACACACACACACACACACACACACACACACACACACACACACATTTAACCTTAGAGTTTAATACACCCTTAGATACTGTATTGGTTTATAACCCTCTGAGGATGGTAGCTATGTTACTAAAATGTACATAACGGTTTATTAAACTTTCTAACGGTGATTGTGCTAGTCTTCTGGGGATATCGTTATTAACCACAAGGCTCATTGATGTTGTATTTCCAAACAAGTTGATGGTCGCCATCATCGTATTAACCCAGACTCATCCTACAATGTAATACAAACCGAACCTATAAAATTTCCAAAAGTTGGTTTCTTGAGTCTTGTAAGGAAATGTTATTGTATTTATAGATTTACCCAGTAGGGTATATTGTTTAAAACAGTTGTTACAGTATATCACTACTTTCTTGACGTCGGCTAGGCCTCGTAGGTGGTCACTACGAATAGTCTCCACTCACTTCATTCGTGCTGCTGTCTCAACTCTTCCGGGCCACGAAGCTGTACATATTGTGAAGGTTAGGTTAGGTTAGGTTATTGTATTTATAGATTTACCCAGTAGGGTATATTGTTTAAAACAGTTGTTACAGTATATCACTACTTTCTTGACGTCGGCTAGGCCTCGTAGGTGGTCACTACGAATAGTCTCCACTCACTTCATTCGTGCTGCTGTCTCAACTCTTCCGGGCCACGAAGCTGTACATATTGTGAAGGTTAGGTTAGGTTAGGTTATTGTATTTATAGATTTACCCAGTAGGGTATATTGTTTAAAACAGTTGTTACAGTATATCACTACTTTCTTGACGTCGGCTAGGCCTCGTAGGTGGTCACTACGAATAGTCTCCACTCACTTCATTCGTGCTGCTGTCTCAACTCTTCCGGGCCACGAAGCTGTACATATTGTGAAGGTTAGGTTAGGTTAGGTTATTGTATTTATAGATTTACCCAGTAGGGTATATTGTTTAAAACAGTTGTTACAGTATATCACTACTTTCTTGACGTCGGCTAGGCCTCGTAGGTGGTCACTACGAATAGTCTCCACTCACTTCATTCGTGCTGCTGTCTCAACTCTTCCGGGCCACGAAGCTGTACATATTGTGAAGGTTAGGTTAGGTTAGGTTATTGTATTTATAGATTTACCCAGTAGGGTATATTGTTTAAAACAGTTGTTACAGTATATCACTACTTTCTTGACGTCGGCTAGGCCTCGTTAGGTGGTCACTACGAATAGTCTCCACTCACTTCATTCGTGCTGCTGTCTCAACCCTTCCGGGCCACGAAGCTGTACATATTGTGAAGATTAGGTTAGGTTAGGTTATTGTATTTATAGATTTACCCAGTAGGGTATATTGTTTAAAACAGTTGTTACAGTATATCACTACTTTCTTGACGTCGGCTAGGCCTCGTAGGTGGTCACTACGAATAGTCTCCACTCACTTCATTCGTGCTGGTGTCTCAACTCCTCCGGGCCACGAAGCTGTACATATTGTGAAGGTTAGGTTAGGTTATTGTATTTATAGATTTACCCAGTAGGGTATATTGTTTAAAACAGTTGTTACAGTATATCACTACTTTCTTGACGTCGGCTAGGCCTCGTAGGTGGTCACTACGAATAGTCTCCACTCACTTCATTCGTGCTGCTGTCTCAACTCTTCCGGGCCACGAAGCTGTACATATTGTGAAGGTTAGGTTAGGTTAGGTTATTGTATTTATAGATTTACCCAGTAGGGTATATTGTTTAAAACAGTTGTTACAGTATATCACTACTTTCTTGACGTCGGCTAGGCCTCGTTAGGTGGTCACTACGAATAGTCTCCACTCACTTCATTCGTGCTGCTGTCTCAACCCTTCCGGGCCACGAAGCTGTACATATTGTGAAGGTTAGGTTAGGTTAGGTTATTGTATTTATAGATTTACCCAGTAGGGTATATTGTTTAAAACAGTTGTTACAGTATATCACTACTTTCTTGACGTCGGCTAGGCCTCGTAGGTGGTCACTACGAATAGTCTCCACTCACTTCATTCGTGCTGGTGTCTCAACTCCTCCGGGCCACGAAGCTGTACATATTGTGAAGGTTAGGTTAGGTTATTGTATTTATAGATTTACCCAGTAGGGTATATTGTTTAAAACAGTTGTTACAGTATATCACTACTTTCTTGACGTCGGCTAGGCCTCGTAGGTGGTCACTACGAATAGTCTCCACTCACTTCATTCGTGCTGCTGTCTCAACTCTTCCGGGCCACGAAGCTGTACATATTGTGAAGGTTAGGTTAGGTTAGGTTATTGTATTTATAGATTTACCCAGTAGGGTATATTGTTTAAAACAGTTGTTACAGTATATCACTACTTTCTTGACGTCGGCTAGGCCTCGTAGGTGGTCACTACGAATAGTCTCCACTCACTTCATTCGTGCTGCTGTCTCAACCCTTCCGGGCCACGAAGCTGTACATATTGTGAAGGAACTTCCACTCGCTACACTCAAACTCCTGCCGGATTTCCTTGAGAGGTCAGAGTCCGAAATTACATTGATGACCATATCTTGGCAATTTATCATCCTACATACAATTGTTGGCACCATTGCATGCAGAATTGAAATATGCAAATTTTTATCTAAATTATTATGTTAGAAGTTGAATAACACACGAAATATGAACACAAAAAATTTTAAATGGCCGCCATTTTGACATTTTAAATTCGATTTTTCTGAATTTCAATAAGGTTATATTTGAGTACACTATTGTCCTCTTTACCTATTTTCAGATTCCCATCTTAATATTTGTACTCACTATCTACTTACGGCATGTAAGTAAAATGATTGTTCGCTTGAAAATATCTCATTCAGTCTGTACTTTGGAATAATTAGGAACGTTTCATTTATATCAATTAAGATACACCCAAAGTAGAGAAGATTGATCGCCCCTTCCCCCCCCCTATATTAAGTTTACACGTTAAACATCTCGTAATCCCGTTGTGCTTTAAATTTGCTTCAAAATATTATCCAGATCTAAATGGATTTCAAGTTTTATGAACTTTCCTACAGAGGAATTCCTCTTCAACTCCAGAATGCATCATTTACAATACATGCTCATTAAAGTAAGCAAATATATCTCTAGAAGGTGCATAGCGTTCACAAGTATGTTAATTGTATTGAATACTCAAATTGAAAACTCATTAGCGAAAATGTTTTTACCTCCACCCCCCCCCTTCGAATTTAGTACCAAATATTTGTTTTATGAATAGTAAATATGCAATGTATATAAAATTTGAGATTACAAGATTCGTGTTTTCAATTTTGATGGTTTGTAGCTGATATTTCATA
This sequence comes from Aphrophora alni, assembly GCA_963513935.1. Taxonomy (NCBI): domain Eukaryota; kingdom Metazoa; phylum Arthropoda; class Insecta; order Hemiptera; family Aphrophoridae; genus Aphrophora; species Aphrophora alni. Next base: position 36,797,218 of record OY740770.1, read on the forward strand.
TCAGGATATCTTTTAAAATGATGTAGGCCAAATTAAATGAATTATTTATTGTAAAACTACGAAAAAACCAACTAAACGGTTGACATTTTGAAGCTGTACAAACGATTTGACTAGATTTTGAACAAATTAACTAAAATAATTTTAAATAAAACCTATCGCTCAAATTTGAATATTACAAAAATTGCGATCGCTAGTTTGTGTGTAAATTAATACAGGGGTGTAAATTAAGTCTGCAACCCTGTCAATATTTAGAGAAGTGCTCAAAATTAAAATTTCAAATTTGATCTACGTTTACTAGAGCACAGAAGTTTTTACTTCTAAATTGGAAATTAACTTAAATATTTTTTACTGGTGGTGATGGGACACATTATTTTTCACTGCCTTTCGCTTTGAAAACCAATGCTTTAACCCATTTTTTAATTTTTCTTTACTTTTCTTTAGATGTTTTACTTCTTCTTGTTTAAAAGCAAAAAAAAAAAAAACCTATCGGTCATCATCGCCTTGTAAATAAAAGGAAGAAAAGAACCTAAAATAAAGCTCAACATCAGATGTTATCACTCTATTGATTTGGTTAAATGTTAACAAATTTTAAATACGACAACACAAAAAATAAACAATAAGTATTTACAAAAACAAAACTAGTACCGTAGTTGATAGAATACTCGAATGTGTTCAAAGTGTTTTATTCAATGCTGCCAATATCTTGCGAACAAAAATACTTGTACAAAATAAAGTAGGATTGCAACCTAGATTTTAAAAGAGAATGAAAAAAAGTCACATGACATATTTAAATTAAAAATTAGTTTAATGATGGTGGTTTCAAAATCGCTGCCAAAAATTCAAAAGTGCAAAAAGTAAAAGCTATGATTTGCTCCAACAAACTTTTATATCAAATTATAATATTTAGACCTTCTGTAAAGAATCTTAGCTGACATCTTTCTTAACGAAACCGAAAACCAATACACCATGAAAATATAGCACAATCAATTCTATAACAAAATTGTATATTACCGCAGATACGTAGATGACATATATTTGTTTAATGGTATTAAAAGACAACTAAACCACTTCACAGCTTCCTCGATAATATCCATTCATTAATAAAACTGACAGCTGAAGTAGAAAACAATAATTACTTCAACTACTTGTCACCATTATGAAACATAATAACAAACACAAATTCAAGCTTTACAGAAAACATATTCAAACAGAGTACACCATCCATTTAACTTCAAATTACCCCGTCAATCATAAACTACCAGCTTACAATAGTTTTCTGTTTAGAGCATTAAACATTCCTATGGAGAAAACTGAATTTACCACCAAAATAATTTAATTAAGTCTATCGCCGTTACCAATGGAGATACAATCCTTCAATTATTGATAAATGCAAATTTCAATCTCAAAATTCTCCATAAGTATATAAATAATGAAAATTACTGAATGTTTTGGGAAAATTTCAAATTTACTCCAACAAGAAACAAAATCCTGACAACCTACTAAATGACAAATTGAAATTTGGCACCAATGTAATCTATGACAATTCACAGAGCAAAACTTGAACCATTCAGTTCCAGACAGTAAGATGGTGCGCAGATTCAAGACTAATTTATTTAATTACAGTGTCTAAAGTGGTACACTTATTAACTGCTTTTATATTATATACTATGTTAGAATGTTCGTGTATTTGTTATATGTAGTTTTATGTTTGTGACAATGCACAAAGCCTGAAGATGTCTCTTGCAAATGAAACGGCCGTAGCTATATTCCAATTAATAAGGACAGTATAAGGAAAGCTAAATTATACTGAATAAATCAAATTATCATAATAGCTATTTTTTTAAAATGATCTTAATGTTTTGAATATTTTTTATTTATAATGGAGGTGAAAATGATTTACATTAACCAACCTAAATTTAAACCACACGACAGAAAAGGGCAGTTGGATGAAATTTTATAGAGTAAAAAGGTACTGGGTTTAAATTACAATCAATAACTCATGAAAAGGTTTGAAAATTATTAAGTTAATGCATTTCACACTCTTTCTCACTTTACATTAAAACCAAACAGCGATTTCGATAAAATAAGAAGTTTATGCCAAAAACCAAATTGCCAAACTGTAAGTAAAAGGAATTAATGGTTTGCTACTAAGTTGGGGGGGGGGGGCAAAAACTAATTTACCGACCATGATTCATTTTTTAATTTTTTTTAATGATTTTTACTAAAATTTGGTCTGCCTTTCACCAACTAAGAATCAAAAGACGTCATCCATAACCAAACCGATTCATTTATTGGATTTCAAAACTACATCAAGACATTAGCGTTCGATTTAAATACTCGAAATTATATCACGCCTTATAATTCGCCAAAATTACATACATATGTGCAGAATGTTGCGAAATTACGATGTTATACTGAATGGATACGAGAAAGAAAACACATTAATTTTGCGGATATAAAGCAATAAAATGCAACAGTTTAATATTGGCTTTATTACATACAAGCACGACATTGCTGACTGGGAAGCTGATGCAGACGGCATACAATGCTTTCATTGGCTTTGTTTTTATATGTTTTATTGAGTATCGGATTCACGTCATATGGAAAACTGCTTCAAACACCTTTTTACAATGTACAGTACTTTGATAAGCTATTGAACAACGCAGGTTGATTGAGATGTTCTTTTTGTCCCTCTTTATTCTATTATCTATAAAAGTGTGCAATAAATAATAATTTACTGATAATTTACATTGATGCAACACTTATTGGCAGCATTTTGGAAACCTTATTGGTCATAGGATCACACTGCAGTTTAATAAATATCGGACAGCTTATTTAGTAAATTAAAATTATATTGTGTTTAGCCATATGGAATGTACGCTAGGGTTGACAGGGGTACAGCGATTTATAAACAACTTACATTCGACTTTACGCCTATATCTGAGGTAAAACAAAAAAATTCACAAATATCTTGCAAAGGCAATTTTTTTATTGGAATTATATTTCTTCTGATTAGAATTAGACTTATCCTTTTGTCTTTACATCATTTTTCTTGGACACACTGGAAATATTTAAGTACGGACAATTTTTTAATCTTTAGACCCGTCCAAATGGTCTTAGGTTCAGGTTGATATGGATGTCAAACTTTAAACAATCACCGCGCCGGTTTAGTCACTTCAACTGTTCTGTTTCGCTGCCTGCCACACACTGTACCGCGCAAGGACCGGTTCCTTGCGCAAGACAAATGATGCACTTGGTGTCGATTTCCTGGCGCGACAATTCCAATTGTGGCGAAACGTCACAGCTTAGATATAAATTTAATGATGTAACCCAATTTTGCTGACAAAAACCAGACCACTTAAAATGTTCAAAAAGTAAAACTCTATTTTTTAGCAGATATTAGCTCTAAAATGATGTTGATATCAAACAATTTTCACCTCTAAACCAAAGCTAAGCTACTAATCGAACAAAAACAAAATTGAAAATATAAAATAATTTGATAAGTATCGTCAATCTAATTAGAGAGTTCAGAAAGACATTCCCTTCGTTCGTGAGACCCAAACAAATGTGTAACTACACACTACCTAAGTAGTCACTCAGTTTACTGTATAGTTCGACAATTCATAAAATGAAAAGAACGCAACTTTTCACAACTAACTTCTTCACTCACTAAGTCACCATCCTAGGTTACATAAACTTCTTGGCACAGAAACCAAGAAATGTACCCCAAAGATGTAGATGTTTTCTTTCGTATATTTAATGACTGAACTTTTCACAAGTGTTGCTCATTTAAAATGAATAGTATAACAGCTGTTTACTTTGAAATTTCAGTAGTTCCTCAATACGAGCACAATAAACCTGCTGAGTGAATACATCCAGTGATAGCTTAGTTATCATCTACGGCAATAAGTATGGGAGTTATCGATGAGACGATATTTTAATAGTATTTCGTTCAAATTAAACCGAAATAAGTATTTTAAAAAATTCGAATATTTATGGCACATTTTGTGAGATGAAAAATAGCCTACAGTTTTACTAGAGTTAGCAATACAGAGAAAACTAAATAGTAAATAAATATAAGTGAGAGAAGAATATCATGGTGCAGGGATTTAAGAGAATTGTTCCATTGTACACAGTCGCGCGGTTAATAAAAGTATAATAGCTGACCTTCGATAAAAGGTGACACAATAAAAAAAGAGGAAGTATTATTAAGTTCTAGTTATCGGAATTTTTGTTCGATTTTAAACAAAATGGTCATGTATGAAAAGCACGCCTACATCATTGGCAGTTGTATTCATTTATTACAATAAATCTAAAAGTCTTAGTTTCGTGAAATTTATAACAGACAGACTTTAAAAGATGAAAACCACAAAGACCAACCACAAAAAAACCGAAAAAAACTTTCCCATACGTAAAAATTAACTGAACCTAGATGTGGGAGAGCAGAAAGACGTTTTTTCCCTTGTTGTTTAAAGGCGCATGAAGGGAAAAAATTAAAATACAAAGAGGTATAAAATAAAATACCAGAATGCACTGGAACTAAATCACAGTTACAAACAAATTGTGTTATATTTTTAAGTCTAAGGTAATATAAATTGTATGTTACTTAGAATAGAGGACGCATGTCACAGTTGACACTTAACTTTGAACAGGGATGGAGGAGTATTGCCATTGATCTATCAACATTTATAGCCACTAAAACTTGAAGTCCTACACCTGGTGTGCATCATTTCCAATATCTCACAATTAAAGTCTATAAAATATTCCTATTCGTAGAGATACGAAATACAATAAAAAATACACTCACTTTTACTAAAATAAAAAAGTAATAAAGCATTAGAGTTAATACAATGTTCATCTGGTTATTTTGGTGATTCTATCGATCAATACAGTAATAAACAAACAAAAATGTGTTGTTATATTGCCCATTAGAACATGTTAGTACTACACAGAATATTGTCATTCAATAAAATGTTATAGTAGCAATTGTATATCTATAGGAAAAATTTGAAAATTATTTGCTGAAATCTTTATTGATATATATATATATATATATATAGGATGTTAAAACAGTACGCAAATTATATCAAGAGGTAAAGTTCGGAGAAGATTTAAACGCGATTTAAACAGAACATGCCCACAGGGACACATTTGGATGAGTCAATCCCAAGATAGCCTAGCTGAATCCACCCCTTTCTTTTTTCTATTTGGGTTAGACGTCTTTCTTTCGTCTTTAATATCAAATCTATCTCGATTAACTCTTATTCAATCCAACCATAACTCTATTAACAGTATTCGTGGGCTTAAAAAAAAAAAAATTTTAAACAATATACAGAACTAACATTCTTTGATACACAGTATGCCTAAATTGACCTAGCTTGTATGATTACCATAACAAAAAATAAAATGGAAGCCCAAGAAGGTATTAGTGAATGTGATTTTCCAGTAATTAAAATATTTTACTTTACAAATTGACATAAGAGTACAAAATTAGTTATAGCAAATCCAAGACTTTCGCCAGTACCAATAGGCCCATTTTTCTTCTCAGCATTAGAATCCCATGTTGAGTCATACGGGTAATAAAATTGACTAGTTTGAGCATTTTAATATTTTAGAAGATATACATAATCTAGTGACGAAAACGTGTTCTTCCTAAACTCATATGTTCATTTTTATTGTAGTTGCTTCAAATTTTGAAATAAAAGTTATGACAAAATCGAGTCCAGCGTTCCAACAAAATAATTAATCTCGAGTTTCATAAAAATGAGTGCAAAGCAAAACGTAGAATATTACTGACGCCGTTTTAAATTTGTTAGAATTTGTGTAACGCCCAATAATTTGCATGCAACTGTTTTGAAATTGAATAGTTATTACATTTAATGAATATAGATTCTGATAAGCTATGATAAAATGCAATACAATGCTAATTTATGTAAATAATTATATTACTAACTCATGAACAACAACAAAATTGTACGTCGTATTGCATAAAATCGGTTTTGCCATCCAGCTGTAAAGAGAACGACATTTGAATTAAATGAAGAAAACTAGATTCTTAATTCAAAGTTAAATAACGAAAGGTAGTTTAAAGTTCACGAAAATCGGTTTAACAGTTTGATTTATAGAATCGACGCAGTGTTTTAATATAAAAAAATACTAAAACGCTGGGACAACTATAGATTTTTGCACAGATTGGTGTTTAGTAAGATCTGTAGGAAAAGATACTTCTTTTAACATTTTCATGTATGCACTTTAATTTTTCAAAACGGTAATATGAGGTCCTAATGCTAATTAATTTTAACTGTTCCTAAAAATTTTAAAAAACTAATGTAAAGTGGAAATTAGTGTAGAATAATTAAACTTTCAAGAGATACAAAAGACAATAAAGATCAAATTGTAGACGGAGTAACGTAAAAACACTATCTCAGAGACTGAAATATTCAGGAAGAAAGCCATTGAATATTGCAACAAGTCTGAGAGAAAGTAAATCATTTCCTACGACGAGACACGTTTTTATATTGCACAACACAACCGAGCCAAAGCATAACTACTACATAACATTTCACTTATAATAAGGAAGTGTTGGGTTGCGTAGTTTGTACAAAGACAAAACTAAGTGCTAAATAAAATGGTTCACATCAAATACAGATTTAATACTTGTTAAAAATTTACTGACTTTCAACAATTTACTGAAAAATGTTTGTCAGAATTAATTATTAGTACAAAAACCTACGGTTTTTTAAACCATGGCAGATTCAAATAAATTAAATAATCGATCATTGATAATGAATAATGAACAACACGCGAATGACGTTTTGCGGAGTGGGTTGTCCGGCACTTCTTTCATACCCCAATCCAAAATGGCTGACTTTGACTCCATAATAGTCCTTGAAGACACTATTAATAGTCCGGGCAAATTAAGAAAGTCTCCTTAAATAGAAGAGAAAACAATATATATAATTGGCACTAATACTAATAGTTTTTTTTACTTCCCCCCCCCCAATTCAGGCTAATTATAAATAAGAGGAACAAAGGGAGGACCCTAGAATGAAGTGTAGAGGGTAAAACAAAAACAGTAGAGAAAATTTTTGGACTCTAGTTCAAAAGTATATTGTTAGTAATAAAATTATTAAGGCAGTTTAGAGAAAACATGTTTGGTTAGGTTAGGTTAGGTAGTGCTGTGATTAATTAAATGTTCTATGAAAAGTGTGTACGAGAAACTTTATAAATATTCGTCCATAATTTAAATTATTTAATCTCCAAGTTATTTATTACTTACTCCGTCTTATGACTTATTTTGTAACATATGTTACGCGTAACATATTATTGTAAGTGACTTATTTATCACTTACAATAAACAAATAACACTCAAATGCGAGACAGGTGTATACCAACGGTTTAAGAACGACTCTTCTTATATAATAAAGTCACAAGACGGAGTAAGTATTAAATAACTAACATTAAAATCTGTGACCTGGATACGATTACTCAAAAATGAGTTTTAACAACTTTAAATTATCTACTACATAATCTGTGTACCGGTACATAATTTTATATAATAAGTATCTCACATTTGATTTCAATATATACGAGAAACGACTAATTTTAATGGATGTTTCCATTTTGAATGAAAGAGGGAGCAAAGGAAAGCTTTAAAAAAATAAGTTTCCTTTGCCAGCGTAATACTGCACAAAGTGAATTGAACGACTTTGTAAAGTAGAATTGACGCGTGCCATTGTAGCATAAAGTCTGCTCAAGAAACAATTGTTTTACACGGGCGAGAGAATGGGAAAATATGGTTCCCGGCCATCTTCCCGCCTTGTGATATAGTCATCTTTATGAACAAACAGCACGATCTTGCCTCGCACCTGTAAACGAAACTTATTATTTCTTTCTTTTTTTAAATCATAGGTTAGGGGTTTTCTCAGTTGACATGACAGAATTTGCTGTCTTTCCTCAACAAAACTTCACCGAATATTTTTTAAGTCTGTATATTCTAAAACAACGAACAATAATTTGTCTGTAGTAAGTTTGTATATGTATATAGCTTGTGATAAAGTTTACGAATTTACTTTAAAATATTCAATTTCATTAAGTAATTAAGACGTTCCATTTGTTCATAACAAATATTATTAACTTCAGTAGTTTCAAAATTATATCTATATGCAACCGTCAAACGAGACAACTTAAAACAGGCACATCACCGTTCGCGAATATAACTAATACTACTAACGCTACACTCGGTGGTTTCTGTTACTATTTCTTTTGATTGCTGCCAGTTGAAAAATGTTAATGCTTTAGTACGATACAGTGAATTCAGTGCCACAGTTGTGCATTGGGACCAACACCTTGTTCCTTGCAAGAAAAAATTGGAATAGTCGAAGCTTAGCTTGTTTAGAATCCTTAGAGGAAACCAAGGAAATATTCGCTGATAAGTTTCCTAATGCAAGCATTCCATTAATAATAAAAGATTTGTTTAAACAATGGCGTACAACAGAATCTGTGACATATACAACACCGAATAACCATATGTGGACTTCAGATACCAATATACTGTACAAACTCTCAATACAGAATTAATAATTATACCTAAGATATTTTAGAGAATTGTACGCCTTCAACAACATGGAGCGACTTGTCACATTCGTTCTCGTTTACGAGGTTTTTGTATAATTGTCATTACAGATCTGTGGCCTAGACGTTCTTCAGTTTTATCTACAAGTAAGTTTTTCTCTGTAGATCGTCTTGAAGGATGCAGTTTATGAAACCAATACCCGCATTTTGGAATATTCAAAGTGTTATCGAAGTCACTGACTGCACGGTTTTAGATCGGATATCTACGGTTTTAGATCGGGGGCGCTTACTTTCGAAATTTCTAAAAGGAAATATATGAGGACGAATAGTAAAGATTTTTTTCGTTTTAATTTCTTTATCTCATTTATAAAAGCATACTGATACGTAAGTGGCAGTTAGAACGACCCTCTTGTGCGCCCGATTTTAAATTGCCCACCTTGTAGTATCCAACAAAATGTATAAACAAAATTTTGTTGAAGAGTTAGACGGGCATTCCGGGTTGTCGGAAGTAAGGTTAGGTCAAAAACTAAGACAACATACCATAGTAGAGGCAGTAAATTTCACTCATAGAACCAAAAATTATTAGTAGGTCAACAAGAGACTTAAGGAGTTGAAGGGAGGAAACGGGGAGGTAGAGCTAGGTAAAGTCGAAGCAATAAGGTTCCTTGGCTTGGTCGGCATCGTGCTGAGGGGCGTTACAACCGACCAAAAGCCAGAGGTCATATATATTTTAAAAAAATTTGTGCACATACAGTATGGGGGGGGAAACATTACAAAATTGAATTTTAAAAAATTGGTTAATGCCAACACCATTAATACGCCATATAACCCACACAAATAATTATACATTTAATTCCTTAAACTAGATTGGTGATAGAAAAAAAAAGGAGGTAAGTGTAGTGTGTCGAGGGGTGGAATGTTTGAAAGGAAGTAAGGGTTTATATGGATAATAATAAGGTGGGGGGGTATAAATGAGTGATGAATGAGGTTTGAGAGAGGAAACTCGGACTAGCGCGCTTTAGTCGTTATGCAGTGCTTGGCGGATCGGTCGGGCGACCCAAGCGAGGGGAAGGCACACACACACACACATATATATATATATATATATATATATATATATGGGGAATAGGAAAACAAAAAAGGCTTTAAAAAATGATTACTATATTCCTTCTGAAACATGGGTGTTGGCTGGTTATGGTAACACACCGAGTTGGGTGTAAGATCATCCACTACGGAGCCGTTTGATAGTATTTTACGTATTGAAGTGGTGATAAGAGTCGCATTGCAAAATCAATTAATTAAAAACTTATATATTATCGCAACAGTTCTAATATTTATATGAGTTTATCTTATGCTAATTGTTACCGACGCTCTTCAGTTTATCTGAACAAAACAGTTTTTATGAAGATAGATACGTGTGTAGTGTACTCGTCACATCTTGTCAAATGAAATTACCTGTTAACAAGATGAATTGCGGCCAGTGTCTTTTTTGCTATTGCACCAGCTAGGAAGATATTTCACAGCAATTTTATCTCTAATTTCACAAACGCGTTCACTTCAGAGGAAATAAAGTTATAGCAGAGCGATAAGTTTTCTTTCTTATGAAGAAGTAACGACATCAAGTGGGCTTTTCATTAGTACTCAGTTTTTAGATAAGTAAAACGTCTTTCTTCTTATTGTTCTGTAGGTCTATTTGAAATCCCCGTTTTTATTCCTACTCTAGTCTAAAGTAGAAATTGTGATAACACTGTTTGAACTTTGTGTTTCCGCGAACTATAACCCGATGTAAGGCATGATATTTAGAATTCTAGCATAAATTTATTTGAATTTTACAAGCATTTCAAAAATAAATAAATAGTTTGAACATTTGGAATGGGGTACCTCTGGGTAATGAGGTAAAAGATTTTGGGTATAAAAATAGCGTATAAAATGATATTGGTGGAAATCTATACTAATTTGGCAATTTATTTAAATTTTCTGGAGACTCACAATCAAAAACAGTTTAATTAAACTGTTCAAAAATGGATAGGGGTGACTCGGCTAGTTTCATAAAAAATATATAATAATTCAATTATCTAGGAAATTAGAAATATCGATATTGATATTTAGTGTTCTAGATGTCATCTCAAATTTAACCATAAGTATAGAATAAAATTCGGAATAACAAAAGTAGTAGAATGCAAACAGATATGTGAAATTTAAAAACGGCATTTCAATTGTGAATCTTGATGCATATCGTTAACTGACTGTATGAGTTCGTTCCTTATATTTTACACCAAACTGCTATAAGACTTAGCAAAATATATTTTCACACATTTTCCGATTTTTCTAATTTTAACCTTAACCTTAAAGGACATCCTTAATAATCAGATTATAACATATCTTTAACTTTTCCATCTTCGGAAAATATTAAATATAAAAAAGAACATAACAAAAAGAAAATATTAAAAACAGACACTATTTTGAAAGGACTTGCCTCACTTTGTTAGGTTAATAAATTGTTTATTGTATTGAACAAAAAAATACCTTCAAGCTTTCCATATTTGAACAAAACCGATAAAAAAATCAAAATAAATAAATACTTGTATACTGTACGTGCGTGCGCTCGATAGAGTTGAAATACTAAGATCTAGAGGGACATTTCATAATCCCGGATCTAGGTCTTACGGAGAGGATGGCTGCAATAGTTTATCCCCTACGTTATAGCCTTAGCAGGATTTGTACTAATCTATACTGCAATAAATATCCTCAACATCAAGCCTCGGGATAGAGAAATTAGTAGTTCTATTATTAGACTGAGCAGTGTATTATTGTTGCCCAGATGAGTAAGTAAATCCATCTTGTACGTTGTTTTAATGAAAGGGATTTTCCTTCCTAACGCGATCACAAAACAAGCCTCCTTTATATCCTTTCTATTCCAAGTATATGGTTGAGCAACCAAGATCGTAATCAGACATTCCTTAATATATAATAAATACACTTTTCATAATAATTTGTTATACGTTATGGTACAGATGACGAATGACCGATATTATCCAAATTAAGGAATACAGTATAGAGAAGACAAATTTTATAAGGACTCAACTGCTAATCATTTCAATAAAAAAATAATACCATAACAGTTATGTTCCCGACTGTTAACTATAGATATAATTCTATTGAAAGTTTCCGATTTTTCTTATCGAGTATTTAAAAATCAAAGTCTAAATTAATTTTTTGAAAATCTGTAAACAATTCAATGTATTTTCCTGATAAAGTATATTAACATTTTCTTAATATAGAAAATCCAACCCACATGAGCGTATACGTGGGAATGGTTCCGCTTGAATTTATGCAGGACTTGTATATTATGGTACAATTATTATAAAATTCCCATAATACTGTATAAAGAATTTAAAACATTTCTTGAACGTAATTATTTCACCAAAATCTAATGAAACCAGCGTGATTATTGGTTGGACATAAATACTGGAAGATCATAAACTCCAAAAGTGAAATAAAGCAACGAGATTCTATCTATTTATAGATTTAAAACCTCTTCAATCCCCGTCTCTCCCAACATGGTGTAACAATTCCTTAACACTTTTTAGTGTATAAAAATACGGAGTATGATGAATTATCTTTTGTACGTTGTAAAATACAACAAGAGTTTGTACTTGAAAATGTTTTATTAATTTTTTCCCCTTGTTGTTTAAAGGTAAAAAACTCTCAAGCATCATTGACTTATAAGTGAAAGGAATAAAAGAACATAAAATAAAGTCCCATAGTCCTTGAATACTCTAATAACGTCGGGTCGACCTGTTAGGAAAGATGAAAGGGGGATCTATCCTAAGACTAAATGAAGACAAAAGATGTAGAATCAGCTAAACAACCCCCTGGATGTACGTACTCGCAATAGATAGTTCCAGAGTGATCACTTAATTTTAATACAAACTCTTTTAATACACAATAATTTTATTTAATTATGATAGGTAATAACGAACAAACGAAGACTATTTTGAAGAATGTTTCTTAACTAATAACTGAGCGTAAAGTATTTTCAGCAAAGAACTAATTATTACATATCTTAACTGTGGATACACATACACCAACTAGGCTTAAATCTAAACAAATCAGTTGTTAAAACAGTGATATACAAAACGCATTTTCTATTTCCATTCCGTGGTTGACACCTTAGTTCCACGCACTGAAGAACTCGCAAACCAATCCCATACCAAATCAATTTCCTTAACCCGATTCAATGCACAAAATACAAACCGATATGCATGAACAATATCGAATAAAAGTAATTCGATTTCAGAACCAATATTGCGCACTGTAACAGTCACTTTAAATTCACTGTTCACAGTGTTCAACGAAACTACACGCCAATCATGAATAAATCTTTAGAGTGCAGAATACCAGGATGAGATCCACACAGTTGTTTGCTACTTTTTATTACCACTTTTGTTATCGAAATGTAAAATTAAACTGCAATAATACAAATTGAAACTAGAAACTAAAATTTGTAGAAGACGTAAATTTTAAATTTTACGTAAGAGGGGAAAACACTATTTTAAGGCGAACTAGTCGAAAACAGTCAATATTTGAAAATATGTTTTGTTTTTTACAGTTTATAAATTCACTTTTTCACCAAATTTTGTCTTTGAATTCATGTGTCTAACATTTAAAGTAGGGTTGCCAGACATATGTATATCGATTTTCTATGCTCCCATCCATTTCTTGATAGTGTAGCATAAAGAGGCAAATTGGATCTGCTGTTTTATCCTGTAGTTGGCGGAGCCGGCAGGTAGAATACTACAACGCTTTACGGACATTACCACATACAGTACCCTCAGACTAGGAGTGTGTCTGGTGTAATTGGTGTGTCCTCCCTTCTACTTGCTCTCTAACCTGACTTGACGATACAACCAATTCCAAGAAAACTAGCTACACAAATTAATGCTTAGCTACATTTAATTCTTAAAGTTCAAGTACAAGTTAATTCTTAAAAGTTTAATTTTGTAAACGTTTTATTCTTATTTACTCCGATAAAAAAAAACGAAAGTAGGGTAGGCGTTTACACAGAAGCATTTGAGATGTATATTTTTTATTGGGGTTGTACCGCTGAAAGCAAACGCAACAAACGAAGTGTGGAAGCCCCTCTTTTCCTCTCCACCCAGATACATTCCTACCTTAATGATACTGAAGCTCGGCTTTACTAAAAAGAAATAAACTTTTTATGGTGGATTTAGTAAGATAATTTCACAATTACTATATTATACCTTATACTACACCTACTATATTAATATCCAATCAGCATATTGTTTCTGATATTACAGAAAGTAATTAGAGCTTTACACTTTACTTAGTATTTATCAGGTATACATGTACAGTAATAATGTTAATGAAACAGATGCAATTCAATACAAATGCACAGGTAACACAGGTAGACTAATAAATACTGTTACTTTATTAAAACGCAATATTACTCAATGTTTAATTATTATAGATTACACAATAATTAATACAATATTATATTGATACTGTTCTTATATATAACGTAATTATTTGTATTATTGTTAAAGATAGTTAGGTGTAATAACAACTTTAATATGAAACTAAACCCAATATTTATAATCAAATATACACATAATTTGGTTGTTGATATAAACATGGTTAGATCCTCAAACGTTAATTCTCAGACAGTTATGAGAATATAGACTGAGACAGTGGTTGTGAAGCAATGTCTTTACGCAGGATAGTACTCAGTAGGCGGGTGAAATAAATAGTAGAATAGCGGACTCCGCCAACTCGGCTGCCTTTTACTCTACACTCTGGTATTTCATTACGCTTTTAAGACGCACATTAATATCATACTTTTATTATTTATATGATATAAACTTTTACGATGCTGCGATTTCATAAACAGCTTATGTAGGACACATCCAAACATCGATCTTTAATGGAAATGCTCCAAAACCATTACATGTTCACTAGGAAAGATTAAAATCTATAAATCTCTACTTTTCATCCATCGTTTAATGTTTCTCTTACTTTTGCGGTTACGCTTTTATTCAAATACTGAAAATCCTACACTCCATTTTGAATTAAATTACTTAAGCTGTTTCAATACATTTAATGTACTTCACTTTCATTTCCATTCAGTAAAAGCTATTGACGAGTTCCCCAGGAGTGAAAAACAAATGGACAAACGTAGGGTTTTTAACGATTGGACCTTTACGAGGAGAGACAATATTGTTTTATTCTTGGGTAACATCCAAAAATTGTTTTCCAAAACAAGTTTCAAAAATATTTTTATTTTCCATAAGATTTTGGTTTTACGCTGATCTCTACCTCAAAAACAAAACAAAGTTGTAGTTTTCATCTATAAGTCTATTTGACAGAAAGTCTAAAGAATCTGTCTGTGGTTCATTTTCTAGTACATTTCTAAACAGAGTTCGACAAAACTTAACACAAACTGGTGTAGCCAATAGCTTGGCTGAGATATTAAGCAGAAAACTCTGAGTATCAGTTTCAATGTGGCGGTCATTTATCAGTATCTTAAATTCCCATAAGAAAATCACACGGCGTATTCTAATAATCAGGAAAATTATAGACCCTCTAATAAAAAGCATAGAAAACTAATTGAAATGTACAAAACCAAAGACCCTTATGTCACGTGCCTGTTTGTTCGCCTGTCTGTCAAGTCGCAACCAATATTGATGTTTGTAAAATTCGTGGCTATTTTTGTATGCCTGAAAGTCTAAAGACTGATTCATTTTTCACGAAACCTATTGAACAGAATTTGACAAAATATATCATAAATTCTAGTCAATGGCTCGTTTGAGTTTGTAAACAGTAAAATCTGATTATTAGTTTCAATATGGCGGCCATTTAATGATTGGTTAAATTCTCATCAGAAAATCAAAGCACAGTATCGTCGAGCAATTAAAATTAGGAGTGCTAAGGGTATGGAATCTGTTTCGAATTTTAAAACTTGTTGATTTATGGTAATAAACAAAAATGTCTGTATGATACATAAAAACATGTAATGAAAATAAAAATTACAGTATTATTAATTAAATGTGTAAGTTAAATAACCGAATTCCTTTTCACTTATTTTGACTGATCTTATTTATAAAAAGGTATGAATAAATAAATACTACTGAAATATCACAAAAGTAATAAAGTTTTGACAACAAACACTCAATTTTAAGTTACTAAATCACAACAAATGCTGCTCAAAGTCGTCCTGTGTAGTTTGGTAGTGGGCCAAACGTACTTACTATACTGAGCCTCTGCGGATATCGATTATTTATTTATTTCAACATAACATACAGGATTAATACCATGACAAAGTTTTAAACCCTATGATGACAATAAATTGTGTAAAAACTCTTCACTTTTGCTTTTAAGCCGGAACATAAAATGTAACCAACCTATTAAAATTTTAATAAAACATTGCTTAATCTTTCTCACACAATCAATCACAAAACCAAATACTAACAACAACAAAAATTTGTCTAAAAGGGGGAAAGGGGAGAAGAGGCTTGTCTTTTATTACTGATTTTACTGTGTATTTAATTTAGAATAAGTTGTTTTATAGAAGGGAATCTCGTAATAAATTTTTTGAGAAATTAAACAAATATGTGGAACTTATTTGGGTATAATGGAGCCGTTTGTAGCATAAAGTGAAATACAGTCTGAAATGACTGCGGTAAATCTTGGTTGTAGGTTTTTAAAAATAATTCCGTGTTTAAACACTGGTTTTTTGTCATTAATCTTCCAGGTCATAAATATTTGAATGGTAGAGTGAAAAATTGGGTCTTGTACAAAGGTTTCCATTTGGTTATTTACTCATAACTCTCGATTCGGCATTTGTGGAGAGAGATTCTATGTTGGTCTTATGGTAGCTACCCCTAAATGTTAAGTTACAGAACAAATGAAAAATTATACCCATATCCTAAACTGGATCAATGTCGGCTCACTCATTTAGGCTGTACAGTTCTGCATATTAACGAGCAAAAATTGAAGGATTTTTTGATAAATGTTTTTTGCCCCGTCACATAACTTTTCCATGCTACGTATTTGTGAGAAAGTAAAAACAGCTTTACTATAGAAATTAACTGAAAAAGATTCTTTGAATAAAATAAAAAGACAAAATGTGGACTTGTCACCGTAGCAATTAGGAACGGTTTATTGTTTCCCATGTCAATTTACACAAGAAATAATGAATCTGAGACAGGAATGTCTAGTTAAAAGTTGGAAGTCTCGCAATAAGCCTTGATGTCTTGTCCACGCTATCTCGCACTTGTACAGCCCGTCGTTTGATATTGTTCGTCAACTCTGTGATTTCACACTTTAAACGCTTTCATTCGTGGCAGCTTATGTACCTTCACGTAATTATTTTTCAGTTTTTTCCTCTATGTTGTCAACTCACAGTATTCAAAGTTAAAGTCTTGCAGATTAGTTTACATTAACGGAAGCAGAAACTTTCAAATACAAAAGTAGTTTAGATTAAAACGTCATCCAACTTCATGTTATGATATTTTAAAACGTATTAATATTTTTCATATTATGAGATGTATTGATTTTTACAATTCTCAAACGCAAGATACAGTAAATATGAAAAAAAAAAAAAAAGAAAGAAAGAAAGAAAAGAAAAAAGAGAAAAAACGATGATTAGCTCTGCATTAAATTCACGTTTGTTTGAAAATAGTTTAACATCCTTTCTAAAAAACTTATTGCTAAAAAATCTTAATTCTCAACATTAAAAGTAGAAAAGGAATCACATCAAATATGAAGAAACGATGACTTAAGAATGTACTTTACTAAAATACAGCGTAGTTGTGTAGTATGATTTAATTATTTGTTATGTGGTTTATGTACTCCTTTTCTTCTACATTATCAAACGATTTAAACTTATAGCACTGTAGCAAACTTATTGAACTTACATCTTGTTTAATGTTCATTGTTTGGTGTCCAAGTCACTTTGTATAATATAATGAGTAATAAATTATTTATATTACCTTTATAGTTCCGTCATGTGACTTTGCGTTTGTCTTAATTACAAAGACGCGTTTCGGAGTCGTAGCTCCATCTTCAGTAATTTCACCCCGTAGAGGTCGTTAAAACATTAAAATTAACAAAAACATTAACACTATACACACAAATAAATAAATACACGTATACGTTGATTTTAACATTTTCTTACATGCGCACGGTTTCATGGTTCGCGAACTACTGGCATTACGGTGAGGCCAAGGTGATCTGACTATGGGTTGGTCATATCAGTTTATTTATAACTCATTGCCGTCTCAAATAATGCGTTTGATTGGAATGATAATTTTTCATTTAGAATATCGTTTGGTGATTGTTTAAATGATTTGTAAATTTCATATTCTTCAAGGGCATTCATCATTGGTCCTTTTTTAATGATGTGCTTGAAGATGGAGCTACGACTCCGAAACGCGTCTTTGTAATTAAGACAAACGCAAAGTCACATGACGGAACTATAAAGGTAATATAAATAATTTATTACTCATTATATTACATCTTGTACAGATAAAGAACCTTTAGTTATCTTCAACAGACAAATTAGTTGTATTTGTGGAAACAACTGTCTAAAAATGTAGACAAATTGCTAAACAACTAAAAACAACCGCGTGAAATTTGTTGTACAATTTTAATGAAAGTACACAACACGTTTTACAGCAACTGCGTACAGACATGTACTGAGTGTATATAAGCCATGGGTACTGTAGTGGCTAACTTATATCATTTGAACTAATGCTTAAGAGAAGAAATCAGTTCACGCTAATGTAGAGGACCTATTGAGCCATGCTGTTTTTGAAGTTACCAGAAGATGACAGCACTAGAGTATTTCTTAACTGCACCCTATACCACGGAGATTGCTTTTCTATTTTGTATGTTAAAATCAATGTTTGTATCTAGTTGAAACTGGAAGTGGTGGTAAGGGTGGAGTCAGTTGCTTTATATTTATAGTTCAATTATTAGAATTCCTTACGTAGTGTTTATTACAGTTACCCTTACACTTTATACCAGATATCAGGCCTTCACATATGGTCTCTTCTACTATACAGTGTGATAAAAATTAACGTTTTTGAAGTGATAACTTCTTTTGGCCAGTTGGGCACTTTTGGCATGGGGGAAAAAGTGTAAACTCGCGTCACGCAACGTACCATACCATTCTGGCGTATATCTATATATCTAGAATCATCTATACAAGCGACGGTGCGCGCGCATACGCTTCTGGTCTCTCTCTCTCTCTCTCTCTCTCTCTCTCTCTCCCTCTCTCTCTCTCTCTCTCGGTCTCGGTCTCGGTCTCGTAGAGCACAGAGCGGGGATGTATTATGTATATAATAATTATATAGGGAGCATCGGCTACGCGTGTGTGTTTGTGTTGGCGTCCATATGTAAGTATACTGGGTGGTCTTGCTTCTGCCGGTCTCCGGTCTGCTTGTCCGTGCGTGCCAGAGACAAATCTCTATGTGCCGTGTGCCTGTATAGAATAAGAAGGCAACGAGCAGCCGACTTGGTATCCTGCGTCGTTTCATTTATTACATATTTATTTGTTGTTATTTACACACGTTTGCAATCAAGAATTTATGGTGTGGTGAATTTTCCAATCAAAAATTTGTATTAGTTACTTTTAGTTATCATAAGCCGATCGTTTCTTTCCTAGAATTCGATAGAAATACTAATGAAACTAATGAAAATAACACGTGAGAAAATGAGGATATGGTGATTGAGGATGTAACCAATGATGGTGATAACTGTTAATTTGAATAATTTAAATACAAACATAATTTACATAAGAGATAAGAATGAGTATTATATTATAAAGATACATGTACAATAACTGTTTTTTCAATATATATTTACTTATTTTCTCAAAAAATAAAATTAACTCAAATGGAATATTCGTTGTGAAGAAATTATTTTACCTTATTCTCCTATTATGTTCAAATGTATTTGGAAATGTAGATGGGTCAAAGAAGTTATCACTTCCAGCGTGTGGTTCTAAGCACAACCAATTTTTTTGTTACATAATTGCCTGTATTAATAATTAAAAATCCAGATGATAAATGTTGTTTTGCTATGCGATTCGTTAACAGTTGTTTCGCTGGTGAAATGGTGCGAATTTCGTAGGTTATCAACCGCGTACTGGCGGGATATTAACTGGAACTTTCCGTTTTAAATAATCACAGTTTGTTTTATATAGTTTGCGTAAAAGTTTGTGGAAAAAAACACACTTTACATTAAATTAAGAGATTATTTCATAAACCCAATGCAATTATTTTTAAAAATCCCATTTAAAGCACCGGAAACGAGCTAAATTAGTTAGATAAGTTCATTATAGGTGAATAGGAAATAGGTGATAAAACGTATTTATAAAACGTTTGTCTATTAAATAGATCGCATTTTATGTTCTGAATTGTCATTTAATGTACAATCAAAACTGCTGACAACTGACATCATAAAAGTTTTACATGAGAAGGTCATATTAATTATAATGGAGTAATGACATCACATGGATGCGTGTGTCAATTGATTTGTTCTGTAGAGATCATCTGAATATACCGTGATGCATTAAACGTTAAACATAATCCAACAGGTTCTAGAAGTAACAATCAAAATGTGCTTTCACTAGAATAAAAATTGTTGTTCGTTTAAAATACTTCCTATTTAAGAAATCGATGAATTCTCCGAAGAGTGTTTTTTTCAGCGGAGAGTGTGAACGCTAAAAAACAAAAATCTGAATTTTGCGATTATCTCTTAAAAGTATAAATCTTATGAAAAAAGTTTCAGATATCTTGTAAGATCATACAGTAGCATTCCTTACATTTTTGATTTTATTTGTTTCAATCCAATTTAAATTGAACGACTTGTTGTATTTTCAAGGGGGTGGGGTGCGTGTACCTACATGTCGCGCCTACGATTTTTACACGTTTTAATTGTTATTAACTTGAGAAAAATACGTTGTATCTACAATTCCAAAAATACGTATTCTAGATCACCAAAGTGCCTTTATTTTGAGTTCTGGCCATTTTCATTATATGGTGAATATTGAACAAGTTATGATTAAAATAAGGAAGAAAAAAGCTTATTGTATCAACTACACCTTTATTAATCTAGCCTTGAGCTAGATCCCTCTCTTTCATCTTTCCTATCGAGCCTCCCTTAACCAACTCTTATTCTCTTCTGATCCTCACGTTATTAGATAGAGTATTCGAGGCGAAGTCTAGGCAACATAATTTTATCCACTTAGATTTCATAACGAAAACAGATATGATAAAATAAAATTGTGATTCGCTTTTCTAAGAAACTATAGTGGATAGATTTCAATTTAAATTCGAAGGGAAATGACTTTCGTAAATCGGGATAACTACTAAAATGTTAGGCCTCCCTCTTCCTACTTAGACAGACCTCTTTCCTTGGTCGTAGAGATTAACACCATGATTAATGAAGTAAGCTTAGATATAAAGAGAGATACAATTCCCGGAAAAAAATAATGGTCCACGAGCCATTTAATGTGATAAGCCATTAATATCAAAAACTTTGGTAAAAATGCATTTTAGATTTTAAGACTATAAGTCTAAAATAAAAATGATAAAACGTATTAAAAAAAGTCCTAAAAAATTACCTAATAATATATAACATTAAATTTAATTTAATGTATTAAATATAATATATTATTAAATTCGGTAACCCACCTCCTATAATAAACTGTCCTATTTTATTGATTTTAAATGTATTGTGATTTGTTTTACTTATTTTCTTTCCTTTAATTTTCGTATCCTTATATTCTTTGGCATCCAGTATATCACGTGAAGAGTTTCGAAATCTTATGGGGACGATGATAGTTTTTTTTACTTGTAAAAGTGTACCATGCACCTAAATTTTCAATTTTTGCCCAATTTAATAAAACTTAAAGAAGTTAATAACGACCTATTTCTATATTTACTTTCCGTCTGTACGAAACTTACGGAGGAAAATTTGAGAAAATTAAATTTTTTTTTTTTTGTTATTTCATCTATTTCTACGAGACTCAGTATTTCCAGAATTACTAAGATTCTGAATTTATACTTATATTTTTGTATATTAACTTTTACTGGATAATAAAGCAGCGTCAGTAATTATTGAATTAACACTTCCAACGTGTTTGTTGTACAAGAAATAGTGGTCGATCCTTGATGTCATCAAAAGCCCTTACACTAAAGTGCATCTAAAGTTGATTCTAGTATCTATAATAACCCTCTTGTTGGTAGTTTCGTTTCATAATTACCACCCGCAACTATGAAGTGCATCCGTGATTCTTTTGTTGTCAAGCATGCAAGCGAAGAGTAACTCTAAACCTACGGTACGAATCTTTGTTTTACTCACTCTTATGTCTTGTTATTCAACAAATAATGGCGAAACGGAACTAAATCGCAGTTTTGTCTACGATTCTACTGAGTATAATAAACTACAAAACATATTTAGATTTAGAATATGTCTCGTGTCATACAATTTTCTTTTCCTTTTAATACTTTATATATTAAAATAATAAAAATTAAACCATAGTATTTAACAGGTGCTCCCTTTAGAATTAAATATAAAATATTGTGACATACCTACAACAATTCCAGTTTTGTCGAGTATTCAAGACACCCACTAGACTTTGAAACTCTACTTTAATTTGTCGAATATCTTTACACATTATCAAGGATGCATTTACAAGCTGATCTCACCTCTGTTGGGGGTGCTCTAACTTGAACAAATTCTGTGCAAGCCTGTCATGTTTTAAAAATCTACGACATTCTTTATTGTCTCTCATCAAAACTAAACCATTTGTTATATAACAAACGTTCAATACCCCAAAAATAACATTAAATGTTTTAAATCTCTTCTAGATAATTTGACATTTTGTTTAAATAATTTAAAAAGATAATGAACCAATGACAGATTAGCTGAATTTTGTTATAATAAAAAAAAAAAGTGTAAAAACATTTTACAAACTGTCTTACTCAGTCATCTCCAAACCAAATAAAAATCAACTAAAACTTTTGTTATTGAAAATAATAGTTTCTTTAGTTGTCAGTCAAAACGTGATAATGAAACATGGACGACCTCTTTGAATATATATATATATATATATATATATATATATATATATATATATATATATATGTGTGTGTGTGTGTGTGTGTGTAATTAGAGCCTAAACTTGCTTCGTTTTGAGAGATGGCGACCAATACGTTTGGGTTCTTAGAGGGTTACTTGAGTAAAATTTTAGATATCGAAAAATGAAGTAAAAACTTCTACAAATTAGAGATATGTCCATAAACCAAATTTGAATAAAATCCGTATACACGTTTGGGATTTAGAGTACTGCACTCACCACAGACAGATATTCCCTAAACCACTTTTATGGGTTCAAGGACATTAAAAAAGGTTTGAATGGCAACACAGCTGATTCTCTCTCTCTCCCTCCCCCCCCCTCTCTCTCTCTCTCTCTCTCTCTCTCTCTCTCTCTCTCTCTCTCTCTCTCTCTCTCTCTCTCTCTCTCTCTCTCTCTCTCTCTCTCTCTCTCTCTCGTCTGATCTTGTTACCTAAATTCTCTTGTTTTCTTTATTGTTCCTTAACTATCTTTCTTTCCGTGGGGCATGTCGACTGATCCCGGCAGCACGGACACCTCGTTGTCTGAGGACTGATCCCCTCAGAACGAGCGTTGTATCCGTGGCACAGGCCTCCCCGTTCGTTGTCTAAAGGCTGATCCTTCCAGGACGAACTATCCAACCTCCGAAAGGTCTGTCGACTGATCCCGGCAACACTCTACCTTGGTAGTTGTCCGAGGGTTGATACCTCGGAAATGAACTTTCATTCTAAATTCCTACCACGTCATTTCCTACTGAATACGCATATTGTCGAAACCCTTCTGATACCTAAACGATAGCACCTCTATCCTCAGTCTAAACCAAAATCCCAGCTCCAACAACGAATATGTGAGAAAGTAAAAATGATAAATAAACAATTAATTCCAATACAAAATCAGAAAAACACATGAATAAAGAGGAATTAAAATAAGTCGGATCATGCACACATGTAAATTTCTATGCTCACAGTGTTGACAACTTTTATTAACCCATTAATAAGATTCCATTCTTGTTTTTAAGCTTATTCATACGAAATCTATATACGTAAGGGCATTTAAATTTCACATTGCTATGTCTGTCTGCGTATGACAGACTTGAATATCTATTTTATAATCTTTGGAAAACAAAGCGGTCGTCTGTTTTAATTAAAGAACAACAATGTAGGGAGGGGAGATGGTGGGAGTACTATTTATAAGGATTCTGTTTCACTCTAAAGGAAGAGGGGGAGGCAGTATTTTCTTGCCAATTCGGTTAAATTGATGGGCTTTAAAGTTGGCAATTTATTTTATAGATTAGAGTCTTATTAATAATCGTAATTATTAATTATATAACGGATTAAAAGATTTTAAATAAATCGCCATTTAAAAAACGGTGGAATGAGGCTGCTGACAGACATTGTAAATATATTGTAAATACTCTTAGTATGTCATTGGTTTGTCTACAATACCAATGACTACATAAATACTATAAGACACGACATAGGATAGGGAAATAGTCTACGCTTTACGGGTGCTGTTGGTCACAAGTTTGACACACAGCTATCAGAAAGCGCTAGCAGCAGGTGCTTGACTGTACGCATCCCACTTGGTTGAGACTGTACAACTGTTGACCTCTCTCTCACAAACCTTCTCACTTACTTCCGTCAGCATAGTCAGTGTTGTCAGTTCGTGCGCTGAGATAAGCGATTCTCGACCTTCCCTCGCATCTCTGGTCCCATATGTGGCATCAGTGAGTTTTCTCTTACCCGCCTGAAACATTGTTTGACCGTAGAGCCACCTAGCGTCAGTCACATCAACTTCAGATTGGTCACATCAACGCCACCTAGCGGGTATTGGTCAACTCAAGAATAAGCGTAGAATATTTAACATGGCCATGTCGTGTCTTATAGTATTTATGTAGTCATTGACAATACTACTATATCTATAGTCTAGGGTTATATACGTCCCGCTTTGGAGTTATGGTTCCATTGTTTCGCAGGTCTGCTATTTTATTTCGGTTAGAAACTAATATTTTTTAAACCCCCCTTTTACTTACTCAGTATTCTTAGTATAGGATAAGTTTGGTAATTGTCAAAAATATCGACATCTGTTTTTTTTACTGATTTTCACATTTCATGGCCTCGCGAAATGGGATTTTGGACATTTCGTAATCGTTGTCGTCTGTACGTAAACACAATTGAACCCACACAAAAAATTAAATGGGAACATGGAATTTGGCCATTAAATAAGATGACTTTAGCGAGCTCAAAATCCTATTGAAATATAGAAAAAATCGAACTGAAAATCTCAAACTGTCGACAATTTTAAACGGCTTTTTGTTCATTATCTCGTATGTTATTCAACTTACAAAACTAAATTAAATTTAAAAATTGCAGAATTCAAATTTGCAAGTAATGGTAACAACCTACGATGACAAATAGCGGAAGTTATCAAAAATATAATTTGGAAACCTGACTTCCCAATAGGCTATACGGTATGTAATATTCCTATAGTTACGAGATCCTGGAAGGCAGACACACCAACTTGGCGAGTAGAGGATCCTTCACATTTGTACAGCTGAGACACCGACACGAGCGAAGCAAGAGGAGATTCTTAAATATATATATACACATCTACAAGGCCTGTTAGCCCTTAGTCAACGTCAAGGAAGAATTAATACACTCATTTAGTAGGATCAGAAAACTTGTGTAACAACTTGTTTTAAACAAACTTATATGACTGGATCTTATCCCTGCCAGTCTACTATTTAATATTTCCTACATAGCCCAGGAAACTAACTTTTGGGCATTACAATTAAAGGATCTGCTTGCATATTACAATATATGATCGGGCTGGGTGAGTACCGTGATGGCCTCGTCAACTTGTTTTTGTTCCAGAGATATGAAGGTTAATATAAGAGATAAATGTAATAAAATACAAAGTTAACTTACAGTGTAACTAAAGAAAGATAGTTGCAGGAGAGGGCGATTTTACTGTTTATTAATGGCCAGAGTCATTACAACACAGGACGCTCTTGCGAAGTCCATTCCTTCACAATAAACTGCAGTTATAAATAAGATCTCTTCTTACCCTGAAAAATTTAGCTAGAGTGCAAATAATTCGAACACAAGATAAAAGTGGGTAAAAAGTTGATGGGCAACATCATTTTACTTACCTATCCCCATTATACAATCTAATACCAACCGATTCTATAAATGTATTACCCAACAGTTTGGTTTCTTGGGCCTTGTAAAAAATGTTATATTATATTGGTAGAGCAAGGGATCTTACCCAGTAGGGTAAGTTTGTTTAAAACTGTTGTTACACAGGTTTTCTTAACCTTAAAATGGTGTATATCACTACTTCACTCAGATTTATTTCTATAGGTAGGCCTAGTAGACGTATATATATCAAAAGTCTACACTTGTTTCGCTCAAATCACTATATCGGCCTTGACGAGCATCGAAGCTGTACGTATGTGACGGAGTTTCTACTCGCTATGTTCGTGGTGATGCGGCCATCGTGTCGAATCAAAAGGATTGTGGCCTCCAACATCTCCAGATCTTACTCCAGCAGACTTTTTCCTTTGGAGATATTTAAAAAGTAAGGTTTCTCAAAAAAATCCTAATACACTTGACGAATTATTGAAGGATAACATTGAAAGTGAGATTTCAAACATTCCTGAGCAAACACTACGAAAAGTGGCTGCAAATATTATGAGACGTGTCCGAACCTGCATTGCAAACGGGGAAAGTTATTTTGAACATTTATTATAAAAGATTAAAGGTAATTTGAATATTGTATAATGTATACTATAATATATAGTATATTGTATACTATATAGGCCTAATGTTATAATAATTTTTTAAAGAAAAAAATTCACGTCATCAAAAATAACGTTGCGTCCTTTTTGAAACACCCGTTAGAATTTCACTGCTACAAGACACAGAAACGATTTTCACATGACGTCGAAAAGAATCTAACTTGTAGGAAAATGTCCATAAGTTAAGGGATCATTCTTGAACTTACTACCGTATAAAATAACTAAGTACCTTGGGAAATAAAAAAAAAATCAAGGATAAATGCTTTAGGTCTAAACTCAAAATTGGCTCATAGATAAATGTCCATATAGTTTAGATATTTAAAGGTATTAAAAGATTATTTCTCAATAGTGTATGTTGTAATAATTTGTGTATTATTAATATGTGGTGTAATACAGTAGAATCTATTGTTATTTAATATCTGAAATTGTAAGGTATCTTTGTATAATTATTAGGATGAACATTTGATATCATAGAATGATAGCCGTCAAAAAGAATCTAACTTGTAGGAAAATGTCCATAAGTTAAGGGATCATTCTTGAACCTACTACGGTATAAAATAACTAGGTACCTTGGGAAATAAAAAAAAATCAAGGATAAAATGCTTTAGGTCTAAACTCAAAATTGGCTCATAGATAAATGTCCATATAGTTTAGATATTTAAATGCATTAAAGATTATTTCTCAATAGTGTATGTCGTAATAATTTGTGTATTATTAATATGTGGTGTAATACAGTAGAATCTATTGTTATTTAATATCTGAAATTGTAAGGTATCTTTGTATAATTGTTAGGATGAACATTTGATATCATAGAATGATAGCCGTCAAAAAGAATCTAACTTGTAGGAAAATGTCCATAAGTTAAGGGATCATTCTTGAACCTACTACCGTATAAAATAACTAGGTACCTTGGGAAATAAAAAAAAATCAAGGATAAATGCTTTAGGTCTAAAATCAAAATTGGCTCATAGATAAATGTCCATATAGTTTAGATATTTAAATGTATTAAAGATTATTTCTCAATAGTGTATGTCGTAATAATTTGTGTATTATTAATATGTGGTGTAATACAGTAGAATCTATTGTTATTTAATATCTGAAATTGTAAGGTATCTTTGTATAATTGTTAGGATGAACATTTGATATCATAGAATGATAGCCGTCAAAAAGAATCTAACTTGTAGGAAAATGTCCATAAGTTAAGGGATCATTATTGAACTTACTACCGTATAAAATAACTAGGTAGCCTACCTACCTTGGGAAATAAAAAAAATACAGGATAAATGCTTTAGGTCTAGACTCAAAATTGGCTCATAGATAAATGTCCATATAATTTAGATATTTAAATGAATTAAAAGATTATTTCTCAATAGTGTATGTCGTATATCAATTTGTGTATTATTAATATGTGGTGTAATACAGTAGAATCTATTGTTATTTAATATCTGAAATTGTAAGGTATCTTTGTATAATAATTGTTAGGATGAACATTTGATATCATAGAATGATAGCCTAAAGCCTGTTGTAGTATTCAGTTTTTTTAGATATTATTCTGTTGTAATAGAATATTTCTTATTGTTGGTTTTGTTGTACTGAAGCTGTTATATGTGATAGTGTGGATATTTGATTTGAGCAATGCATACACTTGTATGTAATATGTTCCGAGCAATAATTTTTTATTTATTTATGTAAATGATTTTCACTTTAATGGATTAGTATAACACTACTCCTAATTAGTATAATAAGTATAATTAGTGTAATAAGATGACATCCTACTCCTCTTTACAGTAATTTAAACTTGTTATCCCCCTCTTACAACCAATCAGAGAACAGTTATGAAATTACCAAGTGACAACGGAGTCGGAAGACATCTTATTTTAAATAGTTATTAAGAACAACACTGAATCCAAAAGACACTATCTAGAACTGCAATCCATCACGACAGTTAACCAAAGATCGTTTGTTCCGTCACGAATAGAATTTCTGTTTTAGCCAATATTACTCTCCATAAGACTTTTAAAGCAAGATAACACACAACACCCCTTTCTATTTAGAAACTTGGGCTTACCCGGATTCGGAATACTTGCCCGGAAGCTGACAAGGAATGAACCTCTTAAACAAAAATGTTATTGACTAATAGGCTGGATTGTTACACTGCTTTGAATTTAACGTGTTTATTTGTACCTACAGTTTTCCATATCTCTTTTGTGTAAACATCTTTTCTATATGATATTTATATTATATACAAATAATAAAAATATATTATTATTATTATATTTTTTTTATTTATATTTTGTATATTTCTCTTTGTACTTAATATGAATTACATCTATTTTTTCATTACGCTTTGAATATATCTTTTTCCATGTGTCGTTGTTTCAATATCTATTTTCAATATATTCATCATTTCTATATGTTCCTTATACCTATCTTTTTTTCTAAATCGCACTGTACTTCTCCTTTTCTGTTTCTACCAATATCTTCTTATGAGATTGAGATAAATAAAATTAAACTGGGTGACTGGTTCTTGTTTTGTATATGTAAACACTATAACTTTAATATCTTATTGATTACTGTTCCGATCACCAAAACACGCAACTAAGCCACATTCTAAGCCTAAATCAATTCCCCGCCCTCAATGGAGAAATCTAGACGATATAGTTTTAAAAACGTACCTTAATAGAGAGAACAGATGCTACAAACAAACAGAGGTAAATTTGAATTATATTTCAATTTTGTGTATGTTTTTTACGGCAGCTACCACCATATTTTAAGTTCTCTATAAAATGGATATACACAAATTTCGCGATATGGCCACGTGTATAAATTCCACGTGTTAAAAATTGAATAAAATCAGTCCACGTGTTTGGTCTGTAGAGGACGCCAGACAATCATTATTTCAAATCAACCTTTTTGGACACGAAAAACTTGACATACATTTTTTTTCATTCATCACATAACTATTTCTTTCCTACTTAGGCCTATATATGCGAACATAAAAATCGATGAAATAGGGCGGTGTGTGAACTTCATATCTCTCATTATATTGAAAAATATTGGTCTGATAAACACCAAACATTCAGACAAAGGACGATCATAAATTAACCCCATTCCCAACCCCCTACGCAATAGGGGCTTGGGGTTTACAATTCATTTTGAAAGCGACACATCGGTAAGCTCGATGACCAATTGTTTTATAAATAAACGTAGGCCTACACACCCAATACAAGAAGAAAAAATAATAAACATTTAAAATGTTGTCTCTCCAATTATATTTATATATACATAACATCAAAAATATTATTGTACTGCTTTTATTGTCTAATTACCTGTAGAATTACACAGTGTTACTTCTTATTTCGGTATTTAAGTATATATTCATATTTTCGTAGATTCAATCATTTTGTGTTTTTCTAGGTCCAAAAATGTGTTTCAACAAATTTTCAGAAACAGACTTCGTTGTAAATTATGAGGAACTTTTTTTACGTTCGTATTTATATAATCAGCATAACTAAAAATGTGGATGTCGCTAACTTGTGTTACAGTAGACTATAAAAATAGCATTTTCTCTAAATTATCTCTTAACGACTATGTTAAATTTGAATTATAAACTATTAAAAATGTATTAATTACAACCCCCCCCCCCCTATGTGGTGAATTATGGTTGAATGGACCTCTGAAACTCTGCTAGGCACATAACCCAGGCTCCGTGGACCTTATCACATTCTGCTACTAACTGTGGTGAATTTTGGTTGTTGGTAGAAATATCACCACTTAACACACACGAGGATCTTTTAACCTAGGTCATAAATCAATCATCCCGTCAGGCCAAACACTACTCTAACTATCTTTTAATGAGTTAATTATTAATTTGGAGGATTTAAATTTAATTATAAAAGTAACTGCACACAACTCTAATTGTAATATGGGTGGGGAAGGCTGTATGCCTATTTGTAACTCGCCCATATAATTACCGCCGTCCGACACATTATTTTAAGCCTTCCCGACAATTTCGCAAACGCCTTTATCACGATAACTCCACTAAATTAATAAACTAAATAAATATAGGGGTACTCGACACAAGTGGTGTCGAGTTGTTTCGAGTCACTTCCTTGTGTGGTTTCCCTTCTTCCTGCTACGAGGACTAATGATCAGATGTGGCACTATGACAGCAATCAAAGCAAGCAATAGCAAGCAAATCGCAAGTAAGATTCTGGTGGCTAACCAGTGACATCATCTCACCCAAGAATACCAATTCTGTAGTTATTGATAAAACATGGAAAAAATCAGTTCTCAAAATCAGCGCAAACAATTTTGATCAAATTGTAAGATCAAAAACTAAAGCCAATGTGTCAAACTTCAAGTAAAAGTAAATCACAGTTTCGGAGTAATTGGTATAAGAATATGAACCTTAGTGGGACATGTAACTAAAACTTGTATCATACAAAAAGCATGTGTGTTGAAATCTAATAAGAGTTTTGTTGTAATTAATTACTAGCGATAAAGTATGTTCAATGTTTCAATACAATTTACTTGTACAAAAACATTAATATAAATTTTGAGATTAATTTATTGTATTTCTGGAGATATACTTAAACTTAAAACGTCACTAGTTACTTTACTTCTACATTAATTTTACTGATTTGTAGAGATACAGTAAACTAAGAATATGTCGGATATTTGCATTTGTAATGTGAAAGGTCCCATATGGCACCGGTTATCAATAACGTTCAGTAGAGGGGAAAATACAGTAGTTAAAGAAAGTTGAGCGAGTGGAATGGAATTTCAAGCAGCAAGTTGAGAGGCTGCTAAAAGCTTACTTTACGCTTCAACGATTTACCAACAAATAGTTTTACATATTACCCATGAGATGCGTTTGTTCTCATTCATAGAAAATCACTACGATCAGTCTTGAATTATTTGTTTCTAAAGCTGATCACTATATTAACTGCTTGTTAGGTCTCCGCTTTATTTAGTTGTAATAAAGTCTTCCACAAATGGAAATAAATCACAACCCGACGGAAAACACAACACGCAGCGATAACGAAGCTTCCTTGCTGGCAATTGAAACGTGATTATGTGCACCGTAGGCGTACTAAAACAAAACCGATATCGTTTGAACACACTACGAACTAACAACAATTTAGATTCTAAAGATCCCCGATTTTAAAAATTCACTCTGTGCCATCCAAGTGAAAAGTAACTCAATCAACAGTGGCATCCAAATCGGTAAAAATGTAGACATCCCGCTACCAACTACACTACATTTCACTCATTGGACGCAATCCATTGATTATGTAAAACAAATGAGATGTGGAGCACTAAAACCCACAATCTAATAATAAGGACAATACATAAACTTTTAAAGAGAGAGAGGGGGTGGGGTTCTTCTATTATTTTTTCCAGAATATGTTTTATAAAATATGTATGTATTTGATGCTCTATGTTAGGTTATGTTTAAGCACGAAGATTTTTTTTAGGCGCGCAATAGCGCAACCCCATTGAGTGAAATATACACTGCCTATATATATCCCATGATATACTACATGCGCTGGTTCTTTGCAGTTGGATTTTTGGTGACGCAACGGATAGGCAGTGGAAATGGCGTCGTCGTCGTCTCGCACTGCCCCACTACGGCCGCATATCTTAGCATTACACACAAACTGCACGCGTATTATCGCATCTAACCAACAAAACTGTTACGTATTGTTCAGTTTGTGTTATGCTTCGTTCCATTAGGTGACAGAATGGACTTTTTAAACTGTATATGTATATACACGTCCAACTAAACTTAAAGTTCCGAATAGCGAAGTCTTACTGATTTTACGCACACTGCCCACTAAATATAAAGTGCGTAATAGCGCAGTCTCACTGCATTATATATCCACTACCAACTAAACTTAAGGTACGCATAAACGCAGTCTCACTGCATTATATATCCACTACCAACTAAACTTAAGGTGCGTAATAACACAGCCTCACTGCTATTATATATCCATTACCAACTAAACTTAAGGTGCGTAATAACGCAGTCTCACTGCATTATATATCCACTACCAAGTAAACTTAAGGTGCGTAATAACACAGCCTCACTGCCATTATATATCCATTACCAACTAAACTTAAGGTGCGTAATAACGCAGTCTCACTGCATTATATATCCACTACCAAGTAAACTTAAGGTGCGTAATAACACAGCCTCACTGCCATTATATATCCATTACCAACTAAACTTAAGGTGCGTAATAACGCAGTCTCACTGCATTATATATCCACTACCAACTAAACTTAAGGTGCGTAATAACGCAGTCTCACTGCATTATATATCCACTACCAACTAAACTTAAGGTGCGTAATAACACAGCCTCACTGTATTATAAATCCACTACCAACTAAACTTAAGGTGCGTTATAACGCAGTCTCCCTGCATTATATATCCACTACCAACTAAACTGAAGGTGCGTAATAACGCAGTCTCACTGCATTATATATCCACTACCAACTAAAATTAAGGTGCGTAATAACGCAGTCTTACTGCATTATATATCCACTACCAACTAAACTGAAGGTGCGCATAAACGCAGTCTCACTGCATTATATATCCACTACCAACTAAACTTAAGGTGCGTAATAGCGTAGTCTCACTACATTATATATCTACTACCAACTAAACTTAAGGTCCGCATAAACGCAGTCTCACTGCATTATATATCCACTACCAACTAAACTTAAGGTGCGAAATAACACAATCTCACTGCATTATATATCCACTACCAACTAAACTTAAGGTGCGTAATAACGCAGTCTCACTGCATTATATATCCACTACCAACTAAACTTAAGGTGCGTAATAACGCAGTCTCACTGCATTATATATCCACTACCAACTAAACTTAAGGTGCGTAATAACGCAGTCTCACTGCATTATATATCCACTACCAACTAAACTTAAGGTGCGTAATAATGCAG
Organism: Aphrophora alni; assembly: GCA_963513935.1. Classification (NCBI taxonomy): domain Eukaryota; kingdom Metazoa; phylum Arthropoda; class Insecta; order Hemiptera; family Aphrophoridae; genus Aphrophora; species Aphrophora alni. Next base: position 36,830,703 of record OY740770.1, read on the forward strand.
TCTCACTACATTATATATCTACTACCAACTAAACTTAAGGTGCGAAATAACACAATCTCACTGCATTATATATCCACTACCAACTAAACTTAAGGTGCGCATAAACGCAGTCTCACTGCATTATATATCCACTACCAACTAAACTTAAGGTGCGTAATAACACAGCCTCACTGCCATTATATATCCATTACCAACTAAACTTAAGGTGCGTAATAACGCAGTCTCACTGCATTATATATCCACTACCAACTAAACTTAAGGTGCGTAATAACGCAGTCTCACTGCATTATATATCCACTACCAACTAAACTTAAGGTGCGTAATAACACAGCCTCACTGTATTATAAATCCACTACCAACTAAACTTAAGGTGCGTTATAACGCAGTCTCCCTGCATTATATATCCACTACCAACTAAACTGAAGGTGCGTAATAACACAGTCTCACTGCATTATATATCCACTACCATCTAAACTTAAGGTGCGTAATAGCTCACTGCCTACTAACGTAAGGTGCGTACTAGCACACAATCCAACAGCACAACAAACGCAAAGCTAACTAAACGTAAGACGCATAATAGCGACGTCTCACTTCATTACACCCACACTTAACATAGGGTGCGTAATAGTAGTATCTCAGCTATACATACACACTGGCAAATAAACTTAAGGTGCGTAATAGCGCAATCCCAAAACACAGTCCGCCAAATAAAGAGAATATGGTAAAGAATAACATAAAACGTCCAGCGACATCACTATTCAATGGAATGGCACAAGAAGTAACGGAAATGTAGCTATGAAATAACATATCCGCTCGAAACCCCGGATGTTATAAATGAGACAACATTTAAATTATAAAAACATCAACTCATTTTCAATTACCAAATAGGAAATGACCCAAATTTAGCAACATTAATTATTCCTAGACTGAAAATAATATTAGTTTTTCATAATAATTACCAGTACATAAATTATGTTATGTAAAGAGAAAATACAACACTTTGTTCCAATTTTAACCATCCCGTATTACAACACAGACTGTTGTAATTTAAGTGTGGATAATATTTTAGTTTGCGAAGCGAACGCCAATGCAAGTAAAGTTCATATTTCAAAGTAAATTGATTCATACAAAACAAACATCTCTTGCACGAAAACTTACATCCAATTCAAACAAGATAGGAGTGCAATCTAAGAATTATAGATACGGACATATTTTATATCAGAAATGAAAAACCAAGAGAGAATCAGTGTTAATCAAGATAAATAATTGATCAGGAAATACCGAGTTTTGTCAGAATAAAATTAATCAAGAAGAAAAGTTTAAATATGCAAAAATATTGCACAAACTTTCTCACACACCATATTCCCAAAACCAAATAAATACGAATGAAAATTAATCGTCACTAAAAATATTAGTTCAGTCGTTATCAATCAAATGAACCATGGACACCGTCTTGATCAAATATTTATATACTTAAATAAGGGCCTAAGTTGTTTTCGCTTGTGCCATAAACATGTCCTCAGCGTACATCGTATTTGATTAAAATCGAACTTTCAAGGTTAATTTAATTAACCAATTATTCCTGAACTTTAATATTATTTATAAATGGGTAATTAATTACATTGTTTCTCAAAGTCAAGCATTTTATAAGTATTGTATTACTGATTACGGCGGATCAAGCCACCATCATATCATCAGATCAACCCTCAAAAATATGTTTCTTTCATTCCTCTGCTAAGGAACCGTGGAACAAGGAACATACGACAAAAGTTTGGGATGTAGAGCTAGGCACATAAGACAAACGTTTGGGATGTAAAACATGGCACATTCGACAAACGTTTGGGATATAGACATGGCACATACGACCAACGTTTGGGATGTAGAGCATGGGACATACGACAAAGGTTTGGGATGTAGAACTAGGCACATACGACAAAGGTTTGGGATGTAGAGTATGGCACATAAGGCAAAGGTTTGGGATGTAGAGCACGACATATACGACAAACGTTTGGGATATAGAGCATGGCACATACGACAAAAGTTTGGGATATAGAGCATGGCACATACGACAAAAGTTTGGGATGTAAAACATGGCACATTCGACAAATGCCTGGAATATAGAACATGGCACATACGATAAACGTTTAGGATGTAAAACATGGTACTTACGACAAAGGTTTGGGATGTACAGCATGGCACAAACGACAAACGTTTGGGTAGTAGAACATGACACATACGACAAAGGTTTGGGATGTACAGCATGGCACATACGACAAAAGTTTGGGATATAGAGCGTGGCACATACGAGAAAAGTTTGCGACGTAGAGCATGGCACATACGACGAAGGTTTGGGATATAGAGCATGGCACATACGACAAACGTTTGGGATATAGAGCATGGCACATACGTAAAAAGTTTGGGACGTAGAGCATGGCACATACGATAAACGTTTGGGATGTAGAGCACGACATATACGACAAACGTTTGGGATATAGAGCATGGCACATTCGACAAACGTTTGGGATATAGAACATGGCACATACAACTAAAGTTTGGGACGTAAAGCATGGCACATACGACAAACTTTTGGGATATAGAACATGGCACATACAACAAACGTTTGGGATATAGAGCATGGCACATTCGACAAACGTTTGGGATATAGAGCATGGCACATACGACAAAAGTTTGGGACGTAGAGCATGACACATACGACAAACGTTTGGGATGTAGAGCACGACATATACGACAAACGTTTGGGATATATTGCATGGCACATTCGACAAACGTTTGGGATATAGAGCATGGCACATACGACAAAAGTTTGGGACGTAGAGCATGGCACATACGACAAACGTTTGAGATGTAGAGCACGACATATACGACAAACGTTTGGGATATAGAGCATGGCACAAATTACATACGTTTGGGTAGTAGAACATGGCACATACGAGAAACGTTTGGGATATAGAGCACGACACATACGACAAAAGTTTGGGATATAGAGCATGGCACATAAGGCAAAGGTTTGGGATGTAGAGCACGACACATACGACAAATGTCTGGAATATAGAACATGGCACATACGATAAACGTTTAGGATGTAAAACATGGCACATTCGACAAACGTTTGGGATATAGAGCATGGCACATACGACAAAAGTTTGGGACGTAGAGCATGGCACATACGACAAACGTTTGAGATGTAGAGCACGACATATACGACAAACGTTTGGGATATAGAGCATGGCACAAATTACATACGTTTGGGTAGTAGAACATGGCACATACGAGAAACGTTTGGGATATAGAGCACGACACATACGACAAAAGTTTGGGATATAGAGCATGGCACATAAGGCAAAGGTTTGGGATGTAGAGCACGACACATACGACAAATGTCTGGAATATAGAACATGGCACATACGATAAACGTTTAGGATGTAAAACATGGTACTTACGACAAAGGTTTGGGATGTAGAGCATGGCACAAACGACAAACGTTTGGGTAGTAGTACATGACACATACGACAAAAGTTTTGGATGTAGAGCATGGCACATACGACAAAAGTTTGGGATATAGAGCGTGGCACATACGAGAAAAGTTTGGGACGTAGAGCATGGCACATACGACAAAGGTTTGGGGTATAGAGCATGGCACATACGACAAACGTTTAGATATAGAGCATGGCACATACAACAAAAGTTTGGGGCGTAGAGCATGGCACATACGACAAACGTTTGGGATATAGAACATGGCACATACAACAAACGTTTGGGATATAGAGCATGGCACATTCGAAAAACGTTTGGGATATAGAGCATGGCACATACGACAAAAGTTTGGGACGTAGAGCATGGCACATACGACAAACGTTTGGGATGTAGAGCACGACATATACGACAAACGTTTAGGATATAGAGCATGGCACAAATTACATACGTTTGGGTAGTAGAACATGGCACATACTAGAAACGTTTGAGATGTAGAGTATGGCACATACGACAAAAGTTTGGGATATAGAGCATGGCACATAAGGCAAAGGTTTGGGATGTAGAGCACGACACATACGACAAACGTTTGGGATATAGAGCATGGCACATACGACTAAAGTTTGGGATATAGAGCATGGCACATAAGGCAAATGTTTGGTATGTAGAGCACGACACATACGACAAACGTTTGAGATAAAGAACATGGCATATACGACAAACGTTTTTTAATGAAAAGCATGGACATGTGACATACGAAAGAAATCCGTCCAAAAACCACTGTAATTTTTTTTACTCAGGAGACCTCTAAATAGATGTATTCGCAAAAAAATCGGGTAATCATCACATAACTTTCTTTATATAGCATCGCGTATATGTGACAAAGTAAAAAGGAGGATAATAGCAATTGGAACCCGTCATCTTCAGTTTACAAGTCTAACTTGTAACTAATGAGCCATGGCTTGTTTATTAGCTGGTAATCAATAAGACATTTACTAATAAATTTAATATCTATTGAATGTTTACAAAAAAGTTATGTTCAATAGAAATGAACCATTCAAAAAGTTTGTGTTTAGGGCTTGACACAATAAGAAAATATCAAGAATCATTCAATTAGAAACTAAAAATAACCCCCCCCCCCCCCAACTAACATAACCTTAATGTATTTCTTATCAGGAGAAGAGTAGTTAGTCTGTCTTTACCAACTCTGTGAAATTGTTTGACGAAATAAAAATTTTGTAGCTGTTTATAGTAGTTTATAATAGTTCAAAAATCAGGCTTCGTGATGCACAGCATTTAAGGTAAAAAATGAGTTAAAACGACATGACAATCCATCTAGTTATACATTTGGTCTTACTCTGGTCTACAACTAAAAGTATCAAGTTATCAAAAATTGTATATGCAGTGTACAAAAATGGAACATAAGAATGTATTATCATATACGAAATGCCGTATCTAAAAACTGTAAGGATTTAAGAACGCCTGTTTACACCATTATCTATCATCTTGTTATATTTAACAAGGGCAATGTTTCCCCCTCCGAGCGTACGCAAAATGTTATTCTACGTCTGCTTGGAATAATTAAATGTCACTTGATCAGAATCCGCGAGGCATTTTTGAAACACTTTGCATAAATTGCGAAAGAGGACAAAATAAACAAACGAGTAACAAAACCTTTTAATACTATCAAAGCCACTTCAGCTGATATATCTGTTAAACTTTAAGGAGACGATCCAAATATCTGCAGATAGCAAAAGAACACTCTAATCTGTGATTATTGGACAATAGTTTTAAGAATATAAGTCAAACAAGTGACGTTACCATTTCAAAGCTTCATCCAAAAAGTTTTTATTTATTTAACATAAATTACATCAAACGAAACTCAGGGATACAAAGATGGGTGTCATCCTTGCACTCAGAACACTCCAACACGAATTGAGCTACATGCGAAAATCATATTCAGTCTGAATGGATATCCATTTATCCGAGTACTCCTTCCTAGACCAGTTCCTAACCATTATCCTACTTCTTTATTCCAGAACTAGAGGTCTATATTTTATACAGTCTTCTTTTCTTTTTTTTTTTATGGTAACGCAAATTTAGTGGATGATCTCTCTCTGGTAAACTTATTCAGAAGAAATTATAACACAACCTACCAATATTAAAAAAAAAATGAAATAAATACGTAGTACATAATTAATAGTACTGTATAATAATGAAATTATTATTATTATTAATATAGTTTAATCGGACATTTGTCATCATTTGTGAATATGAAAACTACGACACGGCGTTTAGAGAGTATGAATCAACTGCCATTATCAAGTGTTAATCCCAGAACACGAGAAAAGAAATGTAAAAAGGAAGTTGATTTATACTCTCGAAACGTCGTGCATATATATCCACAAATATCCAATTAAAATGTATCCATAATAATATTCTCATAAGAGGAACTAACATTATCCGAATTGGAAGATTACCTACCAGAATATTTTCGACTCTACTTTCATTCTCCACTTAACGCCTTGAGTTGATAGTTGAACGTTTTCCCGTTTTTAACTGAATTGCTATAAGAGACAATTGTGTCAAATTTCAAAGTAGCTAGTTAATTGAGGACGCGCATGAGTGGATTAGTGATGAACGAGTGAGGACGCTTTTGTATACACAGTTAGAACAAAGGCGTTGTCGCCGCTTTAGAATTTAGAGGTTTATCCGATTCAGTCAATGTAACATGAACTACAGAACATTTTTTACTGAAATTGGAATTAGGCACGTGGAGATAATTAGTATATTCTATATGTGGTAATATATGAAAGTTGAACTATTAAAAACAAAGCAATAAGGAAAATCAGAGATGAATGAATTCGTTAAAATGCTAAGACGACTTGACGTCCTATATAGAATGATGTCTTGATTGAGATGCTGTCAGTTTTATACCAAAAAAACTGTATAATAGTCGTTTTATCTAATAACAAAAGGCGTACACTCATTTACAAAACTAAAGTCTAGGTAAATAATAAGTATTTGTTCCCAATTTCCTAAAAACTCCAATTTGGGTATTATCCGTCGAAAATGAAAATGAACAACGAATGCATTATTAAAAGATTGAATATCTTAAAACCTACGCAAGCGCTTTAAACTTAATAATTACAAGGATTATATTTCACAGCCTTTCTTAATCTTCTAATATATAACGTTGTTCTACGTGTTATTAACTGAAGGTGAATTTAATAGATTGATGGAACGAGACAATAAATTGAATGTCTTAACATGGATCAGTTTGACAGATGAATACATTAAACTCCACAAGGTTCCAATAGACATTAGTTATCACCAGTTATAGCCCATACATGATCCTTGCACATCTGTTACAAATAACCATAACCTCAATTAATAACAATCAATAAGAAAATGTTTGTTGAATAAAATCATAATATATGATGGTTTACTTGTGAGGTTAAATATCTTTCTTCTGAGATTACATTTGATATTCTATAAAATATTCCAAATAAAACAAAAATTTTAATATTTTTCAAATTAATCCCAAACTCTAATTTTGTTTTACATCACAGTATAACCCAAAGACATAAACATTCACATTTTATCAAACATTTCATTTAAGAGATATTAATAATAAAACTGCGTACAAGTTAATGACGAGTTAAATAAAAGTTAAAAATTGATATTCTTCTAAGAGTTATTTCCGATTCCAAATATCAACAAAATGTTGAACCCAAATTAAAATAAAATGTCTTTTGGTGATACATTTTTTACTAAACGTAAACCAAAGAGGACCCAAGAAAGTCAGGTTAAAGCGGCGGAGACGTTGTTTCCAGTCTTCGTAGCAATGCTGGAAGGTTTTTACTGGAATCGCCTTCAGTTCCTCGGTTACGTCGTCCCCTTCAAAGTACTTCCCTTTGGCAGCTAACATCGGCGGAGACGTTGTTTCCATGCTGGAAGGTTTTTACAGGAATCACCTTCAGTTCCTAGGTTACGTCATCCCCTTCGAAGTACTTCCCTTTGGCAGCTAACATCGGCGGAGACGTTGTTTCCATGCTGGAAGGTTTTTACTGGAATCACCTTCAGTTCCTAGGTTACGTCATCCCCTTCGAAGTACTTCCCTTTGGCAGCTAACATCGGCGGAGAGGGTTGTTTCCAGTCTTCGTAGCAATACTGGAAGGTTTTTACTGGAATCGCCTTCAGTTCCTCGGTTACGTCGTCCCCTTCAAAGTACTTCCCTTTGGCAGCTAACATCGGCGGAGACGTTGTTTCCATGCTGGAAGGTTTTTACTGGAATCACCTTCAGTTCCTAGGTTACGTCATCCCCTTCGAAGTACTTCCCTTTGGCAGCTAACATCGGCGGAGAGGGTTGTTTCCAGTCTTCGTAGCAATACTGGAAGGTTTTTACTGGAATCGCCTTCAGTTCCTAGGTTACGTCATCCCCCTTCGAAGTACTTCCCTTTGGCAGCTAACATCGGCGGAGACGTTGTTTCCATGCTGGAAGGTTTTTACTGGAATCACCTTCAGTTCCTAGGTTACGTCATCCCCTTCGAAGTACTTCCCTTTGGCAGCTAACATCGGCGGAGACGTTGTATCCAGTCTTAGTAGCAATGCTGGAAGGTTTTTACTGGAATCACATTCAGTTCCTAGGTTACGTCATCCCCTTCGAAGTACTTCCCTTTGGCAGCTAACATCGGCGGAGAGGGTTGTTTCCAGTCTTCGTAGCAATACTGGAAGGTTTTTACTGGAATCGCCTTCAGTTCCTAGGTTACGTCATCCCCTTCGAAGTACTTCCCTTTGGCAGCTAACATCGGCGGAGACGTTGTTTCCAGTCTTCGTAGCAATGCTGGAAGGTTTTTACTGGAATCACTTTCAGTTCCTAGGTTACGTCCTCCCCTTCAAAGTACTTCCCTTTGGCAGCTAACATCGGCGGAGACGTTGTTTCCAGTCTTTGTAGCAATGATGGAAGGTTTTTACTGGAATCACATTCAGTTCCTAGGTTACGTCCTCCTCTTCAAAGTACTTCCCTTTGGCAGCTAACATCGGCGGAGACGTTGTTTCCAGTCTTCGTAGCAATACTGGAAGATTTTTACTGGAATCGCCTTCAGTTCCTAGGTTACGTCATCCCCTTCGAAGTACTTCCCTTTGGCAGCTAACATCGGCGGAGACGTTGTTTCCAGTCTTCGTAGCAATGCTGGAAGGTTTTTACTGGAATCACTTTCAGTTCCTAGGTTACGTCCTCCCCTTCAAAGTACTTCCCTTTGGCAGCTAACATCGGCGGAGACGTTGTTTCCAGTCTTTGTAGCAATGATGGAAGGTTTTTACTGGAATCACATTCAGTTCCTAGGTTACGTCCTCCTCTTCAAAGTACTTCCCTTTGGCAGCTAACATCGGCGGAGACGTTGTTTCCAGTCTTCGTAGCAATACTGGAAGATTTTTACTGAAATCACCTTCAGTTCCTAGGTTACTTCCTCCCCTTCAAAGTACTTCCCTTTGGCAGCTAACATCGGCGGAGACGTTGTTTCCAGTCTTCGTAGCAATCCTGGAAGGTTTTTACTGGAATCGCCTTCAATTCTTTGGTTACGTCCTCCCCTTCAAAGTGCTCCCCTTTGGCAGCTGACATCAACGGAGACGTTGTTTTCAGTCTTCCAAGCAATGTTTGATGTCCACGCTTAACACAACATTTGATGACACACCGTTGCTCCAAATTTCGCTGTTCCAAATTTCGAACACACTACAAAAACACAATCTCACGTATCATACTCACTAGTTACTGCACAAGGTTTAAACTTGTACTAAGCGTCTAGGAGGGATTGACGTACAAGTTATGTGAAGGGATGCCCGTCACGTTAATATTCTGCCACATCTCGTATACTTTTTATGACGGTGATTACCATGATTCATAGTTAGTTTTGTATCTATAGCTTCCGAATAGACATTTTATGGGTTTGGCGTCCAAGACAGTTTGTTTGGGGACTTTTTTTTTTAATTTACCAACTTCTGTGAAGCCGATTTTGAGAAAATCGAAATGTTGTATTTAGGTTTTATGATTAGATACTCTCCGTGGAGAAAAACGACAAGAAATATGGCCAAATAAACCCGCATGCAATTTCTGTACATACATTTGCACTGCAGCGTACTCACACAAAAATACTCCCTCTGAATAAATAATTGATTTTTTACACATTTTTACAAAATATATGAAAAAATAAATACAATGAATATAATCAAAATATTATCAACTTATTCGTAGTAAAAACATTACATAAATAAAAACAATAGGGTAGATTATATTCACAGCAGATAGTTTAGTGCCAATCGATTATTTCAAAATAACTACTGTAGAAACAATATACTGTAATAATCGACAATTTTCTAAGTGCGTGTTCTTGCCATATTTTGCAGATTACTACTTACGGACGTTGCAGGACATAAGGTATGCAAATTAAATTCAAAATAAAGTCCACAACACTGTACGTATAATTACAGACGTTTTATAACGTCAACTATTACTATTAGTTATAGTAGCAAATAGCTTGGCACGACGTCCATCTATAAAGCAGGGACATCCATAAATAGAGTCGCTTAGTTTCTTTGATATGACTTATAATAACGGAACTTTTTATGTAATGATATAACTGTGTTCCGTGTTAGCCACACCATGGATTACTTAACACGAGGTGTCCAGCTTAACTCCTACTCTCCACACATATTTTATTTTTGTGTGTGAAGTCTCGCCTACGCTCTGTAGGATTTTGTTCCATTGACAGTTTTTTTCAATGGTTTCATCATTGTTGTCAGAGATAGGCCTTTTAGTGTAAAAATACCACGTCATTTAAAAATACAATTAATCATAGTCGATGCGGAATTGACATATATTAAAATTGAGATATTTACAAAAATAAACGCACAATGGAATAAAGTGGATAAAAGACTAATCGTTAAACAGGTAACAGTTGTCACGTATTATCAGTTGTAAGTAATTGGGAAACAAATACCCCGTATTTATGAAATAATTACATAGGCCAGATAAAGAAAATGGGCAATTAGTTTGAGAATAGAGAAATCAAAATTAATAAAATACGCACGTAAACATATAAACGTTGCGAAGGGATACACTTTTGGGTAGTAACTTTTTCATAATGCTACCAATAATATTAGAACTAATTACAGTGTTCGAAACTGATGAATGACCGTGCTTACACAATGTGATATAGCCTACAGGAGATACCAGTGTTTGGCGTTTCCGTTTTTGCTCCCAAAAATGATGAACTCAACCTCTTTTTAGATGTGTTTAGAACCCTGAGGTGCGTCCATTATTTGGAGAATAAGCGAATTTTCTTAATAATGATTTATTTGCATGTATACGCCAAAGGATGTAACCACGCGACGCGTTCGACCACCATTTTGCTACTAAATTATTAAGCTATTGTCTAACGGTATAATTTGTATTTTGTATTAGTGCTCATCAAAGCTTTCTAAGTGTTATTAATTAGGCTGATTTCCAGACAATGGCTAAGAGTGACCATTTGCGCAAACGATTCGACCTCTGGGTGATGAACATGTTTAACCTTACTAAGCACGCTTCCAATTTATCTTAAGTCCCTGATTAATTAATTACCTTTATAATATAAATCCTCAATGATTACCCCCAACCACTAGTTTTCATTGCACTTTACGAAGGGTTATCACATGTTTAGCCAGATTTAACACATTACATAACTTATTTTCCAAATAATGCACTTCACAACGTTACACGAAATAGAAACTTACTTTTATTAAATTAAAATAAGCTGGATGATGATTTTTAGTTAAGTGATTAAACTATAGTTAAAACACTGCTGTCAATGTAATGGCAGAAAGTTGTTACGTTAAAATATTTAAAAAAATTTGTCAAAACAACATATTTCTAGTTATTATTATTATTATTTTTACTTGTAGGCCTATATACCCAGTTTTATAAAATCCGTAAAAATAAAATTGTATTTATACGTACTCAAAAGTAAGTGCCGTTTTAAAACGTAATCGAAATTTCTATTCCAAATTTTTACCAAGTACCAGTATTTAGATAATAACAGCTAACCAACCATTGAAGTCTAAACTCAATGATTACATTAGTCCAACCTACACCATGCTAGTTAATTTTTTAAATGATGCTTGAGACGCTCTATTCAAATTTTAATGTTTTTACCTTCTCAGATGTAAGTAATATAAAGTTTGGCGATGGGTAAAAATCGTTGAACCTATACAAGTGGTTTCCAGAGCCCAAACCCGTGGGTCTGTTTTTATTAAATTCAATATGTGAGCATATTTTGCTGTATCTTGAGGTGACTTTAAAAAAAAATTTTAGCTAACTTAAAATTGTGGGGTACCTGCCACAAGACAATTCCAGTTTTCACAAAATCGGCTCTAATGATTATGGTAAAATTTAGAATACGAATAAAACGGTATTGGTTGTCATCTCTCAAAAAAATAAAGTCCAGAGTTATCAGTACAAATTTAAAACATTGGCCCTGGAGCTTTTATAAAATCTACTTCATGCAGTTGTTAAAATTCTGACTGAATGTGAAGATAAATTATCCAAATATTGTGCTACCACACTCCTATTAATAGAAACTTTTTGTTCAACCATAATTTCCAAAAAACCAAAACGAAATTTAACAGCAGTTATTCAAAATTGCTTTTATTAAATATGATTAAACTTAGGACGAGTTTAGGATTTATTTAAATATATAAATGGTTAATTTTACTAACAACTACAGAACTGACATTTTTTGCAAGAACGTATTTGTTTGGTCTTAGTATTAGGCTCTGTGGGTGTGGGGTGTGTGCGTGTGTGTGTGTGTGTGTGTGTGTGAAAGTTAGTGCAATTATTGCGCCGTTTATTATATAAGCTAAGCGAATAACAGTTGAAAACTTTTACACCATTAATATGTCTGCATAAAGTATAGATTATAGATTATACAACACAGAAAACAAAACTAATGGTTTCTTTAAAAATTAAACAATGGGAATCGATTGAAGTCTACTGTGTGCCAAGTCTCGACAGGAAGTTAAATCGAAACAAATGGCTTCCGTTAACAAAGTAAACATAATCAGCCACCAGTTGAGTAAATTCGCAGCATAATCGATTAAAACAATAAAATTTCAATCGATATTGAAGTTGGTGTGGTTTGTGTGTTATGCTACGTTAGACACTGAAACTGGTTCAATTAAAAGCTAAAATTGAGGAATGACATTACCAAAGATAATAAATGGTGTTGGAGGTCGGCTGAAGGTCAACCTAATAAATATTTAGTCCATGAGTTTGATCCTAGAAGGCGTCGTTGTGTCAAGAGTTTATGGGACATCAGATCACTTACTCGTCGCATACAGGCGGTATAACACAGCAGGTAAAATATACCTTAAACTTTTTCACTATAGTTTTCAAACACTTATATGTATTCTTAATTTCAAAAGGTATATCTAATTATTAATAAACTATAGATATAATTGAGCTTGACTTTTGAGATAATATACTTGATAGAATAAAACTTGAAAATAAATTCTCACAAATAGAACGTTTGTTTATTCTAACGATTTTCAACGACAATGTGGTGCACGAGCTACAATAGCTCGTGCATCACTGAAGATGGCGACTTTGTCATTGAAACGCGTTTGAATAAATAAAAGTACAATTTGTGTCAAAGTTTAATTCTATCATTGATCTAGTTGTATAGCAAAACGGCGTCAGGAACACATTTGAAAACAAACAAAGACATGGTTATCTGTTCTTAACGCAACAACCCGTTATGAGCGTAAGTTTGCTAGATAAATAATAGCTTGATCATGATTCGCGAGTAATTGTCGTTCCCAATTTTTCTCAAGATACTTGGTCATCGCAAAAACTTTTTGATGGTCTCACAGGGACATAGGTAACCTGTAATGCAGATTGTGTGATAAACACGGTAACATCAGAACATTGAAGTGTGAAGCGTTGGAACGGAAGAGATTCCTAATTTTTGATCCGACCGTTGCGTCGGGGTAACTATAAGCAGGTTCGTTGGGGAAGCAGGTTCTAAGAGTCACGAAAGACTTGGAACTGGATTGACTAGGATACTGGAAATGCACTAAAAGTCTCTTCAGACAGAGGTCCCCCCCCCCCTAGTGATTACCGCCCGCTTCAATACTACTACTATATATATATATAAATATATATAAGATGGTATCCATGGTTCTTTTTCATTTTTAATTGACAATTGACAGTAACATGTTTGGTTGGTTTTTATTTGTTTTTACGGATGAGTTGACATAGGCTGGAACGTTTTCCACACAAGTAGTAACTACTACTAGTAACTAGACCAACCTTGCTTTATCACAAAATATTGTTACCTACAAATTTTAAGGTAAACCTATACGGTTTATTGACAATGACGACGAAAATTCCTAAAAATCAGGAACCAAATAAAAGAAAACACAATTTTGCACAACCAACGCTATTGAAACAAGACGAATTCAGTTAGTACGTGAACACAAACTTTGGTCACACTGAGAAAAAGGTCACTTTATATACAATGATGATGTCGTTGAAACGTCTTCTCGTTTCAAACAAAGCTGTGGAAGATTGTACGCTTTCTTTCATTTGGTAATTAAAGTTTAATTTAGTGCTAATTTCAAATGAACACCAGAAGGAAAATCATAAGAAAAGAAAAGAAGAGAAGAAATAGGTGAATAAATTACTCTATTTACAAGTAAAGAGGTAATATAGCTTCCAAGATTACTTTTTCATAAAAGAAATGAAACGTGTATAATAAAAACGTCGCGGTGAATTACTATTCCTTTTCAAGGCGTATGAAAGGTTTTTTTTTAATATGCACTGCATTCCTTTACATCTTCACTACAACGATTTAATTTTAATGCACGGCTTTTTTAATTATTGTGATAAATTTCATGAAACGGGGATTTTTTTTCTCCAACGGGCGTTGAAATAACGGCTGTATGTTCCAAATACTGTAAATCGATTGAAGCCAACGTAGTGAGAACAGTCTCGGCAGTTATAACGAATTGAATGGCTTCTGTTCACTAAAGTAAACAATCACCAACCAGTTGAGTCGGTCGATTCACGGCGAGTATTGATTAAAACAACACGCCTTACAATTATATAATACTGAATTTGAATTTTATAACTAGTATTTGCACGCAACTGTCTGCATGGAACTCTGAACATATTTCCTACCGTGGTCGTGGCTTCGCCTAAGTGGAAATCGGGGTTTTGTATATATAGCATCCTTAATTTGCACGGTTTCCCTACTGCGTTAACTACACGATTTGCATTAGTTGTTTAAAACTCAGGACAGCACGTTAGAGAATTTTTTTTATTTAACCTTTTGTAGTTAGAATAATAAAAATACAGGACATTTTAGAACTAAGTCGTTTCCTTCCGTTAAAACAAATTCATTACCTTTCGCCTCAATATAACAGATAAATCAAAATCATTGATATTTGTTACTATCTATCTGCTTGGTATTATTTTGTTTTATTGAGTTAAATTCTCTAAGCCTACCAGTTTGTAAACGCGGTTTTCTTTTTTTAAATACTTTTCTAAAACAGAACGATATGCTTGGTCAAAGTTAAAGCCAACGCATGTCCACGTATTTTCCTTTTTAATCTAATCGACTCGACGTAGAAACGCGAGAGTGTACAAAACGTCCAACTGCCATGATAATTGTTTAGACTAACGTTCAACTGTCGAATTGTAGGTGGCGCTACTGTAGCGTTACTGCTAAGCAGCGGTGCCAAGTTGTGGGATAATTTCATGCGTCGACATCGGGACCAGGGACGTAAGACCGATTCATTTCATGTTTACAGCTCTGCTCATATTAAACGCAACTTATCATTGTCAGTTTATAGGTTTTTAAGCTTATAACTCGAGAACCGCTGAACCGATTTTTCACTGCTATGTAGGTACGATACCTGGTCATATTTTAGACTTTATTTGATTAAAATTAATTAATTAGTTCAGAAGTTAAAACAAAATTTGTCTCCACAGTTTATACGAAAAGTAGAAGTTTCGACTTATTTTACGCGTTTTCTTAAAATTTTCAAAGACAACATAATTTTTTTTTAGTGGAAAGATGATATACGATTCTAATACTATTGGAACAGGTAACTTTTTAGAAATCACTATACAGTGGTTCCAGAGTTATAATTAGTAAATCCAGTTTTGTCGACACATTTTAGGAAATATATGGGTGATGTAATCAGTTATACAGAAACAATTGTTTTTATCAATGACTCAGTTATTTTATCACCAACATTAAAACTAAAGATATCAAAGTAATTATAGTTACAAGAGCAAAATATGTAATATGAGTAAATTTGTTATTAGGTTAATTGTTTTCCAGATATTTAAATGATCAAATGTACGCCATTTTGAAACGGGTTTTATCGAATTAAAACATTTTGCAGGTTGTAAAAATAATGTCAATGAATGTGTACAAAATGTGAACGTCGTATCTAATTCCTTCCTGATATTAGATCCAGATTTTTGTTTATTAGACGCGAAACGAAACGATCATAGGAATAGGATCTTTGAAATTTTTTAATTTTTTTGGAGCACCTAAATCTATTTCTATCATTAAAAAAAATCTCGTAAAACGTCTAGTTTAGTTTTATTTACATTTCCTCATTTTTTAAATTGTGTATCTTTAACGGTTTCAGAGATCAATAAGAGTTTTTTTTTACCGAAAAGCATTTTACTGACTTTTATTTTCCCAGTGTAGTAAGTATAGAGAAAATTACCTGATATGTCATCGTGTATGTATACTGAGCTCAAAAGAATACTTTCGGGGATGTCTGTCGTCCGTTGTTTGTGAGTACTGTCAGCCCAAACGAATGGACCGATTACTATAAAATTAGGTTTGTGGGCACATTTTGGTCATATCCCAATTGATTTTTATCTTTTTTTCGATAACTCATAACTTGAAGTTAGCTGTCATCAGACCAAAACTCAAACGAGTTTGATTAAATTTTGCTAAAACAACTCAAACAAAATTAATTGACTGTCATAGCCCAAAAATATCTGCTTGTAAGTTAACGGTTAAAAACAAAAAAAAAATGTGACATAATTTTTATAAAATATGTAAAATCAGCTTTACTCATTTTGTAATTTTTGTTGTTGTCTAAAATGAGAAGATTAATTACTCTAACTAGTACGGTATATCGAAAGTAAAAGAAAATGACAGTTCTGGAATAATTTACAAAACAGTAAAACAAATTTAACCACTGTAAAAATATGTAATATGTCCACTGTAATAATCGATTTGAATTATATACAATTTACGTTAATGACGAGTTTATGGCATAAGCAAAGCGATTTTAGACTATTTAAATATATAAATATCTGACATACTTTTGATGTAACTTACCAAAATGAAGAAAAACCATTTTCAACACATGCTCTACAATATCGACAAAGTATTGAACATTGTTCTGACATTAAGGCCATAAAACAATTACCTCCTGGACAAACAAATTGAAATTACTTAAAGTAGGTTAGCTTACCAACTAATACTATAATAAACAAAAACAAAAACTAACAGATTTTATGATAAATAAAATACAGTAAATTAATAATGGTAGTGGTATAAATATAACAGCTAATCGACTTTCTAAACATTTTTGTAATTATAATTCTTTTTAAAGAAACTTAAATATAATGTATTTTCTCTTACTTTCTAACACATATGTCAAGTATGTAATAAACGATGTCTCAAATTTATGCCGGACAAATTAGTTTTGATGATCCCTGAGTGAGAAAAAAAAACTTTTTTGGAATGATGTCCGACTTTCGTCTAGAGCTCAAACAAATGTCGCTATGTTTATCAATTTGGAGAGCACAGTTGCCGAAAGTGCCGAAGTTCGAACTAATAAATCGTCACAGATTACGCAGTTTCAAGCTCGGTTAGTGGCTTTGATTTTTCCCATAAGTGACCTACTCCCCCGTAGTCATTTGTCTAAAGGAAAAATAATAATAAAGACGTTAACAACAATAATAATAATACACACTGAATTATATATTTAGGAATAATTGGCTATATTTTCGATAACTTTATTATCACATAATAATGATTTTCTGAAAATAGGTTTCAACGATTTTGTGAAGACACCACACGTATTGGTTGCCATCTCTTAAAAAACGTTGGGCTGAGAATAATTACTAAAAAACCAACAAATCGTCCACGAAACTGTTATAAAATATCTATTTTATTAAAATCAGTTTTAATAATGCCGTTCACATTTCTGTGACATGTGTAGCTTATAACCCTAACTTGCGACCAAATCATAACTAAAAGAAAATTCACACAATTCAGGCATAATTGGTAAAAAAGGATGACCACCATCATTAACAAATCGATTTAATTAAATATATGTTTAGTATATTACTGTGTTGTGACAAATTCGAAGTAAGCTTAAACTATTACTATTAATATGTAAATATTTGTTCAAAATACTATTTATACAAAAGTTTGCAGTCTATACCAATAACAAATAATAAAACATGTATCACTCATATGAAATATATAGTTATAAAGAAAATTACATTTTTTGAGTGACGCCAAAGATTTATGTTGTTGTTAGTATTTGATTTGATTTGATTAACATTTTATTGTTTGTTTTTTGGTAAGCTCTCTTTATTTTTTTATTGTAGAAAACAGTGTAGCACAAAATGAGGTATTGCTGGTTGTACTGTATATATCTTGTCGTTTGTCATAGCCTTATAAAAAAGAAGATAACATAAAGACCTTTAATAACGTTAAAAGTCAGAAAAGAACAAGAGTTGGTCAAGATAGACATGTTACTTAGGATCCCTCGGACCCGTTCTCACTATCGTGAATCACTGAAGAAGATATATAGGATATTGTATGTAACTTGTAACATGGTTTAACAAATTTGAAAATAAAACTGACAATAATTGGGCCGTTTATTTACACACCAATACAGTGAGCCCAATTATACCTACGTTTAGAATCGGTGCACATTTCGTGTTTTCTGGTGATTAAAAGGACGTAAAAAACCAATGTGATTACCGAGGAAGCTAGTTATAAACTGTTTTTAATCGAATTTACCTAAGCAAATATTTTAGAGATATTATACAACTATGCGATGTATGAGGAAGCATTGTTTCATTTCTTTGGCAGTTAGACTTTAACATTAGCTTAGAGTACTGGATGTGCGTTACTCTCCGATAAACAAGGGTGACATCTTCGGTTAAATTTACAGTTAATAAATTAAAAGAAACATCTATTTTCACTGCAACAATTTCATTTTAAAAAACGACGACATTTCAACAATTGAATTGAGAATAATTGAGAGCGTAGTTTTTTGAGGTAAAGTTTTTGTTGTATAAATAACTATATTTCTTTCACTTACTAGTCGATAAGAGACTAATACATTTCTTATAAACCTTTTGAAACTTATTTACGACGTCCCCTAAACTGAAATACTATATTTAAGAAGTTTAACACAAAATAACTTTAGCACTATGCAGTACATTATACATTAGCATAGCACTTAAGGTTACAATCTTTTGAGTCCTTTCCTAAAGCTAATGTTATCCAGAAGTTGCAAAACCTCAATTTTCACTTTTCACTGCGAACCACTTGACTGGTGACATTTTCAGACCTTAAAAGGATACTATGGTAGACTTGAAATTTTCCAATATGGCTCTAAGCTGCACTACTCCATTGCTGAATTCTACAGGACCATACAGGCTTCGACGTTTATTTCTAAAGAAACAGTTTATTATAACTGAAAATTGAGACTTTCTTCCAAGCGACAATACATCTTGACATAAAATCCAGATTTTTGTCTTTTTTACGTGCTCCATACATCGAAGCCTCCTTGACATAAAGTCCAGATTTTTGTCTTTTTTACGTACTCCATACATCGAAGCCTCAAATTTCAAAGTCTTTGCAGTTGGCCTATTTGTATATATTCATTTGTTGTATTACGTATTAATTCTACTTATATGTAAAATCAACATGTGCGGATTTACTTTTATTTATTTTACCTCTCCACTTATTGATCCAGATATTTATACTTTGTCTCTTGCTTGTTGAAGGTTTCTGACTGCTTAGTCACTAGTATTGCCAATAGTTACGATATTTGAGTAAAGACGGCTTTTTTAACATTGTCAGTCCGCATAAGATCACAAGTACGGAATAGAACTGACAATAAGACACTATCTTGGTTTTACACCAGCTTTTAGTATTGTTCATTTTGGAGTTTTTGCCCTCTAAACCAAACACCTTTCAGTTAATTAGGATTTTAATATTTCAGAATACTGTTTTGGTAAAATAGATAAGATCTTATTGCATTTTATTATGATTGTTATTGTGTGAATCGTTTAATGGCTAATTATAAAATGTTAACTTTACTACAACTTCTCTTTCAGACGATAAAAAGCTCATAATAGTGTTTAGGTTTTTATATCCTTGTAGCATACAATTTCCATTTCTTATGATGAACATGTCTTAATAAATTTATAAAGAAAGGCGAGACACATAGTCTCGTCCTAATTAGCAACAAATGATGGAATGCATTTTGTCTTAATTTAATGCTAAGCTACGTATCTAATTAGCTCCCTCGTAACTACATCTGCATAGGGATTTCACCTCTGCATTATGAAAGACCTTCTATATATTATAAGCATTTGGTTTGTTATGGTTCAACAAATTAAGTTGATATTTATTGCAAAATATATCCATATTTAAATAGATGTTAGAATTATGGTTATTAATTGCTGTATACAAAATAACCATAGTTTACTGTTTATATGTTTTAGAGTTAAAAAATTGAGAATGAATATTTTTTTTACTTTCTCATAACTCGCCCCCCCCCCCTCTGCATTTCGTCGTATAGGCAAAGCACGTATTACAAACGAGATATGGGAATAAACTATACAGCTGGGATCTAATAGTGAGAAAGAATAATATTTGTTTTTTATTATAGACATGTTACTAGTCCAAATGTAACGAATTTGAAAGGTTAGACGTGTTTTCTACAAACTTTAATAATGTACAGTGTCAACTAGATAACACAAATGTAATTACAAACCTCATAAAATTTTCTATATATTGTCTAAAATTTGAGTAAATATAGAAATAATGAAATTGTTACAAAAGTTTACAGTATAATTAAAGTGTATAGTTGTCCAAACATTAGAGCACAAATATTCGTTACCACACGTCGTTAAAAATGCGTTGTAAATTTATTGGACAGTATCGTTTCACCTACAATCTAAACTACAGATTTCTAAAGCATTTAGTCTTAACCAGTTCTATATATAACACATTAGGTTAGTTTCATTTAAGCAAAGTTTGGGTTATTGATCCAAGTGGTTAAACAAAATTTTCCACTGGCTGTACCAGTGGGACAGTATAAAAATAATTACTCTTAAAGTACTAGTAGAGTTTAGAGGCCCAGTAAGAAAAATTTTAAAATGGCAAAATATGAGGGCCACCGGAGTAAGTCAAAAGGGGCACCGGAAAAAATTTGAGGGGGAAATGAAAAAGACCCCTATCATCTGTCAGTCTGTCTGACTGTATTAAGTTGTTGTATATTAAAATAAATCAAAAAGTTTATATGATAACTTCTTCACAACAACTTGTTCACCCATACATACATCCACAAAACCAAACAGCATACTACACAAAATAATATTCGGCTACATTACGTCCAAAAGATTTTTAATATTACTTGATGTAGACTGGGAGGTTGAGGTTTAGGCTCGTTGCATTTTCGGGAGGGTGAAGTATATACTGAGGTTCGGGTAGGTTGGTCGACATGGGGAATGGTGAGGACGGGTTGTAGCACGTTGTTGGCCCTGAAAGGATTGAAGGTATTACCTTTTTGTTGGGCCTGAAAAGGACCAGTCGGTCGGACGTTTCTAGAGCACCACGTAAAGTGGGGCTCTCGGACTCTCGGACCACCGGGTTTGGGGTTGGGTAGTTGGACTGGTCGGATGGGTATGAAGATGAGTTTGGGGAAGGTGTAGGCGATTTTGGCGGAAATCCTTTTGCTGGGGGATTGTCTCCTTGCCTTTAGGAGGCGATTCGCCGCTTCTTGTTGGTATTTGGTATCGAAAGGATGTCAACTCACTACGGCCGGCGCCAAAGCACGTTCAATTTCCTTTTCAAGAGGCAATGTGGGTGAGCAGCTTGCAGCCGTTGCCCGGATTTCTCCGATTAATTTCCCTGACGAGAGGCCACGGGGTGATGTCTTGGAAAAGCGGCGATCTCTGGGGGTCGGTTGGCAGGACGTTCCAGGTTTTGACCAAGTTCCTGTGAACCAAAACGTATATTGGATTTAGACAACAGGTAGGGGGCGGGGGCTCAATTTATCTTGTCAAAGGTGAGAAAATCGATGTGTAGGTGAAGCGTTCTCTGTGTGGTTGCAGTGCTTGTTGATAACTCTCTCTTGAAGTGAAGAGTAGGGTAAAACCGGTCTGGAGGAGAAGTGATTTTTTTGGCGTTTTTCAGTCGGTAATTAAACAACTTTCAGCTTATTGTTCTCTATTTTTCCCGTAAGAAACAATAAGCTGACCATTGTATAAGAGCTACATTGATACGAACCAATCAGAGAAGTGGTAAAATGTGTTTGATTCCGGAGTATTGTGGCGGGGCGCTATTGTTGTGTAGTCGAGGAATTATAGGCGCCCTCGTTACCTACCTGAAGCTGTCGCCCAATCAAAAACAAGTTACGACTACGGGATTTGTGAAATGGTATTGGCCGAAGCAAAGCCGTTTAAAGGCCGGAGAACTGACGTGGAGGGCTAGTGGGTGTGTTGGCAGTGTTTTGTGGTGAAACTAGTCGGGTGAACTAATTCCCGGTTGAGATGATATTATCAACTTATATAAAAATTAAAAAAATTCACTATAGCCGATTTTGAGGGAATAAATTTGGATTATTTCGTTTAAATTATCGAAAAAATCTCGATTTGATCATAAATTTGAATAAAACTTATTACACCTGTAGTGTAGATACAGTCGGCGTATACTGTTCCAAAAATCACTTCTTTGCCCACTCACCACCTAGGATACCTTTTTGACTCTCTTGGACATATTGACTACGTAATATGTTCTAAAATTTCTACGTAACCGGAGAAATTATTTTATTTTAAATTTACTTTCAAATAGCGTTGTTTAGTACAAATATGTCATTTAAATTATTGAGTTACGTGATGACACACTAAGATTCCTCAGTGAGAATATATTAACCGTGAAGGACACTATGAAGGTGAAGGACCTCGGCGACATAATTGCATTCCAACTGTCACAGTCTTACATTTAATCGCATAACGGAAATATTTTGTCAGGAATTTCATTACAAGCATCTTTCAAGAAAAATTGACTTCAATTGAATTATGACTGAAATAAGAAATATAATTTATTAATATTTGTGCAAGCATTCAGTCTGAGGTAAAAAAGTATCGCAGCCTTTTTCCTAATAAAGCTGATAAATGAAGATATCAGTTGACTGTAAAAATGTAACGGAGTAAATCTCGGTCGGATAATGGAGCCTTGTTTGGATAAATTGCCAACTTTCCTCTTTTGAATTAATCTTGAAGAGTAGATTGAACACCTCCACCTCCTCCTCTTTCTGTAGATTGCAGTGTTGGAATAATTTGCTTACAAAGATCATTGCCTCTTTATTCATAAAAGAGGGGAAAGATGATGTCTCCAGCCGAGAGAATTTGATTAGCATTTTGCGAACTCAAGTCTTGAAACAACACCCGAACACTGCAGAGGTTAATACTTTAAAAATGTGTCAGTTATTTATCTTCAGGACATTAAGCAGATCCCCACCCCTTAACGCAACCGATACAAAGTATTTTCTTTATTCGCCTTTGCTCGCCACAACTTTGATTAGACGTTAAATTAGTGAATATTGTTTATTAAATTTTTTACCTCTCATTTTTCTGGTCGTGTTTTGATTTATGGACATATTTATTTTTAAGTCTAAGGAATATGAATGATCTAAGGTCATTTTGTGAAATAACTTTTGACGTAACCTGGGTGTTGGTGTCGTAGGCCGTCGGGAGCGACGAGAGGGAGAAGTGTAGAGGAAGGTTCGGATAGGTGGATCGAGCAGCTGGGCAGTTGGTGCGAGGAATGGTGCGATGATTTACGGCACGCTCGTTGGCCCTGAAAAGGACTACTCGGCTAAATATAAAGAAACAAATGTAGTTAACCTAGAGCAAAGTACATTGTAGCTCTAAGGTCACCGGGGTAGGGATGGGTAAGAATCGGTATTTTCGGAAATGGTGTGACTAAATATGTTTTGTTTGGACCTTAGAGGAAACATTGTAACCTAATTTCATTAAATCGTGAATTTAATGACGGTTACCTCATATACCATATAAAAATCTTAATAAAATAAGTCCACCAGTTAGTGTCGGCTGTACACCACTGAACAGACGATAGACAACCAGACAGACTGACATTGAAGACCTCAAAATCTATATTTCAGGGAAAAGCAGACATCCATTTTTTGACAGATCGAATAATTTTATACTACCTACAACGTAAGAAAGTATTTGTGAGGAAGTAAAAATCTACAATGTTAAAAGTTTAAAAACTAATACCTCATGTTTCTAATAAAATACTTCTAATATAATAGGAACAAGTCAGCTGATCAAATACTTGAAATATCGAACGTACAGATATTGAAGTTTGGACTATACAATTCACTTTGGATTTAGGAAATGTTATTATCTTTTTCTATTAGACGTTAACAATGTCCAAACAGCGTAAACTTAAAACGTTCACTCACAACAAAAACTGTTTTTGTCAAACACAAAATTTGGAATCGATGGAATGTCTCCCTTTTTGTTAACTCATTTTGCTTGTCTTTAGACTACCACCAGTTTATTTACTGTCTATGGACATCAGATACTTGTCAATAACACTAGGAAAATTAACAACTTGCAAAAAAAGGCCAACTACATTGGCGATATTTCAGAACGTGGAACTACACAGTCAAAAAGCATTAACAACTCGCAGAAAGGTTCGCATTGCTACAGATTTATTGGAGATCGGACTTATGACTTAGCAGTAAATGTGGCACTTGCTTAATTTTCTGATCATCCAACGTATATAACACCTCAATAAATTTCTAAAACAGTATAAATATTTACAAATGTAAAAAACCGATAAATTAATTCACTTGTAACTTGTACTTTCAATTATAGGTATTATTTTTTTTTTTTTTGAATTAGTCTAAGAAAGATTTGAAAAGAACAGCTTAAACTTAAAATGACTACTCGAATAAAGTATGTGATATTTTGGGTCACTAAAACATGCAAATTAATGGAATATTCCCCTTTCTTGTCAACCCTCTTTGCCTGTCAACTTCCTTTGCCAGTTCATTTACTAACTCTGCGTCTACGGATATGAAAGATCCATACACAATGCTAATTACTACTATATATAAATACTGTTGGGGTTCATCAGAAGCTTTTTACAAAGTGTTACAAATAATATTAATAGACATACACGTACTAATAATGTGTATTATATGATAATCTCATGTTTGGTATAATATAAGTATTAATACAATTGAGACTCATCATAAAGTACAAGTCAGGTGATCAACACATTGAGTGAAACATTACCAGGGCTATCCAGAAAGTAACAGACGTTTTGAAATAAAATATAAACAAAGTGAAAAAAAAAACCAATTTTTACTATATACATTTTGAAAGTAAACTCTTAAGCTATTTTTCTACATAATCGCCATATAAATTAATGCATTTATCATAACGTGGTACAAGCTTTTCAATGCCCTCTTTGTAGAAATTTGCCGCTTGCGAGTTCAACCACTGGTTTACACCGGCATGGAGTTCAGCGTCAGTGTCAAAGCATTGCGTAGCGAGCCATGTCTTCACCACTGGGAACAGATGGTATTCGCTCGGCGCTAAATCCGGGTTGTACGGCGGATGATTGAAAACTTCCCATCTAAAACCGTCAAAGAGCTCCTGGGTATCCTTGGCCGTGTGTGGACGTGCGTTGTCGTGAAAAAACAAAACTTTCCCGCTAAGACGCTGTTTTGTAACGCGCGTCTTAATTTTTGGAGTGTTTCACAATAATTTTTTACCAACAAAAACCTTATCACCTTATCACACCATGCACTTCACAACTGGCGGGATTTACAATCACAGCGCTCATTTTAAAACTTCACTGTATACAACAATACAATAGGAACGATGCTCTAGCTACCACGGCTGGTTGCGTACTGAGTGTAGAAACATTCTGACGCCAAGATGGCGGCGCTAGCCCCGCCCACTGCCGCGCCAGGACAAAACATCTGTTACTTTCTGGATCGCCCACGTATATTAGGATTTAGGACGTCTTATTATTTTTGTCTATTAAAAATTATGAGCCCAAAAAAAGATTAAAAGACCGACGAACGGCGTAAACTTAAAATGTGCACAAAAATTATCCGCAAACAAATATTTTCCGTTATCAGTCAACTCCCTTTGCCAGTTCACTTCCTGACGGTGTGTCTATGAGTACCAAAGATATATCAACAAAGCCATCGATCAACAACACTAGGAAAACTAGTGACTTGGAAAAAAATAGTCTTTTATAGGTAAAATTTCAGTCCATAAAATAAGCTGAAAAAGCCTCCCACTACCACTAACAACTGGACGTGTTACTGTAGATTTATGAACAAAACTTTTATTGGCAATAAAAGATATTTTCACCCAGTGTCAAACCACTAAATAGTATATTTCATCACTAGGACCAAAAGTGAAGCTTTTCAATACAAGCTCAAGTTTAACGGCCGAGGCTGGAAAATGAGCGAGAAAAGCTTCTTTTGATCCAAGTGATGAACTATATTTTTCGTTATACTGCAAACAATATAAAATATCAATTTAAAAAAAAAATGTATAACCTATTTACCTTCAATCGATGGTAACAGCTGTTTTAACGGTTGTTTACAATCGAGAGTATCGGTTGTTTTTATAGATGCTTTACAATCTTTACTTAATTCGTATAAACGAAGTAACAGCTGATGACCTCGGCCTCAGCTGATGTTTTTAGGACTAAAAAGAACAACTTTAGCATCTCAATGCATGTATTGAAAACGGATGTTTTTGAAGCAGTATGACGAAAAATATTTTATTATTTCTTTGTACAATGTATGTCGCTTTAATCTTGGTACATATTCAATTCATTTCGATGAAACCCGTTCTGCCCGACCTTCAGTATGTATGGAAGTGAAGGAAATGGTTCTTGCGAAAGCAATGCTAGCTCACAAAGTCAACACTCAGAAACGTTATTGAACTCAGATTATCTCAAGATACACTCCACAAGGCAAGATGGTTTCATTCTTCTAAGCTACACGTGCTAGATAAGGCAAAACCAGATGATCCTGATTCAAGAGTGCCTGGATATTTCACTAAAGTGTGTACTATTTAGGGAGGATTGTGTCTTGTATATATGTAGCCATCGAGTGTAACGGACTACCAGACCACTCGTACAACATGTATAACGACCAATCAAATCAGTTTAAACACTTTGTTCCAACCGAAACCTCATTATTTCGCACCTGAAGAATCTAAAATATATTTTTTTTCACAACACAGGACTCCAAGGAGTAGGGGGTGGAGTTGGATTTTAGAAGAAAAAAATGTAGCCTGAAGATAGGTCGAGTGATATAGAATTTCAAAGGTATTTTAAAAGTAAACGGTTTAAAGAAAAGAACTGGGACTTACTTTGACCCATTTTAAGATGGTGACCCTAATTTAATAATTAATTATTATTTAAAATCATTGAACGATTTTATTATCAGAAACCAAGTTTTTACGAAACATTGCTAATAAGACACTTTTTGAGACGATTACTTTTTGACAAGTTTTCTAAATTTACACAAATGGATTGCGGTGTTTGAAAAGCTCAAATCGTAATACAGTATATTAAAATAGCAAGGTAGGCCGTGTAGCATCTCAAAGCTGGAATTTTTTATATTTGAATTTTGGTCATATCTACAATAATTTTAAAATTGGGGGCAAAATTGAATTTTACATTTTCATACACATTGAACCAAAAATGGTTCTAAATTACTCTTCTTTAAGTAGGATCGCTGACCATTTCATGATCTCTTGTATTATTTTCAAATGTAACTACAATTTGTGTATTATAAATTCGTTAATACTCATGCTTCACAGTTTAAGAATATGATGCATAGTTTCATATTGATTTCCACTCGTAATTTACTAAAGTTCCTCTTTCTCGCTCCAACGCCAACGTAAAACAACAAATATTTGCATAAGCTTGGGAGTTGGTTGTCGATTTACATTGCGAGAGAACCCTTACACATTTAAGAACCCATAAATATTAGGGCCTACTAACCAAAAATTATTTTTAAAATAACTTCAATAGAATTAAAAGACGCTGAAATTTATTTTCTGACCGATAAAAAGTTTTTATTTAAAAAAAAAATCACGTTATCTAACTGCTTTGATACATACTCGTATAGGATGTTTCACGAAAAAACGGGAGGGGGAATTCAGGACGAGTTCTACTGGTGAAAATAATAAAAAAGTTCCTATGTTTTATAAAGTTCATTTATTTTGGGGTCTATATGTACTGCGTATGTGTGAGAAAGTGAAAATACTCCAAAAAATATTAAATTTAACTCTGCATTTGGACAAACCTAATTCGACATTTTGTTAATTGGTCCTAATTCAAATTATTCGTCTTTTCCTTGATATTTTGAAAAAACATACGATCCAGAGTGAGTTTAGATGAAACTATTATTAAACGTTTTAAGAGCGATTATCTATAATTTTCGAAAGAATTAAACTTCTATTAATCATTCAGTTTATAGGAACTTCCTTTATGTTCTATAGTGCAAAAGATTAGATAAAGTTATTTAGTGTATAGCTTAAATTATTAGTGAATGTTATCAAATTTCCTTATGGATACGGCAACCAACACTATATCACAGCCTTTGCTTAGAGCCATAAAATTACACACCGATCTTGAATTGCTTTGGTAAAACATCGTTAACTATCTTTTACCTTGTACAAAGTCATTAACCAACTAAATCTTTTAAACGGTTTCAAAATTGAGGTAGTTAAAAGTTACCTTATATCTTGTGGTAGTTATACCCCTTTTTCTATAATACAGGGTTCTTCAAAAAGTACTTTACAATTTAGTAAAATTCATATAAATTTATTCAGGTGGTTAAAAAAAAAAAGCTGCAGTTTATTCAAAGCTGATTTTGGTGTCATTTTATAGCATAATACATTAAGTTTTTTACGTTAAATTAGTTAGGTTCAATGCAACTTCCATTGATCATTTTTCAGACATCCCATCTCAAGTCGATTTATTAAAGAAGTTAACTTTTGAGCTATCACGAACATGTTCCAAGGACTTTGCTGCCCCAAATCTAACAGTTGTGTGTATTCACTTTACCACTTACATGGAAATTCGACTTTTCACTTTGTCAGTTTGGCAATTCTATAAAAAAATTGTACATGTTTACGAACTGATATCTTAAAAAGCCAAGTTGCCAGTTTGGGAATTCTATAAAAAAAATTGTATATGTTTACGAACTGATATCTTAAAAAGCCGAGTTGGCAGTTTGGGAATTCTATAAAAAATTGTATATGTTTACGAACTGATATCTTAAAAAGCCGAGTTGCCAGTTTGGGAATTCTATAAAAAATAAAATTGTATATGTTTAAGAACTGATATCTTAAAAAGCCGAGTTGACAGTTTGGGAATTCTATAAAATCTCAGAAAACCGTAAATTCTCATAATACAAAGAAATCAGAGTTTAGAACGCATTTCTCTTACGTCAGCGACTGATAGCTGCGTGTCAAATAGACTTTATAAATAGATAATTCGACTTAGATGCGAGTATATTTCTCCTTGTAGCAAGTCTTTTTATTAATCAATACACTAGAGTATTAAAGCTATTAAATTGTCCCCTACTGGCTGTGTGAAGGACTAATCGATGACGCTAAGTCGTCGTTGGAGGAGTTTCTTGTTATTAATAATAACAAAGCACGCTCTGAATTATACGTAATGAGATATTGTAAATAACATGTTTACTTTCTCAAACATACGTAATTCAGAGAACGTTATGTGTCGTGTAAAAAAAAAAAAAATGTTCTCTGTGTTTTATTTTTTACGGAAATATCCGTCTTGAGATATCCTAATAGTTTATGAAACTATCTGACTGTCGTTTGTGCAGTGTTTAAACGAGTATACCGATTTTGATCAAATTTGTTATATGGATATAATACAATTTGGGGATAGCTATCGTAAGATCATAACTCAAAATCGAAATATAACGTTTTAGGCAGGACTCGTAGAGTTTTTGATAAAATGTAGCTTATATGGACTCAAAAAAAACGTACTGGTCGAGATGGTGACAAGGCATTTTAGTATAAATCAAATGTACAAAGATATTTGCAATTAAAGAATAGATATTTCGATTGTAATAAAAAATAACTATATTTTCTAAATGAACTGTGTACTAATTTTCTCTCGAGTGCATGTACATACAAAAACATATTTGTAGGTCTTTTTTTTAACCATAAATCTTCTGTCAAACACAGGTCTAGAAATCAAACTTTAGGCAAATTACATTTATTGCGTCAGTGATAGGATAAATAGCTGCGAATTTCGCTGTTGTGCCAAATTTGATTGACGCTTCGTCTCAAACGGACCTCGTAGTGTTCAAATCTAAATACAATCTCAACTCACCAAAGTAGCTCCGTTACGATTCGAAATTTATTGAAATCTAGAAAAAACTGACAAAGTTTTTTTTTTTTTTTTTTTTACCCTGAATATCAATTTTGGGGTTTGGTGATCAATAAGTTTTGTTTGGCTCCTGGAGACAGCAAAAATAAAACAAAAGCCGTATTGAAGGGAAATTCATACTGAAAATTATCAAAATTGGACCAACAGTTTATTTCAAAACCTTTGAAGGTTTACAATGGTAATATTTATCGAGGGTTAAACCAAGCGCATAGACATCTTTTAAAAATCAAATTATTTTTTTAAAGTATTACTTTCCCAGCTAAAACCTTTGTTTTCTTTCCTTAGCGGCTTGCAATCAACAGTAGACAATGCAACCACACCATTTATCTGTTTATAGTAGACCCTGTATATAGGGGCTTTAGTAGTTATGCGCAGGTTTAATTCCAGCATTTTAGGACTAGCATATTAGGAACTTAGGTAACCATTTTGGGTCAATAATAAAAAGTCAGGCTTCCCAAGTGTAAGTAATACATACTCTAGCGCACGCTATAGTGTCTTGTATACAGATTGATATAGGGTCCAAAACCAGGCCAAAATTTATTGTTTCTCCAGCAAACTCAGAACAAGTCTAGACAGTAGAACCAGTTGGTCTGTCAAGTAACTTCAACTTCGGTCTGGCCAGCTGACTTTTTCAGTTCACGTAGGCTTAGACTAATATTCAATACTTCAATCTCACCCGCAGACATCTCTAGCTCACCGAGACTTGGACCACCCCATCATCCGATCACACCAGCGACATTACCAACTCGCTTAGACTTGTACTAACAACCGCTAATTTGGCCTCATATCTGATCATTCGATCTCACAAGCGGATATCTCCAGCTCACCTAGACTTGGACTATCCCCCCATCATCCGATCACACCAGCGACATTACCAACTCGCTTAGACTTGTACTAACAACCGCTAATTTGGCCTCATATCTGATCATTCGATCTCACAAGCGGATATCTCCAGCTCACCTAGACTTGGACCACCCCATCATCCGATCACACCAGCGACATTACCAACTCGCTTAGACTTGTACTAACAACCGCTAATTTGGCCTCATATCTGATCATTCGATCTCACAAGCGGATATCTCCAGCTTACCTAGACTTGGACTATCACCCCATCATCCGATCACACCAGCGACATATCCAGTTCGCTTAGACTTGTACTAACAACCGCTAATTTGGCCTCATATCTGATCATTCGATCTCACAAGCGGATATCTCCAGCTCACCTAGACTTGGACTATCACCCCATCATCCGATCACACCAGCGACATTACCAACTCGCATAGACTTATACTAACAACCGCTAATTTGGCCTTATATCTGATCATTCGATCTCACAAGCGGATATCTCCAGCTCACCTAGACTTGGACTATCACACCAGCGATATTTCCAGCTCGCTTTGACTTGACTAACACCCAATCATACGGGCTCATCAGCAAACCTCTCTAAGTCTACCCATCTACACCTTTTCAGTTCGACCTGTTCCAATATCTAGGATTGAAGCCGATGAGAGGAATATCAGTACTAGATTTAACACTTAAAAATAATATACGTACGATTTTCATATAACACATTACCTTCTCTTTTACTGACCCAACTGTTGAGATAAATAATTATAGTCCTCTCCAAAGTTATTGAGTTCAGTAAGTAAAGGGTTCCGTACCAGATATATTGTCGATCGGACAACGAAACTGGGAGTAATCTGCTTGTGCGAGGACACTTTCTGCCAGTAAACTTGCTCTCAAAGGTCTAAACCGAAAAAGTCTACCAAATAGTTACCCTTGAAAACTAAACCAAACTGGTGATTATATTGAAGACTAACCTCCTCCCAAAAGAGGTCTCTCCAAGCCCGAAGCTATTTTTAAAACCACAGAAGTATCTAAATACAAGCTCCCAACGATCGCCCTACACACGAACTGTATCTTAATTTCAACGTGGGCCCTTTTAAGGACCACGCTAAATTCCCTTCGTCCCTCTCCGCACTGTATATCAGCGACTCACTCCAAAGCTTAACTCCCCCACCCCACCCCACTGTAACAACTTTTTTTTCTCTTCCTTATCTCCCACTTGGGTCGATTTGTGATTACTTAAAAGAGAAAGCAGTCTTCGTTCGTTTACAGGCACGGGCTTTTGATAATACATAAAAGAGGAAAATTATACTACATCAAAAAAAGTTGTAACACAAGGAATTACACTTGCTACACAAATCCAAACCAAAACGATGATTAAATTAAATGTAATAAAATGATATTAAATAAAAGTAAAATATTACAACTAAGTTAAGGTACCTTATTTAACAAAATGACTGACATATACATAATTAGCGTTTAACACTACGGTTCTCAAATCAACGCTAGACCACAGATATAAATATACTTTTAGTTACAACGTTATGGATGTATATTGCTAAGCCACAATAAGTCCAGACAATAAACCGCCAACCACAGGAGAGGAATTTACACAATGTACAACGGCGAACAAACATTGCACTAACATTTTCCAAAAAAATGCAGGTTCCTTATTATTGGCTAAGGAAGTGAAATGGAAACACTGAAGACATTTGTCAAAGTTAAATATCAAAAATCGGTACCATAGATGTAAATAAATTTGTCTGAAATGAAAAGGTTTGTATAACGCATACGAAATAAATGAAAGTTCTCTAGTTAAAATGGAGGGGGGGGGGGGTAAAATCAACAGTTTCAGAAATTTAGTTCACATTTTTAACATCTGAAAGTAGACAGATTTTTATCGTTCAATAGACATTCAAAACTATTCATTTTTTAAATAAATCCAAACTGTTCAACATTATTTTCTTCAAAGATTATTATACCAAATTCAAGAATCTATTTTCATATAATTCCGATTTATTGCAGAATACGTTATATTATGCGTCCAACTTCATGATACGTAGATTAACAACAATATGGAAGTAATTCCTTACTAAGTAGAGTTTTAACGAGAATAAGGACTCGGGCAATGTATTTCATCGATTAGACTTCGTAACATTGCGGGTTCGCATGTTGGTTGCATTGATTCAGTCTTCAGAGGCCTGACTGTACTGGTCGATACCGCTACTCTGTCCTTCCTCCTGCCTACTTTAACAATAGCCTACTCTTATTCTTAAAATCGTCTCAATTCTGATTACTTAGAATAAAGTGCCACGAATCGACTCTGTTCTGTTCTTCTTAGTCTATACGATTTTCAAATCTAATTACGTATTTCAATAAAGAAAAAGTAAAAATTAAATTGTGTATAACATCGTATACATCGTCTCATCAACACTTTAAAACACACATATTGCAAATCGACACAAACATATATTGTAAACTTAATCATTAACGAATAGATTTATAGGTGTACAAACATTGAACTAGCCTTCTTATACAATCATACGCAAAACCCAACCTTAAGCATAAAGTGTTCGTTCGTTGTCATCTCCAAATAAACTGTGCAAAAACATTGCACAAACTTTTTTTACCCATCCTCAAAGTCAAATTATAACCAACCAAAACTATTTGCCATTAAGAATGTCAGTTGTTGGTCAAAATGTACCTCAGACATATTATATACTTAAATAGGGCCTATACTTAAATCCCCTTGAGACATAAACTTGCTTCATTTGTGCTATAAACGAAAATAAATTGTAACTAATTGAAAAGGAGTTTTTGTGACTGCACAGGGACTTATTCTCGTTGTCATTATATATAGCGCATAACATGACCCCGACAGACAGGCATATAAATAAAATTCACTGTTTTGGGGTAAAGAAAACTGGTATTTTCATGAAAAACGTATTTTCTGATTTATTAATTTTAACTTGTAACAAAATTGTACAAATAACACGGATTGTATGTAAGAAAGTTTTGTTTTATAGGAAACGAAGAGTGTTCAGGAAAATTCATACGGATCCAGTTTATTGTTAATTATTTCCTAACAGTAATTGTCTTTTAAAGTAAATATACGCCCTAATGACAGAGATTCATCAATAATCCTGACTAGAAATTTTAATAGGGAGAGAGGACAAAAAGTTGTGTTTAGAGTAATTACAGACCACAATAATGTACAATATTTTAATGCGTCATTATAAAATAATACACTCAAGTAATTTATATTAAATATTTGTAAAGCAATAACGTTGTGGCTTTCATTTTATCCGTCAATCTGATATATATTTTAGAATAGGAAAAAAAGTCGGAAAACACTTAACATTTTAGTTCAAGAACACCATACGCGATATTGATTGCTTTAGCAAAATATAATGGAATAAAGATTACTACCACATATTTCGGGAGGGTGTCAAACGAGATTCCTAACATAAAACGTATAGAGAAAAGGATTGTTGCATGAAGAAAAGGAAAATAGATTACAAGTCATTCATCGTCTAACTATTAACAGCAATATCCCTTCTATCCTAATTGATATTAGAACTAAGTGTGGTACAGGATTTAGTTCACGAACACTTTAGTTTACATTGATTTGGCAACGAAACAATTGAAAAATAAATATTACCATATGTTTTTAAAGGATGCTACGTAGATATGCATTTAAAACAAATGGGAACTCTATGGTATATGAAGACTGGGTAAACAGACTGTGACACATCATCTAATCCTAACACCAATATGGCTTATATCCTTAGTTATATTGAGACTTGCAACATTTAATCTATGAATTTAGTATGTATTTATTTAGAGACAAAATTACGGATTATTACCATAATATATTACCATTTCCAGAGTGTCAAACGAAATGTGTATCTAACATGTGTAGAAGCAGGGATGATACAAGAAGAATGAGTTAAATAGACTTTGACACATTCATCAACCAACAATAAACACCAAAATCGTTTCTATACTCCCTGGTATTGAGACTAGGTGTGATGCAGTAGTTTATTTACAAACACTTTATTTTTTATTGATTTGGCAACGAAACAAATGAGCAAGGATATGGTCCAACAAGAAATGAGTTAATGGACTATGACACATTCATCGTCTATCTACCAACACCAATATTCCTTCTGTCTTGAGTCATATTAGGACTAGTATGATGTACCATAACGAACACTTTAATTTGTATTGATTTGGCAACGAAACAAATGAGCAAGGATAATGGTACAACATGAATGAGTTAATAGACTATGACATATTCATCGTCTATCTACCAACACCAATATTCCTTCTGTCTTGAGTCATATTAGGACTAGTATGATCTACCATAACAAACACTTTAGTTTGTATTGATTTAGCAACGAAACAAATGAGCAAGGATATGGTACAACAAGAAATGAGTTAATAGACTATGACACATTCATCGTCTATCTACCAACACCAATATTCCTTCTGTCTTGAGTCATATTAGGACTAGTATGATGTACCATAACGAACACTTTAGTTTGTATTGATTTGACAACGAAACAAATGAGCAAGGATAATGGTACAACAAGAATGAGTTACTAGACTATGACACATTCTTCGTCTAACTACCAACACCAATATTCCTTCTGTCTTTAGTGATATTAGGACTAGTATGATGTACCATATCAAACACTTTAGTTTGTATTGATTTGACAACGAAACAAATGAGCAAGGATAATGGTACAACAAGAAATGAGTTACTAGACTATGACACATTCTTCGTCTAACTACCAACACCAATATTCCTTCTGTCTTTAGTGATATTAGGACTAGTATGATGTACCATAACGAACACTTTAGTTTGTATTGATTTGACAACGAAACAAATGAGCAAGGATAATGGTACAACAAGAATGAGTTACTAGACTATGACACATTCTTCGTCTAACTACCAACACCAATATTCCTTCTGTCTTTAGTGATATTAGGACTAGTATGATGTACCATATCAAACACTTTAGTTTGTATTGATTTGACAACGAAACAAATGAGCAAGGATAATGGTACAACAAGAAATGAGTTACTAGACTATGACACATTCTTCGTCTAACTACCAACACCAATATTCCTTCTGTCTTTAGTGATATTAGGACTAGTATGATCTACCATAACAAACACTTTAGTTTGTATTGATTTGGCAACGAAACAATTGAGTAAGAATAATTACCATATGTTTCAGAAGGGTGAAATCGAGATATGAATTTTAAACGAATAGAATAGGGAACGCCATGATATATGAAGATTGGGTTAACACACTATGACACATCGTCTAACCCTAACACCAATGCGGCTTCTATCCTTAGTTATATTCAGACTAGTATAATGCATCATTGAATCCACGAATTTAGTATGTACTGATTTGGAGACGAAGTAGTTAATTACGGATTATTATTATATCTTTCCAAAAAGTGTTAAACGAAATATATATCTAAAACGTGTAGAGAAAAGCATGATGCAAACTTATGGTATGATAGAGAAGGAATTAATAAATTTCATCATTTAATTAGTAATGTTAATATGACTTCTGTCAAGATTGATGTTGAGACGAGTGTAATGCAGCATTTAGTTCACGTACACCTTAGTTTGTGTTATTTGGCAAACAATTATGTAAGGATTATTATCATATTTTTCCAGCGAGTGAAATCT
Organism: Aphrophora alni; assembly: GCA_963513935.1. NCBI lineage: Eukaryota > Metazoa > Arthropoda > Insecta > Hemiptera > Aphrophoridae > Aphrophora > Aphrophora alni. Next base: position 36,867,575 of record OY740770.1, read on the forward strand.
GAGTGAAACATGGAGAATGGGTTAATAGACTATGACACATTCATCGTCTTAACCACCAACATCAATATCGCTTCCGTCCTGAGTGATATAATTATGTTTCCGGAGGGAATCAACCAAGACACACGCATCTATAACCTTAAATGAAAAGCATGATACATGTAGAATAGGTTACTACATTATGACACATTCATTCTATAACCACTGACATGAATATCGCTTCCGTCTTGAGTGATATATGTTTCCGGAGGGTATCAACCAAGACACACGCATCTAAAACCTAAAATGAAAAGCATGATACATGAAGAATAGGTTACTACATTATGACACATTCATTCTATAACCACTGACATGAATATCGCTTCCGTCTTAAGTGATATATGTTTCCGGAGGGTATCAACCAAGACACACGCATCTATAACCTTAATGAAAAGCATGATACATGAAGAATAGGTTACTACATTATGACACATTCATTCTATAACCACTGACATCAATATCGCTTCCGTCTTGAGTGATATATGTTTCCGGAGGGTATCAACCAAGACACACGCATCTATAACCTTAAATGAAAAGCATGATACATGAAGAATAGGTTACTACATTATGACACATTCATTCTATAACCACTGACATCAATATCGCTTCCGTCTTGAGTGATATATGTTTCCGGAGGGTATCAACCAAGACACACGCATCTATAACCTTAAATGAAAAGCATGATACATGAAGAATAGGTTACTACATTATGACACATTCATTCTATAACCACTGACATCAATATCGCTTCCGTCTTGAGTGATATATGTTTCCGGAGGGTATCAACCAAGACACACGCATCTATAACCTTAAATGAATAGCATGATACATGAAGAATAGGTTACTACATTATGACACATTCATTCTATAACCACTGACATCAATATCGCTTCCGTCTTGAGTGATATATGTTTCCGGAGGGTATCAACCAAGACACACGCATCTATAACCTTAAATGAAAAGCATGATACATGAAGAATAGGTTACTACATTATGACACATTCATTCTATAACCACTGACATCAATATCGCTTCCGTCTTGAGTGATATATGTTTCCGGAGGGTATCAACCAAGACACACGCATCTATAACCTTAAATGAAAAGCATGATACATGAAGAATAGGTTACTACATTATGACACATTCATTCTATAACCACTGACATCAATATCGCTTCCGTCTTGAGTGATATATGTTTCCGGAGGGTATCAACCAAGACACACGCATCTATAACCTTAAATGAATAGCATGATACATGAAGAATAGGTTACTACATTATGACACATTCATTCTATAACCACTGACATCAATATCGCTTCCGTCCTGAGTGATATATGTTTCCGGAGGGTATCAACTAAGACACACGCATCTATAACCTTAAATGAAAAGCATGATACATGAAGAATAGGTTACTACATTATGACACATTCATTCTATAACCACTGACATCAATATCGCTTCCGTCTTGAGTGATATATGTTTCCGGAGGGTATCAACTAAAACACACGCATCTATAACCTTAAATGAAAAGCATGATACATGAAGAATAGGTTACTACATTATGACACATTCATTCTATAACCACTGACATCAAATCGCTTCCATCCTGAGTGATATAATTATGTTTCCGGAGGGTATCAACCAAGACACGCATCTATAACCTAAAATGAAAAGCATGATACATGAAGAATAGGTTACTACATTATGACACATTCATTCTATAACCACTGACTTCAATATCGCTTCCGTACTGAGTCATATATGTTTCCGGAGGGTATCAACCAAGACACGCATATATAACCTAAAATGAAAAGCATGATACATGAAGAATAGGTTACTTCATTATGACACATTCATTCTATAACCACTGACATCAATATCGCTTCCGTCTTGAGTGATATATGTTTCCGGAGGGTATCAACTAAGACACGCATCTATAACCTTAAATGAAAAGCATGATACATGAAGAATAGGTTACTACATTATGACACATTCATTCTATAACCACTGACATCAATATCGCTTCCGTCTTGAGTGATATATGTTTCCGGAGGGTATCAACTAAAACACACGCATCTATAACCTTAAATGAAAAGCATGATACATGAAGAATAGGTTACTACATTATGACACATTCATTCTATAACCACTGACATCAATATCGCTTCCGTCTTGAGTGATATATGTTTCCGGAGGGTATCAACTAAGACACACGCATCTATAACCTTAAATGAAAAGCATGATACATGAAGAATAGGTTACTACATTATGACACATTCATTCTATAACCACTGACATCAATATCGCTTCCGTCTTGAGTGATATATGTTTCCGGAGGGTATCAACCAAGACACGCATCTATAACCTTAAATGAAAAGCATGATACATGAAGAATAGGTTACTACATTATGACACATTCATTCTATAACCACTGACATCAATAACGCTTCCGTCTTGAGTGATATATGTTTCCGGAGGGTATCAACTAAGACACACGCATCTATAACCTTAAATGAAAAGCATGATACATGAAGAATAGGTTACTACATTATGACACATTCATTCTATAACCACTGACATCAATATCGCTTCCGTCTTGAGTGATATATGTTTCCGGAGGGTATCAACTAAGACACACGCATCTATAACCTTAAATGAAAAGTATGATACATGAAGAATAGGTTACTACATTATGACACATTCATTCTATAACCACTGACATCAATATCGCTTCCGTCTTGAGTGATATGTTTCCGGAGGGTATCAACCAAGACACGCATCTATAACCTAAAATGAAAAGCATGATACATGAAGAATAGGTTAACACATTATGACACATTCATCCTCTAACAACTGAAATCAATATCGCTTCCGTCTTGAGTGATATATGTTTCCAGAGGGTATCAACCAAGACACGTATCTATAACCTTAAATGAAAAGCATGATACATGAAGAATATGTTACTACATTATGACACATTCATTCTATAACCACTGACATCAATATCGCTTCCGTCCGAGTGATATTGAGACTAATATAACGTAGCATTATATTTTTTGAGGGAGGGGTAAGTGGAAAAACAATCGCAATCATTATCGACTGTTTACACAATCAAGGCGTATAAAATGCTCTACAACGTAAGTTTAACGAATATAAAAACATTAAATATCAAAACATATAATTTGAACAAGATTCACAACACTAAAACAGCTTGTGATATTTTAATTGTTGTATTTTTTTAGCAAATACATTCAGGCGACATAAAACAGACAATATCATTTATTCCACCAATACTTTAGTTTGTATTGCTCCGGCAACGAAACCATATGTTTCCGGGGGGTGTCAAAAGGTGATACTTATCTAAAACCAGTAGGGAACATGAAGAATTGGTTAATAAACTATAACAGATTCAGCCTCTAATCACTAAAATAATATCCCTTCTGAACTGCATTTGGGACTAGTGTGATACTTTATTAAGAAATACTTTATTTTGTTTTGTTTTTTTGGCAAAGAAACTAATAGGTAACAAGGAGGCTAGTATAACGGAATATTTAATCCAACGAACAAATCAGATAGTATCGATTTAGCAACGAAACAATTCAGTTTGGATTATACCACATGTTTCCGGAGGGTGTAACCCGAGATACGCATCTAAAATGTAAATGGTAAGCACGGTATATGGAGAATAGGTTAGTAGACTATGACACACTCGTCTGTTAATCACTAATAGAATTCTATAACTTCTGTTTAGAGTGATAATGAGACTAGTATAATCCCATCTGACTACGAAACAATTCACTGCTGATTATTACCATATGTTTCTGGGGGGTTATCAACTGAAATAGACATTCAAAGTTTGTAGTAAAAAGCATGACACGCGGAGAAGGAGTCAATAAACTGGATGTATAGTTTAACCAATAACACCAATATCGCTTCTGTCCCAAGTGATTTTGAGACTACGACATTTTACTCCACGAACACCTTATTTGACACCTCAGAATCTCATTATAGTGAGCGTATGTTGTGGCAGTCCCGAGGTAATCCAGCTGGATCTACCTCTCTTCATGCAGTCGTGGATCAGAGATTTCCCTTTCATCTTTCCCATCAAGTCTTTTGACCAACTCTTGTTCCTGTTTTTTCCCGACCTTGACGCTATTAGTGGGCTAGGGGCCTCAATTTTATTTATTATATTTATTTATTTAGGGGATATAGTTTTTCTTCTTTCTTTTTTATAGGCCATAATGACCGCGCTTTTAAACACAAGAAAAAATTTAATGATCTTACAACTAAACAATCAAAGTCAATCGATAAATGTTTAAAATATGATGCACGAGTTCGTAACACCCCTTAACCTAATGTTAACATATAAGGTGGTGTATTAGGTATTGTATTTACATATTAGGGGATGCTCTGTGGATATTAATAATTGTACCATTGGGTTTTATCTGACTGGGTCACACAAATGTATATTTTTGTCAATCGGCTGAATGAAATGGTAATGATAATATTTATATGTATTTTTTCAAATAATTTTTTTTTTCTTATTTGTACTTAGGGACAGCACTGTACAATAACAAATAACACTTTCTTGGTATTACTAAACGTTGGAAAGGAATACTGCAGCGTTCATAAATCGAGTTTATGTTGTATCTGTTGCTCAGCTTGCGAGCCTCACAGTTGTTCATGCTTAAAACAAAATGTGTTTAATAATCTTAAAACTGAATTATTCCTTTCATAATATCGACAAGGGTTGGTCGAGTCGTAAACTGTTTAAATAATCTAGTTACTTCACTCGTATTATAAAAACTCGACCTATGAGCATTTAGGTCTAACTAAAATATAATTATAAATAAAAATTGTCAACTACTTATTTCTCCATAATTTGATAGAAATCGGTAGAGGCGATTTTGAGATTACAGGCCCTTTATCTACATCCACAGATGTTACTGATTTTTTGGGGGAAATGATGAAAATAAGTGTTGTTTAAGAATTATCGGGGGAGGGAGGCATTTCCTAAAAATTATATCAACATCTGTAGATGCAATTGATGCAATGTAATTTATGTGTTTTCCCCTCTTACAGCAATTACAATATCTCTAAATTGTGGGTTACGAGGACTTATATTTTATATTCATAAAAGTCAGAAAACCAAGAATCAATTCGAATCAACATTAATCGAGCTGTTTCTGAGCAATCAATCCTGACAAACATACAAATAAAGAATTTATAAAAACAACGTTTTGGGAAACAAAACGGATATCTCTAAAAAATCTCAACATCCCAATCAGAATACCTTTTCTCTGTACAACTTAGAAACGTACTCATATTGAAATAATGTAAACAGTTTGTTTTAAAGTGACCCTGCATATATCCTACACCTCGGCCAAGCCTAACAAAGACCGTTTTGAAATAAAATCGTCCCAATTTGTCAAACCGAGGTTCTAATTAAAACTTACAGTTCAATTATTAAGAATTAAAACTCATGGACGCAATCAAAAGTTTCATTTTCTCTTAACAATCGGTACAAAATCAAAATGACATAACTTTACCCTTTACCCATTTCACAAAATCAAACTGTAGGAGAGTTAAAGAAAATATATTCGCTTCTAGTCACAAAAATGAAGGTTATGGAGTTATCGCTCTGAAAGGAAAACAAATCATGATGCCGAAGCTTATTTTTCTTTTACTTGTTTAACACATTGGATCAGGGTCATAAATTTCACTTTTCACTAAAATAAAGTCAAAACCGCTTTTACTATTCGACCATTTAGGAAGACATCCCTATTTCATATTCACTTTATAATCGATATCTTCCGAACCAGAGTTTTTGTGAGATAGTGACTAATACGGATATGGTCCTTACATTTGATCAAAATCGTCAGAGCGGGCTGTGAAAATAATCAAAATTGTAGCGCGATATCAACAAATTTTAAATCATAAATAAAATTTGTGTTGGGGGGGAAGAGATAATGACAACAAATGCCCATACAAAAATAAATCAATATAACTACTTATGTTATATGATTCAGATATCATCTCAAAATAATTTTGATAACTGAGGGGATTTAAAAACGGATGTGTGTGAGAGGGGATCAATTTTGTGTAGGAAAGTGAAGGTTTCAATTTAAGACCAAAATATTGTATTTTTGGAGAACGAAAATAAAAAAAAAGAAAAGATTTTTGATTTGTTTTATTGTCAATTTAATGCAATTATGAGGTTGATACAATTTCAACTATAGTAACGATAAAAAACTAAGGAAAACGTAATACCATACATTTAAACAAATTATATAATTTGAGTAAAAACTGCTTACTTGGTTAATTATTATAATCCAATAAAAAATAGTATTTATAAAAAATGCCATCTTATAATAATTATTAAATTCAATCTTCATACTGCATAACTAAACAACAGAAACAATTAAATAGTGAAAACCGCATTAAATTATTGATTAAATGTATATAAGTTTAGTTTTATAATGTGGACTACGACCCTTCAGAAAAACAATTATCCGCACTTCACTCTTAAATTATACAGAATAGAAATAAAGTCTCTTAACCCCCCCCCCCCCCACTTTTTCCAGTTTTCGTCATATCGATATCGGACTAAATTTGTGTATAATAATTTTTAACGTGTTTTGTAATGTGATTGAAAAACGTCCAACACCACAATTTTACTTTTCCACATATACGCGGTAAAAAAAAAGTTATCTAAATGGTCAAAGAATGTCGTTTTTTGCAAAAAAATATTGTTATAACGTCCCCTGAGCTCAAAAGATTGTTTTTGGAATGATGTTTATCGTCTGTACTGACAGTGCTCTACAACCTAAAGTCCTGAAATTTGAAAAATGAGGTCTTGCCCCCCCCCCCTAATAGGGGAGAAGCTACATAAGACTAAAACTTAACATTTTACATTTTCTCATAATCGGCAGTACCGATTGCTATTAACGTTTGCCAAACAATATCTAGTTTCTAAGCACCCACACAATATCGAATAAAATATGTCGGATAGAACTTTAGTGTTTAAAAAGAGAAAATGAACGTTGTAAAAGTTTGAAGATCTCAAAAAGAGCGAAAGAGAGTTTGATCAAATTTTGATAAAGTTTGAAAATGCATAACTTAAACCAATTTGCCAAAGCACAAGTACAACTTAAAGACTATACGTGAGTGATACAGAAATTAATTCTAAGTAAGTCAGGATTTGTCCTCCCACTTACTATATTTAGGAACTGTAATTTCTTATAATTATAAATCTTTACAATTTATGAAAATCTGATAGAAATTACTTAACACGATTTAGATATTTTCGAACGTTTGCAATGTGTGACCCCTTGCAGTCCAGGTCTGAGAACAATCTCGATTGTCAATCGTGGTTTCAATGCAGTATTAGCAACTCGTAGAGCTTTAAGTGTAAATCTCTTTGCTACCTACCGTCTTGCAATCGACGACAGAACGTGAAGCGTCTCAGCCAAATCGCAGTGCAGTGTAGCATCTCGGCGTAGGTAGACATGGCTTTAACTGCGTTCCACATTTATAGTTCGTATTTTAAATATTAATATGTCGGGCTAAATTATCGACATTCATGGCGTTCTGGAATGTTCCCGTTGACCATTTAACTATTTTTATACCGGATTCTAATAATAAGTTAAGGTATGTGTGAAGAATTTATACGTCCCCTCAAAGCTGGTTGGTAATAAATTATCAAAGCTGGTTGGTTGATTTTAGATGATAAGTTATTAAATTCAATCAATTTCGGGGGACTTCAAATTCCGCGGGCTTCGTTTTAATTAAACGTGATGCCTAAGATACGCTTCTCGTAACTTCTGCCATTTCCCTTCTCATTAAGTACCCGATCTCCTTACATTTGGTAGAGAATCATACCGGTGCCCATGGTTCATTTTCAATTTTTTGCGAAACAATATCCGTTTTCATGTTTTACCTTGAGCAAAATTTTATCATAATGCTTAAGGAAAATTGTAAGAAAATCGGAATTGTGGCAGCATTAATTCCTTCCTAAATTTCGAACTTCATTTTTATATTGAAATATATACGAATTGTGGAGTTATTATAAAACAATTTGCATAATATTTAAAGTAGCCTACTGTATAGGTAAAAAAACGAAAACTTATATACGTCTATTAGAAATAGTTACACTATTAGTCTACTGGAGTTAGCACTTAAAAAGATATTGGTGATGTCAGCTGGACTTGTCAGCTACTTGAAACAAATTATTACTTTACAACAGTCCAAAAAGTACTATATATTATATTATATACTGATAAAAGAAATACAGTTTTGAACGGGAAATATTGGTGACACAACGGGAGCTGGAATATATACCCCTTTCAACCATTAAACCAATGTGCGGTTATGTGTACCCCGGGGGGTGACTCTGTGAGTCTGCTTTTCGATTTGTAAGTTTCCGATGATAGTTATACCCTCTTAGTGATCTGTAGAAAAAATAAACTGAACACAACTTTAAAAGGCTTATCAAATATTTTAAAACTAAATATTTGAATTCAGCAACAAACACTTATTCAAATGTAAATATTCAAACTATGTACTTGAATGTATTCTGTGTCAATATCGAGGCTTAAATCAAAGGTAAATCTGGTGTTAGTGATTGACTACGTTTATAGCTGCACTACGCCCAATTCCCAATTCCCACAGCTGCGGAAATATACACCGTTGTTCACTTAACCCTTCACAAAGAAATCTCGTGCCTTCGATTCTAAACTAAATTTGTGCTCTTGCAAAAGTAAAATGAAATTACTCTCTACAACGGAAATATATTACAATGGAAAGACAAATACTCGATATGCAAACATGACAGGATGTGAACTTATTTTTATGTTTTGGGATGACCGCCAAGTTACACATAACTACCTATTTTCATATCACAGATAACAAGAAATTACCAAAAAACAGATTCAAACTGTGTCTATTTATCGACCTCTTTTACAATCATATTCAATAGAGAATAAAATATAGTTCATATGTTACTTTTTGTTCTTGTCGTTTAAAGGCGAACAACCCCATAGGTCATAATCGGCTTAACAAAAAAAAGAATCTTAAAAAAAGGCTCCTAGTCCTCGATTACTCTAATACAGTCAGAAGCTCAAGACAACCGAAGCTTATCAGAACCTCGCAAAATAAAGTGTATATTTAGCTATGATACATCGGAATTGTCACGCACTAATTCACTAAGAGCTCCTGGGAGCACAATATTTTCTCAGTTGCATGATCGTCTACTGTTTCCTCGTGACTAATCTAACCTTGTAATTTCAGTTATAGGTTCCTGGCTGACTATTCTGCTTTATTCTGACCAACATTATTTTCTCAGTTACATGATCGTCTACTGTTTCCTCATGACTAATCTAACCTCATATGTTCAGTTATAGGTTCCTGGCTGACTATTCTGCTTTATTCTGACCAACATTATTTTCTCAGTTACATAATCGTCTACTGTTTCCACATGACTAATCTAACCTCATATGTTCAGTTATAGGTTCCTGGCTGACTATTCTGCTTTATTCTGACCAACATTATTTTCTCAGTTACATGATCGTCTACTGTTTCCTCATGACTAATCTAACCTCATATGTTCAGTTATAGGTTCCTGGCTGACTATTCTGCTTTATTCTGACCAACATTATTTTCTCAGTTACATGATCGTCTACTGTTTCCTCATGACTAATCTAACCTCATATGTTCAGTTATAGGTTCCTGGCTGACTATTCTGCTTTATTCTGACCAACATTATTTTCTCAGTTACATAATCGTCTACTGTTTCCACATGACTAATCTAACCTCATATGTTCAGTTATAGGTTCCTGGCTGACTATTCTGCTTTATTCTGACCAACATTATTTTCTCAGTTACATAATCGTCTACTGTTTCCACATGACTAATCTAACCTCATATGTTCAGTTATAGGTTCCTGGCTGACTATTCTGCTTTATTCTGACCAACATTATTATCTCAGTTACATGATCGTCTACTGTTTCCTCATGACTAATCTAATCTCCTATGTTCAGTTATAGGTTCCTGGCTGACTATTCTGCTTTATTCTGACCAATATTATTTTCTCAGTTACATAATCGTCTACTGTTTCCACACGACTAATCTAACCTCATATGTTCAGTTATAGGTTCCTGGCTGACTATTCTGCTTTATTCTGACCAATATTATTTTCTCAGTTACATAATCGTCTACTGTTTCCTCATGACTAATCTAATCTCATATGTTCAGTTATAGGTTCCTGGCTGACTATTCTGCTTTATTCTGACCAATATTATTTTCTCAGTTACATAATCGTCTACTGTTTCCTCATGACTAATCTAACCTCATATGTTCAGTTATAGGTTCCTGGCTGACTATTCTGCTTTATTCTGACCAACATTATTTTCTCAGTTACATGATCGTCTACTGTTTCCTCATGACTAATCTAACCTCATATGTTCAGTTATAAGTTCCTGGCTGACTATTCTGCTTTATTCTGACCAACATTATTTTCTCAGTTACATGATCCTCTAATATTTCCGCATGATTAATCCAACCTCATATGTTCAGTTATAGGTTCCTGGCTGCCTATTCTGTTCAATCAGGTCAACATTATTTTCTCAGTTACATGATCCTCTAATATTTCCGCATGATTAATCCAACCTCATATGTTCAGTTAAAGGTTCCTGGCTGCCTATTCTGTTCAATCAGGTCAACATTATTTTCTCAGTTACATGATCCTCTAATATTTCCGCATGATTAATCCAACCTCATATGTTCAGTTATAGGTTCCTGGCTGACTATTCTGTTTCATCAGGTCAACATTATTTTCTCAGTTACATGATCCTCTAATATTTCCGCATGATTAATCCAACCTCATATGTTCAGTTATAGGTCCTGGCTGACTATTCTGTTTCAATCAGGTCAACATTATTTTCTCAGTTACACGATCGCCTCTTATTTTCGCATTTTTGTTATTCACAGGTTAATTTATATCGTCGTTTCCATATTTAAAAACTAAAAGCATGCCTTAGTTCTATTCCTTCAATCAAAAAATAATAATCTAAATGGTATTTCGTAACTAAGTACTACCTTTCTTTCTCATACACCTATCCACAAACGAAATAATAACAACCAACAACAATATTGTGACCGTCTACCAACAAATTTCTTCTAGTATAGTATAGATAGGACCCCCTCCTTATGAACCTTTCGATTTCAATAAAATATTTAAAAGAGCCTAACTTTGATTAACTTATTGTATAAACTCGTCCTAAATTTAAAGAGTTACAAATTTCCATTATTTTATTTTTCCAATAATATTCCCGAAGTAACTTGCTTTTATTTTCAAATTTAACTGATTTTATCAAGGTTCAGGTGAAATTGGTGGAGCCGATTTTAAGATATAGTCTGTAGGCTATATACAGCTCCATATGCAATTTAAAGCTTTTAAAACGAAAACTCCATAGACGAAATTTTTAGAGAGATGTCGACTACGAAGATTGTTTTTCATAAGAGGCAAAATTCGATCATCACAGCGGATTTTAAAAAAATTGTAATATTTTTTTTATGCCAGAAATCCCCAAATTTTGAGTTAATCGGTGAAAAAAATGGAAAGGAAAAATCATCGAGTGGCCCAGAAACAAAATTTGATCAAAATTGGCCCACTTGTTTAGGCTGTAAGGCATAACACAGAGTACATCATTTCAAAAAAATGTTGTAGGTTAAGGAGATCTCTAAAAAGATATTTCCATGAGAAAATAGACATCATTTTTTTTACACCTTCACAAAAACGTTCTCTATACTACACTGAAGTATTATTAAATTAGATACACATGGAAAGGCGCGTACGCACACAACAGCTATGACGTACAATCTGTCAACAAAACATGTCACCATTTCAACGTGCTATAGTTACACAAAACCATTAAAGAAAAATACCAATAAAATATAATATAACCTTATATTATACACGGTACATGGAAGTCTAGACATATATCTAGAGTATTTTTCTATTTATGCATGCACTTACGTCACATTGCTGACTCGTGGAGTGGAAGTAAATATTACAACTCCTGCAGGGCGATTCTAGTCTGCAACACAAATAAATAATACACATAAAGTAAGACGATTCTTTATTAATACATAAAAAGACGATAAAAGTTACACTAACATATATTAATAAATAATTTAAAAAAATAATTAATAATTTTGTGTTTAATACAGACCACTTTCAAACATTTATTAGTAAAGTACCTACGGGGATATCTCACAGTTTTAAATCATTTGATCCCTTCCGTTGGCTAGATAATGCGTCACATTCATATCCCACCCTCAATACTGATGACTCAACACTGACCCCTCAATGACGTAATCATTCATCCATTTCGGAAATGGAAGAGATATTCCATTGAACCACATATGTTTGATAAAATATGCAAAAGAAATTTTAAATGTATAAAAAATATCATTTTGACTGATTGTTTCTTATCATTTAATATGTGTTGCAGCCATCTAAAATTGACTTCGAAGTACGTGTTATAGTTACTTTTTTTTAGTCGTTCAATGTATTTTTCAATTATATAATTCAAGGATAAAATAAGCAAAAGCTTAAAGTTTCAAATATTTTAATAAACAGCAGTTGCCCGATGATGCCGCAAGGCGAAACAATTGTAGCTCATTTATATTATTAAAATATTTGAAACTTTAAGCTTTTGCTTTATTTTATCCTTGAATATGGAGTTTCAACAAGAAATATCTGCTATTATATTAAAGTTAATTATATAATTGTTAAATAAATAATGATAAACTTAAACATCTTAAACAGCAAAGTCAATTAAAAGTCCATCTTCAAAAGAAGAAATGCCATATATTATTTTCATGTAGGCCTACTATACGTAAAAACATGGTAGCGGAGTTATCATCACACTTTACAAAATTCTCTTATGTAAACTTAACTACAAGCATGTTTTAAACATTTAAAATATTATTTTGGAAGAATGGGGTCACTTTTTAGTCATTGACTGTACGTACTTAAACAAATGTAAATTATTAACTATTTTTGGAAACCTTAAAGAGCACAATAAATAAACAGTCCTTATTTTCATTTCTTAACAAAAAATTAGAAGGGAAAAAAATCACACATTATTTTCTTGTAAGAAACAGTGAGAACATAAACGTTGGGGCCATTATACAACTTTATGCAAACTTATTCACAGAGAAAATTTACAAGGTTTAAAAAAATCCGTTTGAATAAGAGCGTCTCAGTGTTAAGTCACTCTGAAATGTTTAAGAGGGAGGACGCATGCTTATCATCCTCAAACTTCAGTTAATACAGACAAACGGGAAGAAACCGGTGAGTTACTAAAAATAAAATTTATGAAAAAGTTAACAACTGTTGGGATTGTTAAAGAAATAATTATACATAGTCTCAAATTTAACAATGTAATAGTTTGATGGGTTATTTACATCTAGCAGTCTGAACACAAAATAGAAAAGGTTGGTTGCTCCAACTCCAAATTCTGCAGCTATATGAACAGCGTTTTTAGCTCTTATTGATACTTTGTATTGGGTGATTTCACCCCAGAATCAAAACAAACCCGTGTGTAGTGGCGATATGCAATTCATTACAACACGAAAAGTAAATCACATTTTCAAAAAATAATGACTTAATTTTGAGATTCACAGATAATTATCTTTTTCCCCTTCAAAACTAGACTAAAATTTTTAAAGAAAAAGTGAAGCCAGCAATTCGTTTGTAGGGAAGAGATTTGTGTTTGTTTTTTCCTGGACAATTCACGTTATCATTGCTGTTTTAGATAAGAAAACACTACGAAAGCTCAAGTGGGGCATGTGCTACTCCACACACCGTATGGCCCAGGGTTTGGCGCCAGCAGACCATCAGCTATTCGGCTCTCTTAACAAATTTATAGGAGGGAAGAAATTCAACACGAATGAAGGTCAATGACACCGACCAGAGTTGGGACAACATGCAACCAAAAGCCCTCTACTCTGCTAGGATCAATACGCTTCTTAAGCTTTAGAATAAGTGCATTGCAGTGACAGGAGACTATGTTCAGAAATAGTATGCAAGTCTCCTTATTGTAATCAATAAGTTTAAAGTATAGCTAAAAAACTCTTCTTTATATTTGACACGCTCCTTTTGTAAAAAATATAACCGTGTCGGCAATTAGGTCTATCACGTCTTGTTAATGTGTGAAGAAACAAATATTTTTGGAAAAATAGGGTTTTATAATTTATTTAGGGTAGGCTAGTCATGTTTTATCGTAGGTACAATTAATTATACAGGTTTAAAAATTAAAAAGTTTAACTACTACAAAATACACGTACAATCAAATATTTAATGATATTTTTTTTATTTCGATTTTTCTAAATAGCAACAGTTTCATAGTTACTTTCTGAACATGCTGGCTTACAAACCAGGGGTAGAATCGGCAGTAGTGGGTCAACTGATCCCTCTGATAATTGACCAAAGGGGTTAGGAATAAAAAATAATAGATATTTGTTGCTAGACTGATGTTTAAAAAAATTTCCATATAATGTTTTTTTTCTGCTAGAAAATTCTGATTAATTAATCGTAAATTATAAAATAAATAAAATATAAACCTAATAATTAATATCAATCATAAAAAATAATTTACTTATTTTTTTCGAAAAAACGTTATTCTACAAAGAAGCCTGTATGCAGTACTAACGCTTCAATGTCATTTCCAAGTTCCAAACGGGATATTTCTATACCAAATATCCCAATAAGCCTAACATTAGTTGTCCTAACACTATTTAATTTCATTTTAATGCGTATTTTGGGCACAAGATTTAAGTTTCAGAAAATTAATACAACTCTTTATCAAATACAGATAAATAAAAGCAAATTTAATTCATTTGTTTAAAATCTGGTTTCAACTACAATATATAGAGAATTACATAAAAATTTATAAATATAACCCAAAAAATAAGTAAAAATCAGTATTAAGCCTCCCCCGGCGGAGCTGATAACCGCTAGGGGGCGCGTCCCCAGGTGGCGGATAGGGGAATGCCTTGCAGTGGCTTTGGCTGCTGTGTGGTAGGAGGGAAATAAAATACCTCCCGCGGACCAACAGCAAAGAAAACAGCAATGGAGAAAACAGACGGAATTATTACCCCAGGTGGTATCCAGGGAAACTTGGGGAATCCACTCTCCTGTAAGGAGATCGGCTCCATGGATTCTGGGGGGAGCCATTTATTGCTAGATTCTGGTAAGTCTGCTACGGTAACACCATCCGTAGGCGAAGGGGATACAAATTATGATCTTGGGAGAATTGAACTCCTTGAAAGAATTAGGGCCCTTGAACTTCAAACAAAACAATTACAAGAAGAAGTGTCAACACTTAGAAAGGAGAACTGTGACTTGAGGAAGGAAACTGCTGGCACTAAGGAAAATAAACAGCAAGATGATAACGAGTTCTACACAGATGAGGAACAATTAGAAAGAGAAACTAATTGGATATTGGAGAGGAGGAAAAGGCCACGCAAAAAAAGGAAAGCAGAGACCTCGCCTCAATACACACAGGACAACAGCAGTGGACAAGTACCACCCAGCGCTGATGGCAAAAAAACAACTAAGGTTCAACTACCACCGCCAATAAACATAGTTGGATTGGAACGCTATGGAGAATTACAGGCAGTGATGAAATCTGTGACTGACAAGCAGTACAAAGTAGTTGCTTTAAATAATAATGTGTGGAAAGTGAACACTCCGGATTCTGGCACATATAGGGCACTGACAGCTAAGTTGAAAGCAGAAGACATGCAATGGTATACTTATGAAAATAAAAATGACAGGCCTATAAAGGTCATGGCAAGAGGACTGCATTCAACATGTTCTAAAGAGGAAATCATAGAAGACTTGAAATTAAGGGGTCTTCAGATTACAGATGCTAACAACATATTGAAGAGAGAAAGAAAAGAAAATGAAAAAGGGGAGTTGCACTTTATAAAAGGGGGACTTCCTCTGATTATGCTGACATTCTCTAATCAAGAAAAAATAGAAAAAATATACAGCATCAATGATATCTTAAACATGAAAGTAAAAATTGAACCACTAAGGAGGACAAATAACTTTATCCCGCAATGTAAGAGGTGCTAGGGATTTAATCATACGCAGAAATACTGCCAGAAAGAGCCTCGATGTGTGAAGTGCGCAGGCAAACACCTCACATTGAACTGTACAACAAGAAGAGAATCGCCACCGTTGTGCATTAATTGTAAGGGAGCGCATCCTGCAAGCTACAGAGGGTGCGAAGTCACAAAAGAACTACAGGGAATGCGAAATAGACTGTATAGGACCCAAATAAATAATAGAAGAAGGGTAGTACCAGATATACAACCTAGAGACACAGACAGACAGAACCCACACGATGCTGCTCCCAATCAAAGGATAGTTACAACATATGCACAAAAAGTGCAAACCCCGCCAGCGACAAAACAAGTTTTAAGAACACAAAATGAAGTCCTGGAACAAATTCTGAATAAACTAGAAACCCTAACAGAGAAGTTAGAACAGCAAAGAGAAATAAATAAGAAAACTTCTGATAAACTACAAAGCCTGGAAACCAGGATGGGCAAAGTAAAGAAACTAAATAAGTAAGAACTGTGTATTGTTACATGGAATGCTAATGGGCTCCAGCAGCACCTGACGGAGCTAGAGCTCTTTTTAAACACAGAAAACATAGATATATGTCTAATCTCGGAAAGCCATTTCACCAGCACCTCTTATGCTAAATTAAGAGGCTACTGCTTCTACCATGCAATCCATCCTTCTGAAAAAGCTAGAGGGGGATCGGTTATATTCATTAGAGAAAATATTAAGCACTATGCTGACGTAAAAATTGAGAAGGATATTATGCAAGTGACAACAGTTGAAGTGAAGCTAAGCAGAGGCCGAACATTGAGAGTCTCGGCCATTTACTGTCCTCCTCGGTTTAATCTAAAGAAAGATGATTACTTAGATCTTCTCAGAGCAATGGGCAACTACTTTATTGTAGGAGGAGATTTCAATGCTAAGAACATATACTGGGGCTCCAGACTGACGACACCGAAAGGCAGGGAGTTGTATGCTGCAGGAGTTGGGTTAAAATGCGACTTCCTTTCTGTAAGAAAACCTACATACTGGCCAACTGATGTTTTAAAAATTCCAGATTTGATTGACTTTTTTGTTGTGAAAGGACTCTCATCTAACTACATAGAGGTTGAGAGTAGTGACGAACTTTCGTCAGACCACTCTCCAGTCATCATGACTATCAGTGATAACATCATAGTGAGAGAAAATTTGCTGGGGTTGGTTAACAATAGGACAAACTGGAAACTGTTCAGAAGGTTAGTAGAAGAAAATGTTGACTTACTAACTAAAATGAAAACACAACACCAGCTTGAGGAACAACTGGAGGTTTTAGTGCAACAAATACAGCAGGCGGCGTGGGGTAGTACCCCTGATCTATCTGCAAACAACAAACACCACAACTCATATCCGAAGGAGGTAAGGGAGCTAGTTTGGAGAAAACGAAGAGCAAGAAAAGCCTGGCAAATTACAAGAGCCCCTGAAGACAAAACTCTTTTTAATTCACTTTCTAATGAACTTAAAGAACTCATCAAAAAAGTTTAAAATGTGACAATGTCTAAATTTCTGCAAA
Source organism: Aphrophora alni (assembly GCA_963513935.1). NCBI lineage: Eukaryota > Metazoa > Arthropoda > Insecta > Hemiptera > Aphrophoridae > Aphrophora > Aphrophora alni. The sequence continues at coordinate 36,885,301 of OY740770.1, forward strand.
ACCTGACCAATCAAAAGGATACAGAGTATTCCCTGTGGAAGGCCTCCAAGGGATTTAAGAGACCTAAGGCTCAAAACCCTCCAATAAGGAGATCAGATAACACTTGGGCCAGAAGCCCTAAGCAGAAAGCAGACCTATTTGCACAACACCTTGCAGATACCTTTCAACCTCTACCTAGACAAACAGCTGATGAATATTTGATGGCTGCTGAGAAACTTGATGAGAGGGAAATACAACCAATAACACTTCAAGAACTAAAAACTGAAATTAAGAGCAACCTCAAACCTAATAAAGCACCTGGCTATGATCTTATCACAGGACAGGTACTAAAAGAATTGCCTGAAAAAGGACTCAAAAAACTGCTCCACATAATAAATGCCTGCTTTAGGCTAAGGTATGTTCCAAGGCAATGGAAGGTTGCTGAAGTGATCATGATTTCTAAACCTGGTAAACCTGCACATGAAAAGTCATCCTATAGGCCAATTTCACTTTTGCCAACGACAGCAAAGCTATTTGAAAGGCTGTTACTCAAGCGCTTTAAGACAATAATAGAAGAAAGAAACTTGATACCTCCTCATCAGTTTGGTTTCCGAGAGAAACATTCTACGATCCAGCAGATTCATAGGATTACAAATGTCATAGAAGATGCACTTGAGAAAAGGAAGATATGCTCCAGCGTATTCTTGGATGTATCCCAGGCATTCGACAGAGTTTGGCACCAGGGTCTGTGCTACAAAATGCATAAAGATCTCCCAAGGCAACTACATATATGAAATTCTTAACTCATATGTCACCGAACGATACTTCAGGGTGAAGTATGAGGGAGAGTACTCAGAATTGAAACCAATAAATGCTGGTGTCCCGCAGGGCAGCGTGCTCGGCCCGGTTCTTTACCTGCTCTACACTAGAGATATACCTGAGCCTGTAGGAGTGGACATTGCAACATTTGCGGATGATACTGCAATTGTGGCAGTAGGAGATACTGTAGAGGAGTCAACAAGCAGTCTACAAAGAGCCCTGCATGAAGTGAGTCACTGGACCAAAAAGTGGAGGGTCAAACTAAATGAAACCAAGTCAGTGCACATCAACTTCAGTAATAAAAAAAATCAACATCTCCCAGTGGAAATAAATGAAAAAACTGTTCCTTATAGCAATACAGCAAAGTATCTAGGCCTAACGCTTGACTGTAAATTGCGCTGGAAGGAGCACATCAAAATAAAGAAGAAGGAGCTAAACATTAAATATGGGAAAATGCACTGGCTAATTGGAAGACGTTCAGAGCTGAGCACTTACAATAAAGTTCTTCTATATAATCAGATATTGAAGCCAATATGGGAATATGGCATTGAGTTATGGGGTTGTGCCAAGCCTACAAATAGAAGTATAATCCAAGTTTTTCAAAACAAAGTACTTAGGGGCATAGTGAATGCACCATGGTACATCAGAAACTCAGACCTGCACAGAGACTTGAAGGTCAACATGGTGGACGAAGAAATTAAGAAGCATGCAAGACGACACCTACAGCGCCTTCAGGGACACCCGAGTACAGTGATCCGGAGGATGTTGGATGAACCCAGCCCGCTTCGTCGGCTCAAGAGGACCAAGCCAGCTGACTTGCTTATATAAAACTTTCAGATTGTTTACCAAATATTTGTTTATTTTAATCTATATGGGAACAACCATTGGGCTGTTACTCATCAAACTGTGATGTAATAGATTAGAAGTTGCTAAATGAGCTAAGCTCAGTTGTAACAGTATGTGTAATAAATAAAAAAATAAAAAGTATTAAGCCTGATAAAAAAAACTCGAACACAAGATCTCACAAAAATTACGTTTATTTAATCAGTAATAGTTTTGTTATTGTAGCTCATGTATCACTGAGGATGGCGACTTTGTCGTTGAAACGAGTTTGATTAAATAAACGTAATTTTTGAGAGATCATGTGTTCGAGTTTTTTAAATCTAATATTATCTCACAAGTCAAGGTAAATATTTATTTATAATATTAAGGCTACTTAAAACCTTTTCAATTTTATATATATTTAGAACTATAAGAACTTTATACCTGGATAACAATAAGCAGAGGAGTTACGTTTTATTTCAAAGAAAAGGCACCTAACCTAAGGTATAGATAGGGTCGATCCATGAGCGTTGGGGATGAAGGAGTCCTTATAAATCCCAACTCCCCTAATGAAAACCACGCTCCGTCGCCCATGTAGACAACTTCAATGAGACGAACTAGATTACCACATATGGACGATGAAAATCAACTTATTCTGATTTCTTACGTCAATAATAATAAAAATAAAGGAGGAGGGCAGATTTGTTTATAATCAGTTACTACCTTAGGTATTTTACGTTGGTAGCTAAAATCTCCGTCTGAAACATGTTCAATAACACCACATTTTTCATTTAATTATGAACAAATCATTTAAATTTTATAATCTTGTTTTGTGCGAATCTCTCGGTTGAACTGGTTACATTCTCATTGGGTGCCCCTCACTATGGTCACAAGATGAATAAGGCTCACCAGAATACATGCTGAAAATCTTAACGGAGAGATAAAATTTAACAAAAAGTTCGTTCTTTGAGCTAACTTAAGTTAACTAAACTTCGTCATCTAATAGGGTTTGACTGAAAGGCTTTGAAAACTCAGCTTCATAAAATTTTCCTTTTATACTTTTGAAGAATTCATGAAAATACTATTCAGATTTTATTTTTGGAAAAAAGAGGGGGAATCAATGACTGCGTTAAACTGTTTATTAGTGAATAATTTTCTAAAATAATGATGCTACAAAACAAAATATTATTTACATATGTTGTATGTTGCCTGAACAACAGCGGACAATTTATACATTTTAGTTACATAAACGATCGTTTAATATCTTACAAGGGGTTTGTTTAAAAAAAGTAAAATACTGTAAAAAATCTACTTGAGAGAACTATTCATATAATATTGTCTACTAAGATTCCTAACATTATAAAATCTAAAATTACACGACAACAGTCGACCTATGAAGCGCAAGACTCAAGAGATCTGATAACTGTGTAATATCTGTGGAATAAATCACTCACCAGATATAATTAGCCTTACCAGTAAAGCACTGTAAATTGAATCAACTGTAAAATAAAAATCATGACTAAAATGATATTTATTATAACGAGGGACCTTAGCTGGATATACCCTCGTACACCTATATTCGTGTAGTTTTGGTTTAGATCATCCTCTTTCAGGTCTCTCTTGACCGACTCTTGTTCTTTACCGACCCCGACGAGTATTCAAGAGATATGGGTCTTTATTTTACGTTCTTTCCTTCCTTCTTTGTACAAGACGATGACCGAAAACAACAACAAAAATATTCCATTCTAACAAAAGCACATCACGGCCATTGGATATTTTAGATTAATTTCATTCACAGACTGTTAACGATTTTCGACAATGTCTAACTCACAACACATACACTATATCATGAATAAAATAATGACATTATTACAGAATTCAAATTACATACGACTAGAAGGGTGAAATGTATTCCAATAACTGGTACATTGTAGACGTAACAGAGAATTTATATATAAATACGATTAGATTGAAAAAAAATTATAAGAAATATGAACCTCGGTTTGAAATAAAACCACTTTCCCTCTTTTAGAGCTGTATGATAACAGACAAAGTATGTAGAAAATGAGAGAATTTCATAGGTCGATAAACTCGGTCCCGTCTCCACTGTACATGATAAAAAAATATTTCGTTGGTCTGCAAAATTAATTCTTCTTTTATTACAGTTCTCTTCGGCGAACCGTAAAATTACATATTTCTATTACAGATGCTGGAGGCAAATAATCAATTTATAAAATCTTTTTCATCTTCTCTCATATCAATAACAAGAAACATGTATAATTTCATGAAAATCTTAATTTATTGAGATAAACTTAATTTATTTAGTATAGGTAACTAAATTTCTAATCAAAGAAGTTAAAAATAATTCTGTTAATTAAATATAGCTTCACAAGCGTAAATTGTAAAACATTGTAATCCACAAATAAAGTACTTTGTGAAGACGCTAGTTGAAATGAAGTTTAAAAAAAATAATTATAATAAATAGGAGGTATATTTTACATCGTACCTCAGGATAGAACCGGAACATAGACTGGAGGTGGACATGACATATGACTTTTATTTCGTATCATATTCGAACAGATAAACTATGGTGAATTCAGATTTATCATTTACGTGGCACAATAATTATTAGTCGAAGTTCTAGCTTTTATAATATCTATAAGCCTATACTGTAAGGGTGTAAATGTGTTGAAAACACTATAGGGGTAGTTAAATCATAGTTCACTAAAAAATCAATGACAAATATATTTCTCATGATATTAGTACGATTGTTTTAGGAAATAATAATTCAAAGTGGTACGTCAAAAAAACTAATACAACACCAAGCATAATAAATGAACAAATTTAGTAAACTAATATAGTCACGTCACGTCACGTCACGTCACGTCACGTCACGTCACGTCTCGTCACGTCAATTCAAGTCAAGTCAATTCAAGTAAAGTCAAGTCACGTCAAGTCAAGTCAAGTGAAGTCACGTCACGTGTAACATATTACACAATAATGATAAGATTACAACCAATTCCTTCCACTAAGAAACACAAAAGTTGATTTAATTAAATAATAACTCCCACAACCATCGCTATTTGTTTTTAATATACTGTAGGCCTACTGAAAATATAATTGTTGAAATGCGAGTAATTTTAATAACCACTTATTATGTAGTAAGCATAAGGTCCGTTATCGAATTTAACAAAGAATTCTGCTTCTTTCTGGCAATTAAATGACGTTTCTAATAAATGTACAATCAGATTGCACTAAACATACGTTATTACGGTTTAAACACACATTAAATTTACTAAAATCCGTAACACAACTGTCTCGTATTTATAACAGAATGCACGTAATTGGAGTTTACATAGTAACGCAGACAAACAATATATTTTCCTTCTTGCCTGTCCACGAAGCCAACCACGCCCACCGTGGCATCGCCCCATTCCGAAATTTGGTTTTCGACATCTTTTGAAGAAAAATTATACGCGTTGCAAACTACTTTTAACTACAACCTGACTTTCCAGTCATCATTCTGTTACGTTTGAAACTTTATTTTATAAATTTAAAAATATAATATTTTGTTTTAACTTAAGTTTATCATGTTCAAACATGTTGTTGACATCTGAAATTTGGAACTACTGTACATTATTCTTAGAACAATATAAAATAAATATAGTAAAAATTCTTTCATATTCTTCACTTGACGCGCTGATTCTGGTTTTCAATATATTAAATTTAATATTTATCGACAATATACATTTGACAACCTGCGTGACACATCGTATCAAATTGATGTCAATAATCTGACTTTAAGTACAAAGACACAGACTGACAACAGAAATGCTTTCAACTATAAATAAAACAGTTTTTCCAAACTTATGATTTTACACAGTACTTAACTAGTTGGATAAAGTTATTATATTAATTTATCTCTACTGCTAGTCCATATTATTATGTTCCTGATGTATGGACTACTAATTAAATGTAGTTGGTTTTAGCTTTGACACTACATTTTCTTGTAAAACATAAACAATGCCGTGATAGTGCCCAGACAATCCGTTTGATGTGCTTTCACAGTAATATAGAAGGGTGATGAATATATGAAACTCCTTGCTCATCCTCTTTATCTTATTATTTATTTTTTCTTTGGGTTCATTCACATTGCTCTATCGATTTTTATCAAATTTTGTTAATATACAAGCTGTATAAGTGTTCAAACAAAATAAATTGTACACCATTTCCCAAAAAAATGGCGGTTCGGGAGTTATTTATCGGTGAAATAGAGAACATCGACGGGAAATTTGAATTTTCTCAAAATCGGCATAAGTGATTTCAATGAATTCAGGTAAAATGTGAAGATTTAAATCCCAAATCAGGTTATAGTCAATTTTGATCAATCAGAATTGTATGTTTGCTTTTTAGATGCGACTCCCACATTTTTAATTTTCGAACAAGTTAAAAACACCTCGATATATTCCCATACATCAAACTGATCAAAATCGGCCTACAGGTTTAGGTTCTAGAGCATTGCCATGGAAGACTGACAGGTATAATTCTAAAATCCGTTTAGAGTTCAGGAGTTATTTTTGTAAAAAACACGACAATTTGTTTTGCTTAACTTTATCTTACGCAAAATTTTCTCTAAACTATAAAAGATTGGCGTTTTGCAATGCTTCTTAAATATATCTAGTTTTATCTTAATATCTCTTAAGAGTAGTGAATAATATATTATGTATTGCATTAACTTCCATCTCCCGGAACACAGCACGGAATGACGTCATTGGCGACTAATGGAATCTTAGAACTAAGACTGCTGATCAATTCAGAAGCAACAGAAAGGCAGAATTTGTCACGATTGCTGAAACAGCTATAATGTCAAAACGGAAATTAACTAGTAAAATAGCGTTAAGAAGATTGAATAAGCCTGGAGCGTTCAAGAATTATGAATGAAGCTACTTTGTCATTGGCGACGAATGGAATCTTAGAACTAAGACTGCTGATCAATTCAGAAGCGACAGAAAGGCAGAATTTGTCACGATTGCTGAAACAGCTATAATTTCAAAACGGAAATTAACTAGTAAAATAGCGTTAAGAAGATTGAATAAGCCTGGAGCGTTCAAGAATTATGTATGAAGCTACTATTTCCATTAAAAATGGAGAAAAAAGAAAAGAAAAAAATATATATTCAATATTTTTTTTTTAGTGTACCTAGCTTATAATAAAATGAATATAAAATGTAAAAATAGAATACAAAAAAATTTATCAATTACTATTTTTCGCTAAAGCACACTAATAAACTCATTAAAATAAAAGTTTTAAATTTGGGTTCAAGATCTAATACTAAATTTCATCACAAAAAGAAATTGTAATTTTTAAAATATCAGAGTATTTCCTATTAATAAGTAGGTATAGAAGGACTCCTTCAACAAATTTATTGCCGACTTAATGGCGAATACAGACGAAAATAGAAAAATCGGACTTTATGGTGTAGGTTACTAAGCCACCATGAAAGTGAATAGTGAAACCTCTATGAATTATACTAGAGCAAATAGTCTTCTACCGATTTTCGTATGATTTGTTCTACTTAAATTGCCTGAAACGATAATGTTTCTCGAAATTATAAATGTGATATACAATCCTTTAATAGCGTGAACATATCATGACAAGTTCTCAACCCCTTTACTTCAACATTGTGGATGCTCTAACAAACTTTTGTTCAACAACTACAATTTAACCATTTTGAAACCAAATAATCATGGATTATATTAAGTTTACAGTTTAGACATTCCCGCAACCAAGAAGTGACATTTCCTTGCTTTGTGTTGTTATCGAAACCCTAAACCACAGACAAGAGAGTATACCTCTTATCTGTGTCTAAACTTTGCAAATTGATCGCCATGCAATAATATTGAGCTTACCATTCAATTATATCAATGGTCCTACAACTCTCTCCAGTCAATACTTCGTCGATAACAATAAAACACACGTTTAATGTTTAAAACATTTTCAAAGCACCTTTTTTACCTTATCTCAGAATATATTAAAAGATAAGTTTTTCAAAACTTCTTTATAAATGACTTGTATTTTGTTTGCACCAGTTTAATACAAAGTTTCATGTAGAGACTATGATAAAAACTGATTAGGTGAGCTCAAAGTGAGACGTTATAATTTCTGCTCGTTAATGATTTGAGGGTAGCTGTCACAAGTAAAAAAACAAAAGAAAATTAAGATTCTGAGATTCTGATTAAAATATTTTAATCCCCAAAACATACTAGCCGCTATCCCCCCCCCCCGGTTCGTAAATAAAAAACCAAAATATCGTCAATGGAGCTGTTAAAAAATACTTAATTTTTGTAAAGAGACTGTACTCATTTCGTTGAAATTTAGTTACAAATCCGTGTGCGAAATCGTACGTAAACAAAAAAATATTACGGTACAGAAATAATTGGCAACTAACAAAAATGAATCTTGACTGGCGCCATTAAAAAATAATAATAAAAATACGACTTTGAACGTGTTTATTGCCCTTATTTAAATTTTTTTTTCCCAAAGACATAGTTCATTTTCACTAAAAGAACATTTTTGATACGATTAGTTTTTTGGCTCATTGTAATTTCGTTTTGGGGATGTGTAAGGGAGAAAGTTTGTGCATTTTTTGAGTGCGTCAACATTCGATTCCTAAAATTAAAAATGTTCTCATGAGGTATTTACGGCAATAAAATAATTTGGCCTGTAAATAGTCTTAATAACTGAATATTAAAATAGAATCAAAATAATGCTGAAAGGTTGATTTAAGTTAATGAACAAATCAAGTTAAAACTAGAGCTAATAGGAACGTAGAGAAATAGGTTAATTTAGTATTGTCAACATAATCAAATGAAATTGGGATCACCATGTGTTGCGGCGAGAATAACACAGCGCCTAGTTTTTAACTTTGCGATGAGATAAACCCTAATTGTGATCCTTATTCTGAATTAACATCATCGATTGTGGGTTATACGAAAAATATATATTTAAATGGGACCTGAACCAGGTTAACCTAAATACAAGACGCGTCCACAGCCTTGAGAGGTATAGTATTAAAATCGAGCATTAAAGACAGCGATCAAGTTTGTTTTATACCCAAAACATAATATTTAACTAGACATCCCAAATTTGATTAAAATCTGTCCTCGCATTTGGACTGTAGAACACTGCAAATACGACTTACATAATTACAAAAAACAAGTTTTCGGGGACATAATTGTTAACATCGTTTTTCGTGAATATCAAACACCTTATCTATAATGTCAAACAATAACCTGATAGGCCTATAATTTATGTTAAACTGTTTGACATTCTGTTTTCAAAGAAACGACGATTTCGCGTTTATTAAAATAAATGAGACAATTTAGCTATGAAAATGAATACAGCTAATAAGAAAGGTAAAAGGCCTTACCCATGATTACGTGAAAAACCGTGTACATTCAAGTAGGGCCTGCGCGGGATTGCCACGCTCGTACTTACTATAAGTGAGCCCCTGAGGGAAATTAGACCAAAATACGTCCAAATAGTTATAATTTGAGACAGATTTGTGATTTTGAAAAGCTTCAATAATGTGGAAGTTTATTTAACGTGACTTCACTGGAGCGCGACAAGTCTATAAGCAATTGTTGTCTTTGCAAAAAATTCAATGGTTAAATAAACCGTAAGTGGTATGTAATGAGAATACTATGTTGACGTTAGCTGACATGAGTCGGGAGTGAAGCAAGTTTTTTTAAACTAATTTATCCCAAATGAATAATAAACAGTACATAGAACATAAAAACTCTTTAAAAAACGTTTTCATCCTAACCAGCTTAGAAATATGGCTTTCGGTAATAAAAACTGAATTAAAAATCAGAGATAGAAATTCTTCTATTTTAAATAAGATTAAATTTCCGTTGCTTATTCCACAAATGGATATCAAGACTCAATCGAAGTAGTCTCTTGAAAGAGAGGGCAATATGTTCTTTATCCCGACAACTTTTTCTTTCCTCCATCTCTTACAATCAGAGATGCTTGCTGTCCTTTGTGTAGTGGTTTTATCTAATCACGTTTGTATTTAGACTTCGTTTTGACCCCTCAGATCCAGATAGAGCCTTGAGTTATTTTCTCTAACATCGAACTATGTTGGTGTTTTTCTCTCTTATGTTCTAGTTTCACACTTGATAACGAGAGTTGATTTATACTTTCGAAACGCCGTGTATTATTTTTGATCTGGCCAAATGATGGCAGATGTCCGATTAAACCATACTGATAGGTTTTTCAGTAACAGAAAGATATCGTAAAATGTAGATGAAGATTTAAACAACCGGGGCATTCACTTGAACGCTTGTCTTCTCTCCGACATGGAGGATTTCTCTTTTATCTTGATAAAACGTGATAAAGGTGTAACATCCTAATTCAAAATTACTTCTGCAATATAAATTCATTCACTCGACTTCCACATATCCAACTTCCGTCGTTTGACAGATGCTGGCACCTGGCGGCCTTCTCCAAAACTAAGCATCGCATGACATCCAAGTGCAAAGTACAACGGCAGGCCAGCCTAGCTGCTTTAATACCCGTTGCCAGTCTATCTGAAATAACTCACGATGTTCTACATTCAATCATAAGCTCCGTCAGACACATTTTTTCGTTCTCAAAATTACTTCTCAGTTTCTAAACGACATGTTAAGTTACAGTTTTGTGCGCTTTAGTTTTTTTTAAAAATGTTAAATAAATTATTATTTTTCACGGCACAAGCTCACGTGATCTGCGACAGGATTTTCCAGGTATTTCAAATTTACAGATTTTATCATATCTTAAATTTTGTTAATGTTTTAAAATAATTTGTTAATTATCATGTATTCTTTAAAATATGTATTTCATGTTTTATTTAATATTCAAGGTTCTTTTTGAAACTGAATGATTATAAAAATTTTCTTTTCTTAAGACATACTTTACAAAACCTTGCAAAGGCACATTTTGAGTTTTGAACAATTATGTGAAATAGGTGCAAATTAATGTTGAACATTAAATGATCAGAATATCTTATTGAACCTGTCAAATATAAAACAATTAGAGAAATCTATTCTAAATCAGAAAATTTCGTTTTACAGACTTTTGCAGATCTTTGCAAGTCTTATACAAGCCTTGTTTTACACAAAACTAAATATATATAAATGGATTTATAATCATCTAAGAAGCTTTTAATTACAATCTTAACGAATTTCTGTGATACAATCAATTTTCTTTAATTTTGACAAATAACCAGATATTTGCTTTAATAATGAACATTAATGCTACAACATGTCTGATTTTGAACAGACGCTAAAAAACATGTTTTTTGCTATAGCTAATACGCTGGTAGGAGATTCTCAGCAATTCTTGCCTCAGATTGCACAGACCAGCTAAGCATCTAAACATGTTTCGTCCTGTTGGCAAAACACGTTTTTCTTAATATACCTTCAAAGTTTCAAGTGCACAAAAGTGATGTTAAAAAAAAAACTGACTTTATAGAACTTTAATTAAACTCATTTGTACATGTGCCTAAATTGCTTCAGCGAATATTTTTTTTTAGCTATCTTTTAGATGTAGACTTGTGTAGTTATTTATAAAATATATAAAAAATTATTGGGTGGAGCCTGCATGCAAACTTTCGGTCCTAACAACCTCCAAGAGGTTATTTTCTAAATTAATATAATTGACGTCAATTAATAAAATTTAATATTCAAAATTTTCATTTCTTTTTTTTAAGTAAACTTCTCATTTTATAATAAATTCTTTTATCTAAAACATATATATATTTATTGGCCAATATAGCATTTAAGAAATTTATCAAATAAGTAATATTATGTAACTGTTTTGAAAAACTATCATCTCATAAAGTCAAAAGGGGGGGGGGAAATAAATATCAGTATCTTTTCATCTTTTTTTATTCTAATTGTACATTAAGGGCGTATAATCTTTTTTTTTTTGGATTAATTATAATCCTGTTAATTGTTAAGCTGTGCTCATTGTCTTTTGTTAAATTTTGTAACTATAAAATATATAAACTAAAAGGGGGGGGGGATAAATTTTCAGAATCCATTGATTAATTTTTTTTATTAAATTATAATATTTTTACATTAAGGGCGTATAACTTATATCAATTATAATATTGTTAATCATAAGCTTTTATTGATGATTTGTCTCAGGATGTCTTTCTCAGTTGTAAATGATAAAATCTGAACCGTCGAAATTTCTTTTGTTTAAATAAATTTGAGCCTTGTTAATTACTAAATTTGTCTTTGTCTTTTTTTATTTTTCTATTTTCTAAACATTGTTACCATTTTGGTTCCGCCTTTCTTAAATTTAAGTCCCCTGGTAACAAAGGAACGACAGATCAAACATAAGTCCATCGTATCTTTACATTCTGAAAGCAGCAACAAGAACTCGATCTCAAAGTGAACTACTTTAAGCATTCCTTGAGTGTAAATTATTCTTTTTAAACCGTTGATGCAGTGTTCTCAATCCTTGTGTGAGAAAAGTTTTGAGATTATTTTATTATGTAAAAGATTAAAAAAAAAATAAACCATACCAATAAAATTACGTGTTACAACAAAAATAACATACAGAATGTTTCCAAGAATAGTGTCAAAATTTCAGCAACTTATTCCTCACGGCAAAACCTATGATAAAGTTCAAATAAACATATTTCTTAAAATGCTTATTTTTCTTTCTAACCGCCATTTCACGGGAGGGAGAGAGGGGGAGAGAGAGAGAGAGAGAGAGAGAGAGAGAGAGAGAGAGAGAGAGAGAGAGAGAGAGAGAGAGAGAGAGAGAGAGAGAGAGAGAGAGAGAGAGAGAGAGAGGGAGAGAGAGAAACAGACAGACACCATTAGATTTTTATATAATAGTAAGATAAGCTGCTAAAGTTATGGAGCGATTTTTAGAAACACTGTATATTATGATAATACTTTTTCGTAAATCTAGTTGGTTAACCGAACTCAAATTAATTGTATGGTTATTCTAATTACTTAGATGTTTTCAAATTTATCATATTGGATATTATAGTAACGAAAGTTGATATAGTTTAAAGTTTCTAGAAACACACATCTGATTTATAACTTCCTACACGCTTAGATAGAATACTTGCAATTTTTATTCTATTAGAAATCAACTTTCGCTACAACTAACACTTGTCAACTAATTATGTTCAAAGATTTTTGATGATTGGTCAAATGGATTTCAACCCTCTACCAAGGGAGCTCCGCGACAATTAGCGACTCCTCAGAGGCTCACTTATTTAGTGAGTACGGGTTTGGCAATCCCGAGGTACCTACCTGGATCTACAGCTTTCATAATCTTGTTCTTAGATTTAGATTTCTCTTTTTCATCATTCCAATCAACTCTCTTGATCAATTCTTGTTCTTTTCCGACCCTGACAATATTGTAGTATTCGAGTGATATGGGGGGGGGGGGTGTCTCTATTTGGAAATGTATAATATGAATTCTGAAAAGGTTTATTTGATTAAGGTGCAGGGGTACTGAGTGAAGCAAACGAAAGTAAAACAAGCAGTTGCTAATTTAACAACCATTCTTTGATGAATGAATGTTTGATATTACATTTTACTGTATGAATTAAATTACATAAAAACTGAGAATAAATCAACTTTACCCCCATATAAATATAGTTTTGTATAAGGTATAAAATAGTGATATTTTTTGTTCAAAGAATTTAGGATGGCTTTAACGTAAAATGTGTCTTAATCTGTTCTAATTATAACGAAAAACTCTTCTAAATTTGCATGGATGTTTATTTTCACTCTTTATATTCTAATACTTAAAATAGGAAAATAATTTAAACGAATCTGTGTAGCTGCACAATGTACAAAGAATTTATTTTAAAATTAGATAGGAGGAACTTTTTTTTACTATGGCACTTGGCAGTTGCCCTAATTGGTAGCGTAACTGTGCATAAAGCTTTGAAGATCCCTGCCTTTTACCTTTTATACAAATAATTATGAATTTATACGATATGAAATAAAATATATTTCGCTTTTATAACAGCTTTAGAAAATATTAGCAAGATTTCCATAAACATTTTCATATTTTATGCACAATTTTTTGTATAAAAAAATGACATTTTTTTCAGAACATTTTCTACGTTATTTTAATTACCAGAAAGTCTTTACGGATTTTTCTACATCAATCAGTTTTATTGAGTACGATTTTCGTTCAATTTTCTAAATATGCTACTTTGATTTTTTTTTTTTTAATTGCAAAAATCCTAGAAACACCTCTCCCTTTCCTGGTTCCTTATCAATGACATTAAGTACATGTGTTTTTTTATACATTATCCTAGGTGTCCCGTCCGTAACATGGTACCTTGTGTTAATTTATTTATTTTCCCTTATTATAAAGATGCCAAAGTTCAAACCTACAGTATTACTTTGTAGATAAAGGTCAAAATGTATCACTCACATATTCTTTAAAATTTAATTTCATTTTGTTTCACAGAAACTTTTACATGAAGTTCATGTACTTTATCCTATGTCTCTTTTTCGTCCCGTCCGTAACAGGCCTTTAAAAAAGTTCTTGACAGGTTTAAAAAATATGGTATACAGGTTACAATTAGTATTTAGTAGACACTACCTGACAGCATACAAGCACAATTTGAGTTCAAAATATATATAGGGTTTCTTGATATTTTATAGTTAATCCTTCAGGATGTCCCGTCCGTTTTATTTTTGCTAAAACTGAGTTTTTAAGAGATTAAATATGAAATTGTAAAATACCTAATAAAGAGCAAAACTTAATAAAATCACTGTACTTATTCCTTTCACTCACGTTCTGGTTTTACTTTCTTACGTGTACATAATATAGAGAAATTAATGTGATGAGCCAACAAACTGTTGTAGTTTATTACCGATATATCAGTTTTAAGGTCCTATTAGTTGATTAAGTGTTTTTGTTTTAGTAATGTCTTCCTGTTGTATTTGCAGTGCTATACAAAACAAACGCTCAGACCGATTTTACTAAAATTTGGTACGAGGGCCTTTTTTTGGTGGTACAAGAAAACAAACAATTACGATTTTCTCAATATCGACTAGTGTTCAAATTTATCTTCTAAAGACTAAAGTTATCGGTAAATAAAACTAATAATCGACAATGGGGCTCTTATAAAGTTGTAATTACTCAAAATGGACTCTCGCCAATTTAATTAAAATGTGAAGATTAATGACCCAAACACATGTATACAATAGAAAGTAAACAAATATTAAGGAATGTAACTTTGATCCCCGTCATTAAAAAGTCGATTAGTTATGTAAATGGATGACGTTTTTCCACCGCTTAATTTTACGTACATTGTCCATTGTTAAATTTCAGTTTACATATTAAACGAAAATAGGAAATTAGCTAATTCATGATTCAATTTTATTCACACCCCTTCCCCCCCCTCCTTGCGCTGCGGACCAAAGCAACTTTTACGCTACAACTGTGCCAATCAGGCCCGGAACTAGGGCGGGGCAGGGGGGCACGTGCCCCGGGCGGCAGATTTCAGGGGGCGGCAAAATTTGAAAAGATTATAAAAAAATAATGTTATTAAAAACGTTTTCAAAATAATAACAATACAGTACAATCAATATTGTTTAATTTTTTTGTATAATTTATAAAATTCATTATACTGTATACCAAGTTAATTCTTAAGTCTTATAAGACCAAAATTAACGCAGCTCGTGGATCTGGATTGAGTGTTATGCCTACTACTGATATGAGTTAGTAGCCAGAGCGCTCGGTAGCGGGGTCGGGGGGCGCAAAAACAGTGTGGCCTTGTCGCGATGCCACACCCTCCCCTTAAAATGACAATGGGTTCTGTTGCCAGTTGCCAGTTGCCACGGCTATAGTTGTGTTGTCTGCGTGTGTTACTACAAACCGACAGTTGTTTTATTTTATTTTCATTTAGGTATTAGTGTTCGGAGTGTTGGTTAGTTATTAGTGTTACCGTTTATCATTGTTTGGAAAACGGAATTGTTTTGTAAATTTTGAGTTGTGTTTTTATCAGTTTCCAAATTATGGATGGCAGAAAACGACTTAGTGAAGCCGAGTATAAAAAACTTGCAAAAGAAAAAAGGAAGAAAGAAAGCGAGGTGCTTTCACAAACACCAAAATTAGAATCTGCGTTCTATAGTTCAAAATTTATATCTATAGTTTATTCTAACTGACAATCAATTGTCTAATTGTGATAATTATCTTAATTGAATCTAATGGTGTTAGTACTGTATATATATATATATATATATATATATATATATATATATATATATTGTTTTAATGTAATCATTTTACTACTTTAAATCTACTTTAATTCTATTGTAATTTAATTGTTTTCTTATAACATTGTTAAATTTGTTTAAATTGGGCGTTTGTGTAAAATAATAAATAACATTCCAACTTCCGACCAAGCTAAAATAAATGACATTTATGACGTCATTTTTTGCGTATTTGCAATTGAGTTACAAATACAAAAACAATATTTGTATTATTCATGTATAAGTGTATTAATGTAATAAATAAGTGCTTTTCATAAATGAAACTTCTTCATAATATACATATGGTGTGTAATTTCAACTACCGCATGTAAAAAATAGCTTACGAAAGTATTGTATTTTAATAGTGGGGGAGGGGATGAGGGAGGGGTGATGGGGGCGGCAAACTTATCTTTGCCCCCCCCTGACAAATCTTCTTCCGGCCCTGGTGCCAATTATCAAATTTCTAAATTAAATAGAAGATTGTCTTCGGTTAATGAATCGCTGAGAATTTCTTCCTTTTGTCTATACGTATATATTGTTTCAGGATAACAACTATGTGTTTATTTGTTGCTTTAAATTATATTATTATTAACATGTTTATGGTGTTGTAGTTATTAACAGAATTAATGGCAATTAACGTGTAGGGTAAGAATCACCATTTCATTCAACTTACGATAATAAACTCATTTAAAATGCTTAAAGGATAATCCTGCACCTGCGTGCGTTTACTGCTAACGATGTAATATAACCTATCCGCCCGTACCAGCATGACTTCCAACTTCAATTCATTATACACAATTACATATTAAATTTGTAAAATAATCCTTCTATAATAAGTACATGTTTAGTGTTATAACACATCCTATAAGAGGTCTGTAATGAGGTCTAAATAACCTAATGAAAAAATGAAGCGACAAATGAAGCGCTTGATTATTAATGGTTAATTAAATATGGTTCAAATGGAAGTAATTTGGCTATATTTTGGTTCATCGTATATATTTTGTGTTTTAATAAACCTATTAGATATAAATATTTTGATTAAATTTTATGTGCTCGATTTTATGAATAAGATAGACAATTTCTTCCACCATAAAATTAGGTTGGTAAAGTTTAAAACAGTGACTTTTAAAATTTCGAAAATTTGCTTTTTCCAATATTTTTAACCTGTAGATCATTGTAGCACACAACAGCTTATTTTAAGGTATTTTTGCCCCTTTTCTTCTTTAAAGGTGAAAACCTCTCGGTCATCATTACCTATAAAAAAAATTAAAAAATGAAAATCAAATAAAGTAAAGACCCTTAACCCTGGAATACTCTAATAGCGTCATAGTTGGAAGAGAACAAGAGTTGGTCAAGATTCAAGAGCGACATGATAGTGAAGATGAAAGACAGGGATCTAACCCAAGACAAATAGGTGGTATATCCAGCTAGGAACCCTTGGAGTCGCTACCCCCTTAGTCATCATAGTGAGCCTCTAAGGATATTTTAAGCTATAAATTCATTCAATGATAGTGAAACGTGTTTCCTCGCAAAAAAACGTTAAAGTTGAACGTTAAATCAGAAAAACTAGATTATCTATTTTCCAAGTACGAGAAAATGATCGCACAATTTCAAAATTATGGCGACAGTCTGCAATGGTTTTTCGTAGGAGTTCATTTTGATAATCAGTTGGTAATCAATATAAATTAGTAGCAATGACGAAGTCGTCAAACTAGTGGATAAGTAAAAAAACAACACTAGAATAAAAAAATAACAATAATATAAAGGCGTTTAAACACAGTCCACATTTATGCACAAAACACTCAAATACATAATAATATACATTATTATGAAGGAATGTAGCACTATGCTACTTAAAACGAGCAACGCAGAAACGGGGGGGGGTATAGTTTAATGCGCGCTAAAGGTTAATACTGCTAAAGTTTTTTAAGAGAAGAAATAAATCCTGTATTTATTTGTAAAATCTTTATGCCATACTTAAAAAAATATGAACATTAATGGCAATGTGTTTAATCGTTTTGTCAAATATAAACATAACGGGGAAAAAAAAACATGATTTTAATAAATGTTTATCGTAATTTGCAATTCACTCAGTGGAAGAAATATATCATCAAAAGAAACAAATTGGAGAGTTGAGTGAATCATGGTTGGTTAAAGAAACCGGCGATGCGTGAAGAGACACATAGAGTTGAAGGGGTTATGGTAGGGGGGGGAGGTAATAAAAGCAGAGGTGGAGTTATTTAGCTTTACTACAAGGATTGATGAGACAAGTCGCTACTGCTATGTTATAAATTAACGAGATAACAACTGAAACGGAAAAAGTAACAGTAATTGCAGGAGTTATGTGCAATTTTAATATTCCTATCTAGTATATTTTTCCCCTTTCTTAAAGAAGAAAAACCTCTTGCTCATAATTGTCTTAAAAAAAGGGAAAAAAGAACATAAAATAAAAACCTCGACTACACTAATAATGCGGAGCAGGAAGAGAAAAAGAGAGACCTGATAGAAACGATGAAAGAGAGAGAGAGAGAGAGATCAATCCAAGATTATACGAAAAATGTGTAGACCCAGCTAGATGGTTCTTCGGGATTGCCAAGCCCCTATTCTTTATAGTGATGCCCTGCCGGGTACAAATTGTACTGTACCAAGTAAAGATGATATACTTAATTATATAACAAAATGGTTTAGTTTTGATGAGAGACCAATAAAGAATGTCGTAGATTTTTAAAACATGACAGGCTTGCACAGAATTTGTTCAAGTTAGAGCACCCCCAACAGAGGTGAGATCGCTTGTAAATGCATCCTTGATACTATGTAAAGATATTCGACAAATTAAAGTAGAGTTTCAAAGTCTAGTGGGTGTATCTTGAATACTCGACAAAACTGGAATTGTTGTAGGTATGTCACAATATTTTATATTTAATTCTAAAGGGAGCACCTGTTAAATACTATGGTTTAATTTTTATTATTTTAATATATGAAGTATTAAAAGGAAAAGAAAATTGTATGACACGAGACATATTCTAAATCTAAATATGTTTTGTAGTTTATTATACTCAGTAGAATCGTAGACAAAAACTGCGATTTAGTTCCGTTTCGCCATTATTTGTTGAATAACAAGACATAAGAGTGAGTAAAACAAAGATTCGTACCGTAGGTTTAGAGTTACTCTTCGCTTGCATGCTTGACAACAAAAGAATCACGGATGCACTTCATAGTTGCGGGTGGTAATTATGAAACGAAACTACCAACAAGAGGGTTATTATAGATACAAGAATCAACTTTAGATGCACTTTAGTGTAAGGGCTTTTGATGACATCAAGGATCGACCACTATTTCTTGTAAACAAACACGTTAGAAGTGTTAATTCAATAATTACTGACGCTGCTTTATTATCCAGTAAAAGTTAATATACAAAAATATAAGTATAAAGTCAGAATCTTAGTAATTCTAGGAATACTGTGTCTCGTAGAAATAGATGAAATA
Source organism: Aphrophora alni (assembly GCA_963513935.1). Lineage (NCBI taxonomy): Eukaryota > Metazoa > Arthropoda > Insecta > Hemiptera > Aphrophoridae > Aphrophora > Aphrophora alni. The sequence goes on from OY740770.1 coordinate 36,904,695, forward strand.
ACAAGAGAGAGAGAGAGAGAGAGAGAGAGAGAGAGAGAGAGAGAGAGAGAGAGAGAGAGAGAGAGAGAGAGAGAGAGAGAGAGAGAGAGAGAGAGAGAGAGAGAGAGAGAGAGAGAGAGAGAGAGAGAGAGAGAGAGAGAGAGAGAGAGAGAGAGAGAGAGAGAGAGAGAGAGAGAGAGAGAGAGAGAGAGAGAGAGAGAGAGAGAGAGAGAGAGAATAATCGCGAAAAGATTGTGTCGAATAATTTAAGAAAATCAACTGGAATTTAAGATTGTGTCTAGAAAACCTGGATAGATTTGAGTAATGTTGGTACATTGAATTTTTAAAAAATATAATGAAACACTTAGGATTATTATATTTCAAAACATCAACAGGATCAATGAATTAATAATTATTTTATGTTTGATCACACAATACTGTGTAAACGCTACGGAGAAACACGTGAAGAGAAGGTTGACTCTCAGATACGTAAAATGTCTACAACTTTGAAATTGGTAAAATCGTTTTCAGAAGTTTTGTGAGTTCAATCGTCCTTTGGGGACATTTTTCAACTAATATATTTCTAAGTATTTGAGAAGCACGAAAAACTTTGTTGTCCCCGGTAGTGAACGAAGCGCAAAAGAAAGAATCGAAGAATCTGTTTATAATGATTACTGTAACCACCACGACAGAATGTATCATCAAAGTACAAAAAAAAATTATTTGAAATGAGATGATAATTAATCATATTATGAAAAAGAAATACAGTATGTCCTCTGTATAAATAGGAATTGTCACACCTTGGATTCATGTTTGGAAAAATGTTCAGAAATTTGTGGAAAAAAAATAAACTCGTGGACATAAAAATATTGAACTATTCTCCTATTATCTTGCGATATATACATGATTGTCAATAATTCAATACGTAAAGAAAGGAGTTAATAATAATGTAAGGAATTGTAAGAAATGTGAGGCATGAGAAGTAAAACGTGTACTTTAATGGGGGCACTGTTTAGACTGGAGCCGTATGACGTCACGTCTCTTTCCCATTTATATACGAATAGCTAAACATGCCATCCAAATATACAACCAACACTTGTATCTCTATAATCCTTTCATAACATAGAAATATACCTGAAGAGGAGAAATAATCCTACCAATTTTGCTTTTAACTTACACTATAGTACAGTAAAAATAGAATTTAAAATGAAAAAAAATTAGAGAACAAAAATTTGGGAAGTTGCTTTAAAATACTACTTTTATAAGAAATAACGAATTTCGAGTCGTTTTTAAGAGGAAAGGTGAAATGAAAGGGATAGAAAATCGAATTTTTGTGATTATCTTGTAAAGTATGAATTTTACGGGAAAAAAACTAATACAACTTTTAAAGACCATAAAATTGTTTTTATTCTTTTCGATACGATTAAAATTCACAGAGTTGTGGACTTTTTTAAGGTGACGTAAAAACTATCCCCCATGTTGCGTGCCTAAAAATTAATATTGTAGAAACATGTTTTTCAAAAGTTGGATGAAACATATTTTTGATTACCCTTTCACCTCCTTCCTTTAAAAAGCGACTCATTGGAAAAGAAAGTAGTGTATTTTAAAAGCAACTTCCCATATTTTTTTCACATTTTTAATTGTTTCTTTTGTCGAGAAATATATTTTTACTGTACTTTTAGTTCTGCGACATATTTTAAAACTCATTAATACAGGTTTTTCAATTCGTTAACCTTTTATATATGTGATGACACGTGTTTTATATTTAACACAGTGAAATTCATAAACATAATCTGTACTAAAAAATAAAGAAAGTAAAATTCACGTTAAATAATTTTTATAAAATTATTATTATTATTTTAATATTTCAGAGATCATTATTTTTATAGCTCAAGAGAAACAGTGTTCCATTTGGAATTTAGAATTTCCTTGGGATATATTGTTAATTTAACCTAGAAAGTTATATTTTGTTGTTCATTGTGTTTAAAATTTGAAATAAAATTAAATCCATTGTTGGTTCATCAGATGTAGAAATCGAAACAACAGTGATTCTATTATTGGTTACAGCACTCGATTAATTCCAAAGCAGGATTTTCGAGCTTATCTATATTCCGTAACGACTATTCCAAATGCTAAACCTGGGTTATAATAGTAATTAGTTGTTGTACTCATAAACTGAACAGTTATTTTCAGTTCAGATGTTGATTTCCAGATTAGAATAACTTCATTACAGGATTCCAATGATAAGAATGTTCCACTGAAAGTTTTAGAGGGAGTCATGAGAGGATCTGGTAGACTATGAGATTGGCATAGGCAATGACTACATAAATACTATAAGACACGACATGGCCATGTTAAATATTCTACGCTTATTCTTGAGTTGACCAATACCCGCTAGGTCGCTCTGCTAGAGAATCTGAAGTTGATGTGACTGGCGCTAGGTGGCTCTACGGTCAAACAATGTTTCAGGCGGGTAAGAGAAAACGCACTGATGCCACATATGGGACCAGAGATGCGAGGGAAGGTCGAGAATCGCTTATCTCAGCGCACGAACTGACAACACTGACTATGCTGACGGAAGTAAGTGAGAAGGTTTGTGAGAGAGAGGTCAACAGATGTACAGTCTCAACCAAGTGGGATGCGTACAGTAAAGCACCTGCTGCTAGCGCTTTCTGATAGCTGTGTGTCAAACTCAGCACCCGTAAAGCGTAGACTATTTCCCTATCCTATGTCGTGTCTTATAGTATTTATGTAGTCATTGGCATAGGACATACCAAGTAGACTAGGAAAAACGGATGTTCGAGAAGTGGTATGTCATCCGATCTGTTTGAGCAATAAGTATAGAATTAAACTATGTTTAATCTAAGTCGAAGAGAAGTAAACAAAGGTTATTCAATTAAAACTAGCCAGTCTAGTATTGATGCCTAGTTAATGTGTAACTTCTATGTTCAAGAAACTACCGACCGATGAAGGGAATGTATCTCAGAAGCTTTTTCTGATCTCGAGAGAGGGTATCGATGAAGAGGCCTGTACTAGATTATAGCCAGATTTCTGTAGGGCATACTAATTGGTCGGGAGTGGTTTCAACAGATTCCTGAAGACGATGTAACTGAACAGATAAATGGATATCACCACTTCAGTTTTGGTTTGCTCTGAGAGATGATACACCCTCACCTTCCTATCCTTTCTTTCCATTTGAGTACAACGAGCTCATTGCGGCTGAGGTGCGTCAGGCAATCCCACATTTATGTTTAGTTATAACTTGAACTAGTCTATCTAGGCCTTCCTATTACACTTTTCCTTCTGCCCAGAAGGTCAAGTAAAAGCATAAAGCTACATATATAAAGCTCTACACCGTATTATCCCCGACTATAACTTCATTAATTTAACAAACTCAAAGAACTAATGATAAGCACCATAAACAAAATTTAATTTAAAAAACTACGCTTAACGAGATGGTTAACCAAGATATGAAAGGCATATCTTACTAAGCCTATTACAAGATGAATAACAATGTATACAAGACAACTAAGACTAAAACCACAAGTTAGTTGGTAAGACTGGTTGTAGAAAGCATGTTAATGTTGCCAAGTAGTTCTTGAGTCCTCCCTTTCAACGTACTTCTTGTCAATGTTCCAATTACATCTTACAGTTGCTTATCACCCCTCCCCCCTCCCACTAGTTTCGACTACATCTGTCTTTCGTTGGAGATTCCATCGGTTACATTTTTATTTGAATTTATTTTTTTCAATGATTTTTTAATACACATAATATAGACAAAAAATATTAATAATAAAAAATAAATTTAAGTGTTTTAGGTGAATAATGATTTTAAGTGGTATTTATCCTAAATTTGTAAAAACTCGATTTTTACAAATTGCCTTTCTTTAGACTATGTATGGTTTGAAATAATTTATTAGACTTTTTTTTTTAAGAGATTATGTTAACAGTGTGAATGTTAAAAACAATTCAGTTTAACCAATAATATTGTTATAATAAAAGTGAGTGAAAATGTGATTTTTTTTTTATGGATGCATATCCATAATGTATCTATTATAATAAAGGGGAAGAAGGGGGCTATTAATTTTAAGAATTTAAAATCACAAAATTTTGTTAAGATCACAAGTTGGACGAATGTATAGACTATTATATATTGTAGAGAAACAATCATCGTTAACTAGGAAAAGCGTTTAAACAGTTTCAAAATGATAGCAGCCAAACGTAATTACTTTATCTACAATTATTTTTCAATAGATTTAATTTAAAATGACTACATTATGTAAAAACTGCAAGTTTTACGACCAAAAAAAAACCAACCAAATAAAAAAAAAACGAAGTTGAAACTTTGAAACTTCGTACCCTAGATTTCCTAAAATTATAAACCTAACTAGTAAATTATATACAAATCGTGAAACACATTACAGATTGGTATAGACAAAAAAGAGTAGTAAAATTAATATATGAAATTACGTCACATTATGTTAAGGATATGAGCGAAGTAAAGCAAGATTTTTGAATTAAAAAAATTAAAACGAATTAACTGTTGTTTGAAATTAATATTAGTTTATAAACAATATGTTCGTAGCAGAGAAATCTCTACCACTGTATTAGACAGTGTATATTACTATTTTATTGCAATATTTATTAACTTCCCTTCGCAATAAAGGAGTTTATCGTATCCACCTGGGACCCGTTGACCAGGAACAATGTTTTAGAACAAAATAGAAAATGTAAATATATATTTAATGGTCAAATCATATTCTTTTTTAAAGATGAATTCAAATTTGACGTTGATTGTTAAGTACTTGGTATACAAATTTGTATTATAAATTCAACATTTTTTAAATCTGAGGCCTTAATAAAGTCTACAAACAAGTTAAGTGTGATGCCGTTTGTTGGCATGATAAAGTTCCTTCCACATGAAGGCAAGCCACCAAGTTACAAGAGAAACGAACCATTTAGTAACCAAATTTAAGAGATGTGTGACGGATTAGTTGAAACGTTTTTGAGATTTATAACATTTTGCACTCAAGATAATTTCTAAATATTTTTAGATTGACCCCAGAGTGGATTTTTTAAAAAAAGGGGGGGGAAGAAGAAGGAAAAAAAAGAAAAGAAAAAGAATACTCCTAGCCTTCAAGTACTCTATAGCGTCATTCAGAAGATAAAAAATGAAAGCGACTTAACCCAAGACTTCAAAGAAAGGTGTAAAGTACCAGGAAATTGCCACATTCACGCCCCCACTATGGAGTACAAAACTAAACATGGATATCGCTACTAGAGCTCTATAAACATTTTAATTTTTGTCACTTTCCACCAAATTTGAAAGACAGTGTTTTATAATGATTTTTGGTAATTTGTTAACAATGAACTCGCAAAATGGGAAGTTAATTTTATAAGGATCTAAATTGATTTTTACTGTTACATTTGTAGTCCGATTATAGCATTAACGTGGATTTTTTAATAAGATTTCGTTACCAAATAAAATCTAAAAATAAGAAGTTTATATTGAGCTTATTTTTAAAAAATGTTTCATGTTGGTTATTTCTTTATATAAAGAATAACAAATATTTTTAGCAATTATAAAATCATTAACCCTCTGTATTAATGCTCTGTATTAGTCGCATACACTTTTAAAATATCCCTCGTCAGATTGTCAAAACCATTTTTATTCCACTTCATAAGAAGGTTTCTGAAAGAACACAAATGTCACTTTTGGCGAAGGGAATACAGATATTTTCTATATTCTTCTTTAATTCTTAACCCTAATCAAATAGCTACCAGAACCCCTAACCTAAATACAAGACAATCAAGCACTCACCTAACTCTCTATTCTCCATCGTGCCAATTTATAGTGTTATCCTAAACTTTATTGATGAAAGTAATACAAGCTTTTTTAAAAATCGGAACCATGTTTATTTGAAATAACACATCCTTAGGAACAGTTTAAATTTGAAAACGCGTCTTTACAAACTTTATTTCACATAATTCACACAAAATAGGACTACATACACTAATCCAAACTGGCCGTTGATTTTTTTTTTACAAATTGGGGAAAACACCAACTTAAATTTTTGGTATTTTCAAGCAGACACGCTCATGAATGTCCTTGCCATGTTCCAATTCAATTTGTTTCAGAATTTCAAATGTCTACCATTTCGCCCTAACTTAACTGAACTATATAAACCAGTTTTCTGAGAAATATAAGCTACAATTTGATTAAATTTCAAGTAGAAAGTGACTAGAAGCAAACGGGGGGAAAATGTACACATGATAATTCTTCGAAAATTAAAAAAAAAAAACTCTGAAATGTAAATAGAACAGAAACTAAAACTGTTGTATTTACAAATTATTTTCTCTACTACTATAACGATTTCTAAATCGTTTGCCTTTCGTAACTTTTTTACTGTTCCACTATGAATAGTAAGTCGATTGATGAAATCGAGACAGATACGGATTGGGGGTCTTAAAATCCCAACTTATCTTTACTCCGAAACATAAATACTGTGGCAGTCTATCAGCTGTTCCTTAATAAATTGGTTCAGTGACAGTAAACAATACGTTTTAGTTCGGAGCTACTACTTACTATGGTCTACATTGAAATGTAGGTTTCATCCTGAGTAATTACATTGCAGTGAATTTTTAATTTAAATGTAACAAACCTTATGTGAGACAAAAGCCATTAGTTGAAAATGTAAAACCAGGAAAATGTGATGAGTTGAAAACAGTACAAGAATGAAATATAAGGTAAATGAAATGAAAGAGATATTGTTATTTACAAACTCCGTCAGTTCTTTAGATTCCAGCTTAGACATCCCAACAGTTGTATAATTTATTTCTTACCAAAGTTACCTTGTGGGTATGTTTCTTTTTGTGAACAATATAAAGTGTAGATTAATAAAATAACAAAACAAACAGTGGGAGTATTAACTCAAATGTCCTTAACAACTTTTAATTTTATAACAGAATTTAAAATTGTATAATTACAATGTTTAATTTAAAACTTCTAATTATTGCAATCTCTTTCGTAGAAACGTCAACACCCTTGCCTGTGAAATGTTAGTCGATCAGAAATAATTTGATATCATTTTTGGTAGACTATTTAGCTATACCTACCTTTCCCGATTTCTCTATTGTATTTCAGTTTCCTGTTACTTATGTTTAAATAGTTGTCTATACCTGTAAATTATCAGTTGCCCGATGATGCCGCAAGGCGAAACAATTGTAGCTCATTTATGTTATTAAAATATTTGAAACTTTAAGCTTTTGCTTTATTTTATCCTTGTATTTAGCTATAATTACATTTTTATGTTGGAAAACATTTAAAAACTATCTAGAGGTCGTAATTTTGGTGCGATTTGAGTCAAATTTTGTATCTAGGCACAGTTTTAGAAATCGTTGGACAACCTGTTTAACCTGAAAAATAGTCAAGTTACATTTCAAAATGGTGGGTGATTTTTTAAATAAAAAAATATATATTCTCAATAATAACTTTTAAATTTACTATAACCTGTAACGTTCCAAAGTACCTACTTTTCTGAAGTTTTCAAATCAGGATGTAATCATGGATAAAAAAATTCCTACGATACAAAATTAGTAAAAAAAAACTAAATCACACAAGTTCACGTGGCACAGAACTAGAAATAACACATTTAGAAACAGGAATTCTATTTCGACTTCAGTTAAATTTAGTACTTGAGTTGCTTTACTTTTCAATTTGTTGAATATAATGTTTATTATAAATGGCGATTGTTTGAAACTTTTCTCTTAGATTGAACTTTGAGGTAATTTGCAGATTGATGATTAAAAACATATTCACTTCTAAAAGAGTTACTATTCTTTGTTTTATAAAAATCCCAAGTAACGAAAATTACAGATATAATACAACAAAAAGTCAGTGACTAATATTTGTAGTATTATTGTTATAAACAAAACAATAAATTTAATAAAAGAACAATAATGTCCGTCTATGTGACTTTTTTAATAATAAAGTAGTTACTTTATAATCATATAATACAATAATTTATAATATAATTAAGCCCAAAAAACCAACACCATTGGAACAAAAGTCAGGGGTATATAGAATCAATTGTGATGAATGCGAGTGTTTCTATATAGGGCAAACTGGGAGACAATTTAAAAAACGATATAAAGAACATCTTCCAAGTAACAGAGTGACGTATGCAAAATCTAACTACGCACGCCACATTATAGAAGAAAACCACTCGTATTCTAATTTTGAAAGCAACTTCCATCCAATTCACATATGCAAGAAGAGCAAACAAATGGACGCGCTAGAGGAATATGAAATATATAAAGCGCAGTTAAAAAGTCCAGAACATATGTTGAATGACCAATTGAATTTTAAGTCCAACTTAATGTACGACTTTGCTAGAGGAATAGATAAGAAACACAAACAATAAGCGGTACTGCAGGTTAGGGATCAGTGTATTAAACGTATTCGATGGTGTGCACACGCGTTGATATTTTCTGTGTTAATGTGCGCGTGTATGTGTATATGTATTGCGATATATGTGTTGTGTAATAATTTATTTTAATGTTTTAACGACCTCAGCAGAGCGATTTTCTGAAGATGGAACGAGTTCCGAAACGCGTCATATGATTATAAAGTAAGTAACTACTTTATTATTAAAAAAGTCACATAGACGGACATTATTGTTCTTTTATTATATAAAAAAGAGTGACTTGGATACAAACACAATGAGTTTTAAACTAAATTTAAATAATAATTTAAAACAAAGGATGTAGGACGAAGGCAGATGATTCTAATTACTGTCTATTCTTATCAAAACAAGTAAAACAATAACTCGCCACACAGATAATACGATCATGTGATAAGACTTTTCATTATATGTGTGGATCAGCTTGTTTGGTTATCTAAACCTTATATCGCTAGTCTATATCCAAATCATTACTATAGCTATTACAAGGCTAATATTGGCATTGGAACAACAAAACTTCCTTAAAACCGTTTCAAATTGCCGTTATTTTAAAACTAACTGTTATGTTTTAATAAGTAAAGTATTCAACAAATGTGTATACGGAATTAAATAGCCTACACAATTGTTTGTTTTATTTGTAACATTACATTATTATTTACAGATCCCAGACTATGTCTACTTACATATTTATCTTGATTCAACAATGGGAAGTATGGAAAATTCCCTCTTGAAAATCCTTCAAAAGTCAAATGTTTAAAACTTTAAGCACCTATTACTTCTAAACGAGTAGGTTAATCAAACGATAACTAAGAGTAAAAGAGTCTTAAAATGTAGTACAAAATTCGAAAACACCATAAAAATAAGGTCCCTATAAGATATTAAAAAGTTGGCAGACAAATTGGAAAATGACGGCCATTTTCAGTTTGCAAAACATATTTTTAAATTACATGAAAAAATAATAAAGGTCCCCCATTTACATTTTTTCTACAATATATATAATAGTGCCCACGAAAGAAAAGAAAAAATAAAAAATCACGCTCTATATCATTTGAAATGAACAATTTGAACTGTACTGACAATAAATTGTACTAAAAATTTAAAAATTCTTAAAAACCTAAATTTCATACGTAATTAAATATCAAATGAAATAAATATTCAGATTGTTGCAGTAAACTCTCTATATTCTGAATTCGTTGTAAAAATTTGTATAAGAACATTTTTGCGATAGTTTTATAATCTAAAAAAGGAGAAACAGGCCTATTAGAGGTACTGTATATATATGATACACCAGAAAATATACAGGGTTTTTCCGATCTCACCTTACAAACTTCAGGGTATTTTCCTTGAGTAAAAAGAAGCCAAAAGCTTAAAACAACCCTGGGTTAATCTTGTTTCGTTGTTCGTCAGTCCATCCATGTTTTCTACAAAGAAATTCTTTTTAAAAAACGATTCAACAGAACTGAACCAAATTTGAGTACATTGTTGCTATTGTCAGTTTCAGTTAGTATGTTAATTTTTATTATTGTACGACAACTAGATTCAAAATAGTGGCCTTTCACAACTTTTAAATTGAAATAATTCTAAAATTAGCCATTTAATAAAAAATTACAAGAACAATATTTTTTTGAGTAAATTTTATGACAAATCCAGTTTTGTTTTTTTTTAAATGGATGGAAAATAAAAAGATTTTTAATGTCTTGTCCGGCCGTGGATGGCTACGTTCTTGTCCTGCAAAGTGTTTATTTCAAACTGATGATTGTTGTACTGAAAATAACAGCTGGTTTCACTGTTGATACATTAACAGCAGAATGATCAGCTGATCGATGATTTGTAGATCAATTCTCATACTTATTCAATTCATAAAAGACATTTTTGTACAACTACTAAAATTTTAGTTAATAAACAGTTAATGGGCAAATCTAAATAAAACTACAATTAAAATGTATAACTAAAACACAACTTTATTTATTCATTCCACTGTTGTTCCATTGGCCCATTCTGAAGAGGACAAGAGCACAACCGGACAAGAAATAATAAATCTCGTTTAAAACTCAATATTAAAAACAAAATATCTGTTTATGGATTTGTCATAAAATTTAATAGAAACAGTTGTTCTTCTAAATTTGTATATCAGTGTAAAAGCTTTGAATGGCAGCCATTTTGAAACGAGATGAGTTACAATAATGAAAGTTAACACACTAACTGAAACTAACAATAACAACAATGCACGCAAATTTGGTTCAATTCTCTAGAGCTGCATTTTAAAAACATTTTTTTTAACATAATAAACACATACGGACTGACAAAAGGACAACAAAACGAGATAGATACCTGGTTGTATTAAGTCTTGGCTTCTTTTTACCTTTTACTTATCTTTACTTCTTTTAAGTTTGTAAGGAGGGTTCGGAAACATCCCTGTAGATGTTTTCATGAAAATCTTTAGTTAAGCTAGTTGGTTAATCTACCCTCAAATTGATTTTACGGTTCTTATAATGAAACATCTGTTATTTAATTTGTAAAATTGGCTATTATGGTAAAGAATATTTTAACTTTAAAGAAACAGAACTAATAACTTCAAATTTTGAATAAATACAATATTTGATACAATCTTGTTAAGCACTGTGGTGAAATTCACAATAATGATTCGAATTTACCCCTAACCACAACCACTGGAAACTTTAAAATAAAACACAATTATTTGATTCAATTGTTCTTTATTTATTCTTTCCACTAAATGCCCTGATGTACATTTCGATAACATGGTTATCATCATCGAAGGGTCTTGCTTCCAAACTACATCTAAACATATATATCTACTTGTGAAATAAAATTAAACCTAAAACTATAATAACCTGAATTCAACCCTCCGATGATGTTAACCATGTTATCGAAATTACATCAGGGCATTTAGTGGAAAAAAATAAATAAATAACAATTAATCAAATAATTGTGTTTTATTTTAAAGTTTCCAGTGTTTGTGGTTAGGGGTAAATTCGAATCATTAGAATATTTGACTCAAGTAAAAAGTTTAAAATCCGACCTCATCACTGTCAAACTAATTATGCGTAATAGTTTTCAAGACACAATGTTATTTAGAATTCGATTTCAACCCACTGCCAAGGGAGCACTCCAATCAATGGTTTGGAATCCGTTATGACACGTCTGTCAACACCGACAAAAAGTACAACAGATGCTGCCATAAATTTATTGTAAAATATGCCTTGTTCTAACAACTTTTTAAATATATTACAAGGAAGTTTCTCTGAATAGTTAAATATAACACAAGAATTTAACGCCGTTATTTGACTTTCTTGTATTCTTATTATATGACCTTGACTTATGTTATCAGAGATAAAGTAAACTTTGTCTTACTTACACATACAAAGGGATGTTATGATTAGTGACAGTGGCACAACCTAAAGTACTTGACTGAAGTGTACTTCTATCCCTTACTTTCGTCTTAAGGCAACATAGGCTACTTCTATTCTCGACTCAATATAAACACATAGAATTAAATTTTAAAAGTTTATATTATTAAATTACACACTCTATATAAGAAACATATACTATCATCTTGAAGTAATATTTAAATAAATAAATAATAATAAATGTTTAATTGGAGACGTTTTGTGATTTGATCCTGTGGAAATATATTTAGGCGTGACAAACTCATTACAAAACGTCTTTAATAGAAAAATGTTCAATGAAGCACTGGAAGAGAAGGTAACTGGAAATAAGTAAATTATTATGGAGTATTTTACTAGCGTAGTTATAAAATTACAAAATAATGCGTTTGGTAATTTCTTAATTTTTAAAGAATAAAATCAGTTTGGTGTATTTTGGAAGAAAATATAATGATAGTTTCAGTGTTATAAAAACAAAATATTTTATTCAGAACAACTAGTGGTAAAAAAAAAAAAAAAAAAAAAAAAAAAAAAAAAATAATAATAATAATACACTAATTTCCTCACACACTCTATATAAAATCATAACAATCAAATAATATTTGTAGCAAACTCCAATAAACCTGATCGCAAATTATAAGTCTAAACGTGAAAATGATCAGTCTTGAGAGTCGTATATCTCAAAACGAGTCTAAACGATTACAATCAAATTTTCATGAAATGTTTAAGACCTAAACCGCATATAAAAGCAAATTAAATATCAAAATAATTTGATGGCGAAGCGGTAAGGGTCCTTTTGTTGTTGTTTTTAAAAGTATTCTTATATTTAATTTAATATATCCGCTTAAGAAATGTTATAAAAATCTATTCAGCTGTTTGGGCGTCTACACGGACGATAAACCAACATTTCCTTTGAAAACATTTTTCATGGAATTTCAAAACCAAATATACTGGAGGAGGGGAGGGTCTCACCTAATGTGAACAAATAGCTATATTTTTAACTATATATCTTAGAGCTTACTTCTAACAAGGGACTCCCCTTACTTTTACTGTGTATATTCAAATTTTCAAAATTTGTCCTACATTTTCCAATTTGAAATTTTTGTTTATGGAAACCTCTATATTTTATGATGATTTCTGATAGAAAATGTAACACTTTTTCATTCGTTGTAATTTTTTATTATTTTTTTTTTCCCATAAACGTAAACGTTTAACTTCTAGAGCCACTATTTTAACATCATTTTGACTTTCAGTGCCGTAGAGGTTTCGTCACTTAATATTCATTTTAAAATTAACTTTTTCTTGAAATCGAGTTTTGTAGATCTTCTTTGAAATGAATATGTAATAAGTAATAGTAAACGAAGTAGAAAAACACATTTCTGTGTTTCTTCTATCATTAATAATTTTTTCTGGAGTTCTTCTTCAGAATTTACAAAAGGAGAAAATTGAAAATGGAAAACAAAACACATATAATCAAGTTTCTTTATAATAATTTAGGGTTATAAACTCGAAACTACAAATTAATTTTAAAAGGAATAGTGAGTGACCAAACCACTACGACACTGAAAGGTTACGTTTTAGAAAAATAAAAATAAAAAAACAACGAATAAAAAAGTTTTAAAATTAGATTTTCTATCCGAAATCATCAAAAATATATGGGTTGCCATAAGAAATTTTCAAGTTGGGCGTCATATTTGAAAATGGTGGACACATTTTGAGAATTTGAATACACTACTAAAAATGCCACGCTAAAATAAGGGGAAATTTTTTTTTCAAACCAAAGACTGTAAAATAAAATTGCACCTGATCTAATCTTGAAGATGGAAGTCTCTTTTTCTACCGATAGGTATATTTGTTATAAAATCCTGGCTTTACGGGCTTCATGAAAGGGTTTTAAACACACCACGTGAGCATGCATATATATTATATAATTTCAAATGCTAATTCTCATCGTCCCGGCCAAACTCTACCCACTTTATTAAATTAGCATTACTTAACCTACAGTAGGCTATCTACTGACAAAATTAAACACACTGCATATTGTTATCAAGTTATATCAGTTCATTTATAACATTCCATAACTGGATATAAAGCTATTGTGTTAGGGTAATTTCCAAGGACAACGCACCAGTCATTTGGATATCTGTCTATTTTATACAAGTAAGGTAGAAATTATGGTTACGATGACAATCTTACTAAACACTCAATAAGGTAACATTATACGCTGCTGGCCTATTTGTGTGTTGTCCGAACTTGGGTATTGGTTGCAAATTCGATTTTATTAAATAGTGGTATACATGTTGAAATAGGTTGATAAATTTTAAAATGACGGCCTATTTTAAACTTTTAAAAAAGGATTTTCCGAAGTCTCACAATAATCAATGTGTGGATGGGAAAAAAGAAGAGGAAAACAATTGTTTTCTGTTATAAACTCAAAATTTGAAGAGAGAAAAAACATCAGTAATAAATGTTATTTATACAAAAAAATAAATACTACGGAAACAAAATGAGTTCTCCCTGAGCCATTCCAAGAGCCACAAAATAAAAATGAACCATAAATGATGTCACATTTCAAATGTTGATGAAATGTAAAGTTTTCTGATTGATTTTTAAAGTTTTCTTTTGCATTTAAAAGAAAGCTATGGTTGTTGAAACATAAAAAAAACTTTAGTTTAAATCAACTGGACGACTGTTTAGAATAGGGTTTATAATTTACAAGAATGCTGTTATTTTCATGAATACGCAGTTCTTTCACATGGGTCAAAATCGTTTAGGCCAGTTTTAAAATCATTCCAAAGCAAATTTTCACCTGGCGACAGACATCATAAAATTACTTTTTGGACCTTTATTTTGTTTTAACAACTGCCATGAAAACAATATTCTACTGGACTCACATGAAAACAATATTTTACTGGACTGCCATGATAACCAATACATTTTCCTTTTGTGCATTAAACAATAAATCAATCAGGGAGATGAAGACACAGAATCATTTTCTACAAACAATACCTGCAGTAGCGATGCTACATGCACCATTATGTGCAGAAACAATGGATATTAAGTGTCATTTCACAACAATGCATAGCTCAATAGCAGGGTATTCTCCAATTTTCTTTTGAAATAAACGTGTTGCAGCCAACCTCATTGCAAAGTTATTAAACCCCGATACCAATAAGACTAGGTTCCATATAACAAAAATGTCGATGTCACTCGATGACTAGGTGTCACCAAAAACAGTCTGCTTTTCGGAGGAAAACTCGGGTGACAGTACTCTCGTTGATACCCATATTTTTCCTACATTCTTCATCCGATTTCGTTGATTTTTTTTTTTTTTTTTTTTATTGAAGAGAACAAACTGTTTTATGTTAACTGAGAGAAAAATCCTTCGTATCTTTAAAGGTACTTTCTTAATAAATTGCTAAAGTAAAAAAATGTTTTGGTTTTCATGTAAAACAGAAAAAGATATTTTAAATTTGGATCAACTAAACACATTCAGCTGTACAATACCTTTCTATTGATTCCTCATTTATATTTATATCTTTAAAAACAAGGAATTTATGGGTGTTATTCTATTGCATTAGTCT
Organism: Aphrophora alni; assembly: GCA_963513935.1. Taxonomy (NCBI): domain Eukaryota; kingdom Metazoa; phylum Arthropoda; class Insecta; order Hemiptera; family Aphrophoridae; genus Aphrophora; species Aphrophora alni. The sequence goes on from OY740770.1 coordinate 36,920,124, forward strand.
TATGGGCGGCAGACGGCACCGGCCGGCTAGTGGAGCCTCCTCTTAAATATACTTGTTACATCCCCACATATACGAAGTATATATAGAGAAAATTATGTGAAGATTAAAAAAATGGGTGTAAAGTTTTTCGCTTAAATATACGTTTTGTGGCACCCAAAGTATTATAAAAATATTTTTGTGTGGAAATGATGTTCTGTGCTCTACAGATCAAACAAGTGATCTATTTTGGCCATAACTAGAGGTATTACCTAAAAACTAAAAATTTGGAGGTAGCCAAAAGGTAAAACTCAAACATGTATTGTTCGCCATTTGCCGAAAAATGTTCGCTCAGATGTTTATAGATAAGAAAAACAAATCTTTCATATAGTTGTCATCTCCATTATCAAAATCAACTTATTATCATAAATAATTTTACTTCTAAATCAATAATTTAAAAAAATTAAAATCGAAATAAAACTTGAGTTTTTGAGAATTATATGTGTTGTTAATAATTTCACATTTACATGAATTCAAAACATCTCTAGACTTTTTGTATTTACCATGCATACTTTCAACACTATTGGAGATTATAAATTATCATTTGCTCTATTAACATACAATTAAAGCAATTAATTATAATTGAGAATATACTACTGCTACCTTTCTCTGCCAAGTTAATGTAATAAATAACGTGGATTTTGTTTTCCTTTTCCACATATGTACATGTACATAGTAAAAGGTGCTTCAAAAAGGACTTTAAAACTTTGTAAATTCATATAAATATATTTAGACTACTTACACATCAAGTTTTGACTCATTTAATGCATAGTATCAAATAGCATCACATACAGTTAAGACAAAGGTGGCTGCCTTCACTGGTCCCGAGCGCAATCGCTGTCCGTTTTAGTTTGAAGAATCGAAATCTGCAACAATTGTGCTACGGAATTTTCATACCAAGTATGGCACCTTCCTTCCAGTAGGCCTACCATTTATGAGTGCCTTAAAAGAAATGTTTAAACCCGGTGTTCAGTAAAGCATACTGTTTAATCCTTAGGGCGTCCACGTGTACCCCACGATGTCGTATAAGAAATAAGGCGAAACTTTCCTATCAGTCCTACAAAATCTACCCGGCTTGTTTCTAGTGAGCTGGGCGTTCCACGTGTAACTCTATGGCGTGTGTTGAGTAAACTTTTGCATCTCAAATCGTACAGATTAACAATGGTACAAGAACTAAAAGACACTAACAGGGTTTCTCTTAAAGAGTTTTGTTTGTAAGTGTTACATAGATTGGGATGAAGACCATTATTTCATTGCAGCATAATCTTCAGTACTGAGCCGATTTTTCATATAAGTGGTAGAGTGAATACATACAATTAATATTTGAAACAGTGAAATCCACGACAAACCTTGATATTCCAAAAGTTATCGTATTTTGTGCTTCAACCAAGAAAAAAGATTACGTGACTTTTTTTTAATTCAAGAAAACACTATCAACGGAATAGTGTACCTAGATATGCTGGAAAATAGTATATTCGCACAGTTTGATGAGAAATATCAAGAACGCCGCATACACTTCCAGCAAGATGGTGCGCCGCCGCACTACCTCACCGAGATAAGGAATTTTCTTAATAACTGCTTTATAGCCTTTTGCATGGCCACCTCGTTCATCGAATCTGACACCTCTCAGTTTTTACTTCTGAGGATTTATCAGGAATAGAATTAGTAAAATGGCCCAGTTGAAGAAGTTACGCCTGACATCCTGCCGCAGAAAATCCACAAAAGATAGGATGTTTGCAAAATGACCATCTTTGAAAAAAATTATTATTTGAAAATAGGCCTCCATTTTAAAATTTACCAACCAATTTAGGGTATAAATTCGACAACAATTACAACGTCTCGAGAGTTTACTAACACATAGATATTACATATGTGGCAAATCATTCCTACGGATTGAAAGATTAATTAAATAGGCCGCCATTTTGAAATTTACCAACCAATTATGAGCAAAATTTGACAATAATTACAATCTTTCGTAAAACACAGACACGTGCCAAATCATTCAAATGGAGAAGAAAAATATTTTCCAACATGTAATGTTAATAATATGAAAATTGACAGACATTTTGATATGTACAGACCAATTTCGAGTAAAAGTGGAATACAATTATATCTAGAATGCCAAAACACACTGATTTACCCAACTAAATTACTCCTATGGATAGGTTGGAAACTCATTGTATAGTTTCCATAATTGAGATCTTAACACCTCGAATTTCACTAATACAGACAGAGAAGAATAGAGACAAAATGGCGTATTCATCCCTAGATCAATAATACAGTGCAATATTAATGTGACCTGCCAGTTCATGTAGGCTACAGTTGTCGAAGATTTATAGCTGTGTCATGTCAAAGCCAAGGAGCAAAGGGTGCTGGGACGACCAACTCATCCCTCACAATCAAATTACTGAATTAAGCACAACAAATGTTTTGGTTTTGATGTTGTTAATATAACTACTTTATTAAATCCGTCAATAGAGAGGGAGCAACATATACGGTATCCGGCTTTGCAGGCAGAAATACTATTTTAATTCTTTCAGAAATTATTTTTCAAGATCCAACTAAAATACATAATTAAATAAGTGAAATGTGACATTATCTCACAAAAATAATAAGTTGTTTAGAGGCAAAAATCCGAGATCCCATTTTTTTCAATTTAAAAACATCGGTCTTGTAATTTGCAGAATAAAAACTGGTTTATTAGTTTATGAAATACAGCAGTTTAACCGTTTAAAAAAACAACAGTACGTTGTTGCTTAATATATCGATGCCAAAATGTCTGTTCAGAGTTTCAGGTAAAAAAATCTCGTCTATGGAGCAGATACAAAAGATCAAATTTCTCAAAAACGGAACTATCGTTTTCCATACAATTTTGCATATGAAGACTAAAAGCCCAAAACAGTGTTACAAAATCTCAAGTAAAAAATATTACGTTTCAGAAATAATTTAAATCAAATCAATGAACTTTCCCGGCCGTCAAATATCCAATTTGAAACAACTTTCAAATAGTTATGACGCGTTTAAGTGACTTTATTTAAGGGGCGAAGTTAGGACCAGCAGGTCCTCTCTACCACTTAACCCCCAAACAACCAGTTAGTTCACATATGAAGTTGTTGATAACTGCCGACCTAGAATTTTGAGGGACCCAATACTTTTATTTAGGTACTTTTATATTGGAACAATTTAATAAAATTTTGAGAAAATTTAAGTCAAATCTTTTTAGACACGTTGATTTTTGATAAAGCATACAATACAGCTTTATTGTTCTTAAATGCGTATCCCAAATTAGTTAAGCTGGTATTTGAAACTTGGTCCTGCTAGTGAAAGAGAAAATTTGAAATTTGTTCGATAACTTAGTGCACCCAAACGCGTATGAGAGGCAATTTGTATCGAAATTTGGCCGAGGCAATCTCGTATTTGATATAAATTGAACTTTTAATGACAACGTTCAAACTTAATGTTTGCTTCCAGTCGAGAACAGCACGATTATAGAGAAGCAGACATTTTGTAAAAATAACTCTTGTTATTCAGAAACAAATAGTTCCGCAAATAACTTCCTTTTTTCTGGTTCAAGCAAACAAACTCTGAATAACGTTTTGAAAAAGTTCAGAAGTTGCTTCGTGTAGTTGATTCAATTACCTTTCATATACATACCAAAATTCAAGTAACAAATTCCACTGAAACTGTCCTTAATTTTAAAGACTAACAGAAAAAACGAAGGAATGAAAAGATAAGCATCCTTAACTATACCAATCACTAAAACTGCTCAATAATGACACCTCGCAATAAATAATAAAATAAAGCATACAAACAAAAACACAAAGTACTTGATACAAAGTTTCAAATTCTCTACTGAGGTGATTCGATTATATTGTGGCGTTGCCTGAAGCATACAAATGAGTAGAACTACTTTTCCAACACATACACGTTAGATCTAAGAGCTTAAGATTGGGGGGGGGGAGAATACAGAGAATATGTACCTTTAAGCGAGACTAACCCAACAAACAGAACTAAGTTCGAGAAATCTTTCAAATTATTCAACACTTTCAAGGCATTTTGTTTCAACAATATCAGCCTTTAAATCATTTTTAAAACCTTTATGTTTGAAGAAATATGCAACGTTTTTGTTTGTCTTTTTTCTATGATATAACAAGACGTGCGAATTACAATATTTTCATTACTTTTTGAGACACTATGTTTTAAATAGTTATTATACTTTGCGAGTGACAATGTGCCGTCCAACGACTTCATCAGTCATCATCATAATTATTTATAACGAATTACAATAATACACTCTTTACGCTGTTTCGAACTATTTATAAATCCTACGCTAATTTATTTGCATATCCCACAATAACAGAAATTATTGTTTTTCTTTTTTGCTTAAAAGCGAAAAACCTCTTGTGTCATCCTCGCCTAAAATAACAGAACATAAGGTATTCTATATGTGTGTGATCTTGGGGATATCGCAAATAACATTCGTTCAAATCCGTGGTTCAAAAATTGTGCACTTTCGAAATCGTAATAATTTATATCACTACTATTTCTAACATTTTCAATCTTTAAACTCACCCTTTAAAAGAGCATTAAAACACTAAATTTATCAGTTTTAGTTTTATTAAACAAACAAAAAATGCGATAATTTATCCAATGCGAGATATTTTTGTTATTGCTCAAAATCCGTTTTCCAATCGTCTAAATGGGGTCCTATCAAACACAAATAAAACACAATTGAACTTCTTAAGTTGAATCCCAATATAATTTTCTCAACAAAAAAAAATCATTTTCATGATCGTAGAAAATTCACTTCTTGTACTGGATGTGAGAACAGTCATTTGCATAGTGGAGGCTAAAGTATACTCTTATGCAAATATGCTTATGCTATTTGAATAGTAGTATTGGATTAAATATCATTGTAGCAGTTGCAACCGATGTGTACTCAACTTTGTACCATCTGTTTTAAGATGTCTTTTCTAGCTAAACTAAGCTCTGAAAACTTTGTTTAAGATAACAAAGCGCCACTCTGAAGTTCCAAGTATGTTTTGGGGTTGCAAAGTGCTGAAGATAATATTGAGTTTAATCCAATGAAAGACTAAATTTGTATTTTCAAGTGCACAGATATAGGTTTGTTTGTTTTGAAAACATTCTCTTATTCAGTGATCTATAATTTCAAAATGCTCGTTCCAATGTTTATAATTATTCTTAGTTTATTTATAAGACCTGGTAATTATCAGAATTTCTTATTACTGGTAAACACTTTTTTCTGAAGTGGGTGTGGAGAATTTTATTTTTTTAAGTACATTTATAAAGTAAAAAGTTCAAATTTTGATTGGGTATTTTCAAATTGGAAATATCTCTTATAGTTTCGGAGATATTAATTGTCAAAAACTGCCATTTTTCGACTTTTCTAAAAAACATAAGGGGGTCCACCTTGATTTTTTCCTAAAAATCACTAAAATTTAAGGTTTTTGAGTTATCTACGTGAAAAGAAGCAGAATGCCGAGTAGAATCGGAATATGTTTGTAAAAGTTTGATATTCCTAGTATTTTTTGAGTTATGACCTTTTTCATCGAAATAAATGTTTGTAAAAATACGTAGTTTTCCTTCATATTCGGCCTGAACAAATTGTAAATTACTTATTTTGAAGAGAATCCTCCTAACAATAGCAGCACCCCATGTTCATAATTTAGGTCATAAGACAGGTCGATATGAATTTAGAGACTGTATTGCTATCACAATTTAACAATTTTATGAAATTATAAAAGGAGGTTTGTCGGGGAAGAAAAACTATTAAAACGATTCCAGATTAAAGATTTTAAAAGAATCTTTGCTACTATTAAGGTGTAGATTGGAAAAATAAAAGGCTAGGTTATTATCCAATTCTTACATAGCCTCAAAGTTTACAATTTTAATTTTTCGTGATATTTAAATACGAAAAAACAAAAATCATTGTCGCCTTAAAAAAAAAAATAAAAAAAAAAAGGAGGAAAGAACATAAAATAAAGACCCCTAACCCTCGAATACTTAAAGCGCCAGAATCGAAAGAGAACAAGAGTTGACATGCCCGTACTCACTATAAACGAGTCCCAGAGGATAAATTTACTTTAACCAATTAATACAACTATACATGATTTTGATGGATTTAAATGAAATTGTAGAAAAAGAAGCTTATTGTGATGATAAAAACTTTGCTAACTTTTGAGTCAAAATATATATTAAAAAAGATTTAGTTTTTAATTAGTTTCATAAATTCTCGAATTAAACCAAAATTAATTTTGTTTTAATTAGCTTTTAAAAAGTATTTTACAACAAAAGAAAAAATGTGTAGTGTTTTTTTTCCGTAAAATGGACGTTTTAATCAGAATTTCGCATAGAAATTAACTTATTTCATACCTTAAAGTACTTTTTTAAACGAGGACTGTAAAAAGGAAAATTTGAATTATCTTAAATATATGTAAGCTGAGATATCATATTATGTGTATTACATCTTTATTCATACACTAAAGATATTGAGCTACTATTTATGTAGCGTATTTCTTTGGATATTAAAATGATTAAAAGAAACTTTTTAACCTACGAAATTTTCGAAATAATCATGGTTTCTTTCTTCTTTGGGCCCCGAGCTATTGAACAAAACATTGAAGCGATTCTTTGTACGGCCTTTTTGGCTTATGTCAACAAGACTTGGACCGTTTGATCGAAAATTGCGTTTGAAAGTGTGTTTCACAATATTATTAGTTGAAATTTAGCATAAGTTATATGTATTAATCTTATAGGATGCATCTTTTCCTAGAGTTTCATTAAAATCCGATAGTATTTTCTATACTCATCGTCAATTATTTAAAATAGCGATGTAACAACTCCCTGAAAAAGCCCGACCAAATTCAAAGTCCTCTCATTAAAATAATAATAATAATAATAATAATGAACAAATGTTAACCTAACCAATTTTTTCGTAGGATCGTTTTAAACTAAAAAATTTCAACTTAAGTTGTTAATATCAAATATCCTCACTCTAAATGGAGACAAATATTTTGTGTAACTTTAACCATTAAATGAATCGAATTAAGCATTAAAATTGCACTCCTCAGACCAAAAGTATTTTATGTCTTATATTTCACAACTATTTCTAAAATTTTAATTTTGGCCTAAGTTACACCCAAATCAATGACAAAATAGCGTTCAAAGTCAAAATAAACGATTATCAAAAACATAAACAATAATTTATACAATACATTATATAAAGTAATTTATGGGTTCTGGGATCATTCTTAGTTTTAAAATATAAATAAACTAATTTAAATGTTGTCCTTAATTAAAATAAAATGTGAATGCATGAAACCAACTACTGTACAATATTTAAACTGATTTTCATGCTAAATATTTCTAGTTTTAAATGTTTAAAGGATGTAAATTATTAAAATGGCAAGAATCACTTTGTATTATGCAGAACTTTTTATGTAATATAACTACTGTTTGTTTGGAGAAGCTGAACACGATTTTGTCATTAGTAAAGAATAAGCCAAAATTAAATTTTAAAATGACAGGGTCAGAAATTCTTAAATTGCACGCCTATCTTTATGAACTAAAATTTTAAATAGCAATAAAATATAAATAACTTTGTCTCTACATTACAATATTCAACCATTGAACAACTCGACTATCGTCTATTTAACATTAGAATTTCTAAAAGAACATTTCCCTCTCCATGAATTGAATATGAAAACCAAATCTTTGTAAGATATTCAATAATTATATTATAGGAGCATCAGACTCAGAGCTTGGGGAATAGATTGAATAAAGCTTGAGAGATATAAATATTGGAATTGCTGTAGAAGTTTGTCTTGCAATGATTGAACGACTAGTGGGGGGCATCTACTCTAAGCCAAGGATTACATTCTGAACAAAAACTTATTGTACAAATTAATTGGAAGAACAATGTCTCATTATATTTAGGTACGGCTTAGTCCAAATGCTAAAATCGTGTCTAATAAAACTTACATCCGGGCGATATATATTTTACAAATATGAGGCGAAACGACAGAACCGATTTAAGTGAACTTTCGTGACTATGTTTTGGACTACAAAGAATGGATTTTTAACTTTAGCTACAAAACGACTTCTTCTTTAGGAAAAATTGGTTTCTACGACCAGCAAACTGCATGTAATGCTATGTTATTCTTTTTTTAAAGGGGTAAGGCTTGGTATATTTTTTAATTAAAACTACAAAAAAATCAAAACATCAGTATTTCCTCACTTTAATTTTCTTCAACTAACAAGTAAAGTGGCCGCATTTCCAAAGAATACATTACATTTCTTACAAGAAAGAACCAACATTATTTTTTGAAACTGAGAATATGCATTATTTACAAGCCCTCATGGAAAAAGTGAATGTTTTGAAATCATTATGAAAAATTATTTGTTTTACAAACAAAAGAGTAGACCTATAGATGTTTCAAATCCCTCAAAAACTACCGATTTTCATAAGCTTTCCAACGATATAGGCGAATTGCTTATTTACTTGTTCGTTTATAAAATTATTACGTCCGAAAAGCCAAAAGTGGCGATTAAATATGAACTCTCTACAAAGGAATCAACATTGTCAGAATTAACCATTATCAAACTTAGTATTCTGGTCATTTTTGTTGCAAATGAACTGTGCTACCATCCAGATTTGTTTGGCACATTGTTCACCATTCTCCCATTATATATAATATGTTAATACTACAATATGTTTTATTAAATTAATATATTTCACTAAATATACGAAATACAATTCAAGTTTATAAAATCGACCGGATGTCCGTTCTAGGATATCTACATCACGGCATAGTCAGCAAATCAAAATGATGCTATTATCTGAGGAGGACAAATAAGTCAACGATTGTGTGAAATTGAGTTGGTTATTTTATTAGAACACCTTTTAGCCATATTTACTGAAATTTCATGATATTTACACCATTAATTAATTTATTGCTAACTGCGCTATAGAAATATGGAAGAAACTGTATCGGGTAGTGACAACAAGTATGAATATAAGAGATTAAAATAATGTTGTACTCAAAACAGTATATTATCTCTTTCATAATTATAACATTAATTTTCTGAGGAATGACTTTACAAGCGCATGAAAACACAATATAAAGTATACTTGTTAATGCGCTCATGTATCGAATCCACGATACGTACATATAAGAAACACGTCCATTAAAATTTTAATTCAAAATATGAATACACATGGTCTACAATCACGGAAACTGAGGGAGAGGATTACACAAAATTTTGAAAAACAAAGTTAATATTGATTGACACTAGCTGTATTTGTAAACAAACACATTGAGAGCATACAAGATATTACAAAATGTACCCAATCAACACGTCTTATAGGATGAGAAGAAAGACAATGAGCGAGATCCATTTTACAAAATATGTTATCCACAAAATTGACCCTTTCCAAGAAACTGAGACGAATCTTAAATTAACGAGATCGAGACGACATCGATGAAACTCTTATCTCGGTTTCATTCATCACAAACGATAAACGAGTAATTCGATTTGTTGGGGTTCCTAAAGACTACATATGAGCAAAATCGTGATAGCCAATATTGAGAAAAATAAAATTTCATATTTTAGTCTTGGTGGGTAGGTAACACAAATTTTAAGTTTAAAAAAAGGAGGGGAAACCCCTGGAGATTTGACAAAAATAAAATGTATTTCCCGCTTAAAACACGCACGCCACAAAATTTTCTTTATACTACATAATAAAAGAAAATGAAAAAAACTAGAACTCTGAATTTGCTTTCCGCTTTAGGTTTAATAATAACAAAACAGTTTGGAGTATAAAACCAAACACAAACCTTCAGTAGTATAACAAAGTCATCATTATGAGCTGGAATGTTTCACAATAGAATGCCGAGCAAAAGTAATTTAGTGTGTAATACACAAAGGGGTTCAGAAACTATATTCAAAGTTAATTGTATCAGTAAAACGGAAATATTTAGCTCTTGTTAGATAGAGGGTGTAAAAGTTAACTATATTAGAAACTGAAAGTGGAATAATTAAAGTTAAAAGCACGGCAAAGCAGAAAGCTCAAGCTAAATGTTGCACAACGTTAAGGCTGCACTGGTTTTATTGTGAGCTCTATAATTATGAAACTTTTCTCAACAAGTTCCTGTATTATAATAAGACAATCTAAGCTCTTTATTAAACTGTAGTGTACGCCAATAAATAGCGACAACAAAAATGTAATATCTTATAATTTACGTTGGAAGCACAATAATGTTAGATGTAATTTTTTATTCTTTATTGTATAGTGGTATTTCCCCCCGGATTATTGAAAGGATCTATTCGAGTGTATAATGGAGTTATCACATCATTCTTGATTGATGTGTTTCGGCTAATATTTAAAACCAAATTCGTATACTATGATTTACCTACACTAGGAAAGGAAAACACATCAACCTACACACAGGTAGTCATTTGTAGGCAAACAGTTGAAACTAACGGATCAGTATTGTGTCGTCATTAGTTCTTGCAACATCTACTTTTGTTTATTCATTTATTGATGATTGCTCATAATTTAAACTCTGTTTACAACTTACAGTTAGCTCAAGACTTCGTTAATGGCTGGAAATCTAAGTTGTGAGGACCGAAAGTGGATTTTGAAGGAATACTGTAAATGTAATATCGCTGAACTCAACCACCGTCCAGATTTGTAAATTACAAACTGTGAAATAAGTTTGAAAGATAACGGTCGGTTAAGGAAAAGAAATTTGGTAGACTAGTTACTGTTAAGAATAAGGGATATCACACTGTTGGTTATTGAAGTTAATAAGCCCTAAGAAATCACAAGTAAGAGCTTCGATTGAGCTAGAAATCTCAAGAAGATCTTGAGGCTGCACAGTTGTCCTGGTTTTAAGTTGTATTCCCCAAGACGTGTTCATGGTTTGTTGGAGGATGACACAGACCGACTAAACGAACAGAGATATAGAACAGAAGTTTTAATGGTCAGTATTGTGGTGTAACGAAACTTGTTTCTAGTTACGTGGAGATATAAAGCAGCACAGCTGCGTTCACAGGATAACCCTCGAGAAACCATAGAAAAGCGGCTCGCAGTTGAGGGTGGCCTTACTTGTAAAGGTATTTTAGACCCAGTATTTTTTGATGGCGCGGTCAATAGTAATGTGAAAAAAATTATCGGAGAACAATTTTATCCCTCAAATTAGACATTATGATGTTATTTTTCAACAAGACAGCGCCCAACCCCACTATAGCACTTCTGTCCGATTACTGGGTTGGTAGTTTTACGGTAAATGAATTCATCCATTGGCATCTACGATCAGCTGATTATTCTCTGAGAGTTTGTCAAGAAGAAAGTATTTTTGTCGGAAGCCGCGCACAATAAACAACATGAAACAATTCATCCGCGACGTGTTTCATGAAATCAACAATTAATAAGATCTTTACCGTCATGTCTGTAGTTAAGACTAAATCAAGATGGTCGTCAGTTTGAACACCTATGAATATTATTTCCTAGATAATAAATTATTATAGACAATCTGTTATTAAATTAGAATTGTAAAAATACAACCCCGGTATATCATTGTTTTGTATTTCATAATAATAATCGGAGAGGATCAAATTACAATACTTATGGATTAAAGAGGCAGGTAATACTAAATTTAAATAATAACTTATTAATCAAAAACGTTTACTCAAAGAAATTAATTAGAAGTGTACATACATTTAATCAAATTATATAAGGAAAAACTAGTAGCTTTATTAGAAAGTCACTGAATTAAATTTACGTATTCGTCAAACGGTCTGATAATGTATAAATTATGTCCCTAGGGAGAGAGGGAGGGATGGGGCGTTCTAAATTTACATCTCTCTCTAAAGTTTAATTGTTTGCTTTAATAGCTTACCACTACTGTAGTCACTGAATTAATTTCCTTTTTTTCTTCATACAATTGTTAAGAACAGTCCTTCTTATGTTCTGTCCTAAAATAACGCACTCTATATTCTACCTTGTGGTTTATTAACTAAACCTCTGTTACGGTCACTGAATTAAAATTAATTATTTGCTAAATGTATGGTAAGTGTAGTCCTTACAGCCCCAGGAGGAAATCTAACCTAAAATCATACTTTTCTTTAAAATCTGACACATATTGCTTTATTGACCAACAATTGTTAGTGTATTAAACAAATGTTTAGAATTTTGTTTAGTATCCATCTTGCTCTCATGGTCACTAAATTAAAATCAAATATTTTTGTAATGTTTTAAGAGGAGTTGTCATTGTGTTTATTCGTGGTGTAAAATATTTTTTATTTTTTCATGACACTAAAATTTTTAATTATCTTCAGAGTAATATTTAAAGAATATATTTTATAAAACACAGGGTCATACAGAACTGCTCGGGAAATATAGCTAAAAATAAGAAAACAAGTTTATGTATACATAGGTCCTAAAACCCTCCATTAGCGAGTACGGCTAGTAAAAGATTTCGCCCGGATTACTATCCACCAGTAATAGCGGCTAAATTAAATTTCACGGGGCATAAATTGTAAATTTGGTGGTCCTATACGTTTAGTGACTTGGAACATTGAAAAAAAAAAGTCCTAGTATCATATCTTTTATAGTTTTTAAGAAAATTATTATAACACCCCAAAAATGTAGTCGAAAAACAAAATTTAAAAAAATATATTCTGAATTAATTGATATGTATAAAGCCAATAAAAACAAATACGATCCAAATAGGATTTTTTTTTTTAAATAGCCACCGTATTCGAGTTTTAAGGCCTACATTAAAAAAGATTATGGAGATAAAAATTATAGGAATTCAAAAATGTTTTCTTTTTAGCCTACTCTTTGATGTTGTAGATAATTACCAAAAAATTTTTTATTACAAATTCTTAAACCGTTTTTTCTCGATATATTTGACATTAAACATTTGAAACTTCCACCATTTAGAAAATATAGAAAATAAAGTCTTGGTTTTCTGGTATACTGGTAACAGGTTACATAATACGATACCAAATCTTCGCGCTATATCTTATCTACTTCCATAAATATAGTGTCTTTTTTAAACACAAAATGGCCGATAGTCGGGAAACGACTCGTTCCAGACCTGTTTCATATGAACGTTTTTTATTATTTTTAGCTATAGAATCATTTACCGAGAGATCGTCTTGGATTTCTGAAATCTCAGTATATGTATTACTATATATGCATTCTTTAATGTTGTATTATAATAGCTAAAATGTCATGAATAAATTATAGGAAGTCTGTCAAGAAAGTGTTCAACAATTTAATATTCACAAATATTCAAACCCACACCCTTATATCTGCATCTCTTCCACTTTTCTACAGAGTCTACACAGTCCTCTTTTGGAATCACTATACCCCGTTGTGTTCTCCTTTAATTCTGTCGAGTGCCTGATTTATTTATTTTTATTTTATTTTTTTAAAGAAAAAAAAAACCTTTTACAAGATATTATTGGGCGTCACACATTGTGGTGATAGAGCTGCCAGTCACCACTGCTACAGCCGTGGGTGTTTTCGTCTTATAAATATGGACGGATAACATCGAAGACTTATTTCGTCTTCAGATAACTTTGGACGGGACTCATGATGGGCAACACTTTCACAATCAAAAACACCGTCAACATGGTCTTGATGTTACAACCCAACTGGTCTTCTTCAGACGTGAAGAACCAGACGACTTATATTGGGAAGACGAGGTTTTTGTTTCATAACCCACGATTCACCTCCGATTATGACTTTTTGAGGAATCATAGGTTATTGTTAGCGGTTGAAGCAAGTCATTAGTAACTGCAGCACAAAATTTCTTCTGCTCTTGCAACAGAAATCGCGAAACGAATTTGGTGGTCCTCCATTTATTGCTAGATACTACAGGCAAAAACTCTGAAACAGTCGTTCATGGAATCATTAGATCATCTAATTCTCTCATTGTCAGTAACCAATTTTCTTAGACTACAATCCTCAATCGATCAATTTTCTGGGTGTTCTGCTTGTTGAGGACTTTCTAGAACATGAATCTTTTTCAACAGATTCTCAGCCATCTTAAAAACCAATTATATTTGTTTCACTTATTGAATCATCCGAATAGTTTCCGCAAACGCAGTTGATGCAGATTTGTTCAGTCATTATGAAGGAGATGATCACAAAGCTCACGAAATCACTCAACAGCATCAAACGATCAACAGAACAGTCCAACTGATTTGTAATTTTTACGCATGCAAAAAGGTCTCCTATGATTGGCAGCCAAGTTACTAGATGCAGTACAAACAGTTCTCAGTAGCCTACCTTTTTATTTATAAATTTAATTGCATGCTACTGCATCAATCCGTATCAACCATTTTGAAATCCCACACCGCTATTACTTGTAAAAAATGTTAATTTTTTAGGCCTAACTATTATTATGTTAATTACTCTAAACTGTTAACGTTATTCCACAATACGTTCAATTATTTAATGAAATAATGCACATTTTGTACTCAGTTTGGTGCGAAATAAAATATTTTTATTTAATTAGTCTGTAAAATATGTATACTATTAATCCTGCTTTCCATACTATCCTTGACGAAATAACATCCTTCGGACCATCAAGGAAGTCTCTTCAAACTGGAGTTTTTTAATGCTCCATTAAATAAATTTCTTGGGGAACATAACAAAAATAGGACCTTCAAAGAAGTCGCAATGTAATGCCTTCACAGTTTGAAAATGAAGCCTAGACAACTAACATACACATTATAATTTGGAGACACAAGTATGAAAAACCAATGTGGTCGTAGAAAACTGAAATAAGAAGGGGGAAAAATACTTAGGGGTTCACATAAAAATCCGGCCTCTAGGTTAGACAACAACAAAACGAAAACTGCCATTATTTAGCCTAAATTAAAACAATTAAGCTTCGTTGTGCATAACTAAAACTAAATCAAAAGAGGAAGAGATAAATGAAAATCACGTCAATATCTGTCCAATCTCAGTTGTGCAGATAATATACTCAGACACACTACATTCTACCATTTATTTATTTTTTTAAATTTATTTGTTTTTGGAAGTTTTAAAACCTAAAGTGACCATTTTTCCTAAATTAGAAGTCTTTACAACCTAATTGTTAGTACTACATCTAAATGTTTAACATCAATTCAGTTAATATGAATGACTGCACATTGTCTATGGCTAACAATGAGTTTAGTATTTCATAAAAACCAGCGATAATTGAATTTTGCATTTATTTATACATACAGTATACATTTAAGAAACATTGTTTACTTCAATTAAACTAATCCACTAAAATCACAATTCCTGGAAACAAAGTAAAACTTCAACAATAATCCTGCTCCAAGTGATTGGCTTGGAGCATGTGTGATACTGGATATGACCTTGTCCCTTGAGACTCTATTAGTAGGCCTACTCATCCCTATAACTATACAAAGACTGATTGAATTATTTCAGCCTCTTCTGTGTCATTTGATTTATCTTTAAATGCCAACTTAATGTAACTAAATTTACAATTAAAACTAAGGATATATATATATATATATATATATATAAACATCGCACTTAGGGACAGATTGTTTACGCCACTTTCTCCAATATAAACGGCTTGTAAACTACTACCACTCATGTATTACTCATGTGTTAACGAAATAAGCTGTTGCACAAGGGCCACTAATCAAGCTTATGTGTATAACGTTATGTTAGTAAGTCTTCTTAGCAAGTAAATTTCACTCTACATTCATAGTAGTGAAAACTCAACTTATAGTGAGAACGGGCGTGGCAATCACAAGAGATACTAGCTGAATCTGTAGAACGTTTTCATGAAATCTTGGCTTAGGTCCTTCTCATCTTTCCTTTCATCTCTTTACCAACTCTTGTTCTCTTCCTACTCTGACGCTGTTAGAGCTGAGTATTCGAGAGTTAAGGGTGTCTTTGTTTTGTTATATTCTTACTTGTTCATAAAGTGATAATGACAGAGGTTTTTCGGCTTTAACAACACGAAAAGCAGATATGTTCTCAAGCATCGGCTTGCCTCTATTGTGCCACTGGCCGAAAAGATCATAACCACTGTTCTATCTTCCAGGGTCTTACTATTCCCCACCAGTCTTTACATCGCAACATGCTCCAATTATTTCTACTACTGCTTAGAAGGGTAAATTCAGCTCAGCAACTATATCTAGGTAACGATTAGTTTGTCAGCTAGACTGCACTTCTACTTTTCAATCTACTTTCCAGCTCCTTAACTCTCTACGATCCGAGAAAAGATTTTTGCAAATGATATTCAACTGTACCAAACTAGATTGGACCCTTCTAAGGAGTAAAAAATGTTCCACTACATAAATTCATGAAATATTTGTATTATTAACATCTTCAATAACTGGCCAATTTTTTACAATCAGAATATAAATTTCTATCATTAGTACACAAAACCTCCGTTCTTATTATTATAAGGAAGAGGAATTCTAAAATCATACTAACAGATTTTTTTTTTTTTACTTTTATAACTGAGGCAATCATTCAACCGTATTTTTGAATTGATTCAATGAAAAAACAAACTAGATTTGATCAAAAAATTAAACTTTTGAATGAATTGGTTGTTATAAAACATAAATCACGACGACTGAAAAAAAAAAAGTTTTAATTAATATAAACGCAAATATTGAAATTTCAGAGTTTGAAGTAGAGTTAGTAATCTAGTTACTTTACAGATTTCTTACCTCTTAAAATATAAATATTAAAAATTTATTTTTTCCTAAATACAGAACCATTATTTTAAAACAACAATATTTTTCTTAATATTGTACTTCAGATAAAAGAAAGATTAAAGAAAACATATAAGTTATTCAGTTGTGTACGTAAATATCTAGTATAATCGGTTAATAACAACATCCTTGATCATAGTACAAGTTGATCCTAATGGTCTACTTCCTTTCTCTAAATTAATCACTTACAACTCTCACTACTGTCTTACTTCATGGAGACCAAAGTTGTATGTTTATGTAGCCAGAAGCAAATAAGATACTGGCTTTTAGTCCTACTATCGACATTCAAACAAAACTATACAGATAAGTAATGAAAGGTAGGCCTACTTGATATTTAAATACAAACAAAGATAAATGAAAAGGGGAATTGACTAGGATTAAATGGAGTTGTTTTCTTTTTGATAGTAATACTTTAATTAAAACAAGTGAATAAAACTACGTAATTGCAGTAATTTGAATTGAGACTATATTCCATGAACATACCTTGTGTTATAGATTATTTATATTCAATTAAGATTAATAAGAGTTTTTACTAGATGGAAAGGTTGTTTTATACGTTACCACAATTTTTTTTTCCAAAGAAGAGTAGTATATTTTGTTATAATTTACAAGCATATTTAGGTTAGGTTAGGTTAGGTTAGGTTAGGTTAGGTTAGGTTAGGTTAGGTTAGGTTAGGTTAGGTTAAGTTAGGTTAGGTTAAGTTAGGTTAGGTTACTAAAAAAAGTACCGCATTTGTTTCCTCTAATGCCCAATATAATTTTACTTTGTACCACTACTAAACATATAATGGAAGAAAGTTAGAATCAGTCGTGGGTCATTCCATGCCACTTCATCCAGGTCATGTCACCCATGAACTCAGATTTAGCTGAAAAATTTTTTATTTGCTTATTTGAACCATCCTAATAACCTATACCAAGTTTTAAAAAATTATCTTTAATAGTTTTTAAGTTATGAATTTTTGAAATTTAGCAAAATAGGGTTAAAATGGCATTTCCGAGGCTATCACTTTCGATGACGTTTTTATATTAAAAAATCCATAACTTCTATAATATTTAACATAAAGTAATAATTTTTTCATCAAAATGTTCAGAAAAGTCAGGAGATTATAGAAAATATATATTTGGTTAATTATGACTTTTATATTTCTCAGTAATGTTTTGGTAAACTTAAATTTTGAGACATTTTTTAATCGAAAAACAGAAAATCTTTAAAAGCGTTTATTGACCAAAGGCATAGCAGTAACCACAGTTATTTTTTTGTTTAATTAACCTTAAAGATGTAAACTAAAATAATCTGGAATAAAATTAATGGTTTTTTACCTGATATTATTTTTAAAATTACCTAAAAGTTAAAATCCAGGAAATGTTGAATAAATCGTACAAAATCAATTAATTTAAACTTCTTATCCAGTCTAAAACCTCTATTATTCCCTCCAATTGCAATATAATATCTGTTATTAATAATATTGCCCAATAAGCACTAAAATAAATACTGACCTCAACATATTTAATGTCAAAATATACATCATCAACTATTATATTAGGCTGTACACCAAATTAATATAAAATTACAACAGATGATATGCTAATAATTTATTTACAAAGAAATACATTTATTATTTACACAAGGGCTCATTGGCATAGTACATTTTGGTGAAAATCATACAGGACTTTTAACAGTTGAGAAGTTATCTTGATTTTATATGTGGGTGCGTGTATGATTTAACATTTCCTTGCAATGTGCCAAGGATAAAGTTAGTATATCGAAAAACAAATACATGCAAAAGCGGTTGTTACTGGCAAATTTAAATGAATTATACAGTGCATTTAAGTTTGAGCACCCTTACATTAAGATTGGATTTACAAAATTTTGTATGCTCCGGCCAAAATGGTGTGTACTTGCGGGTGCTTCTGGTACACACTCTGTTTGTGTGTGTGCCATTCACCAAAACGTTACCCTGCTGCTTCATGCATGCTCAATCGAAGACCACTACAATGACCTGATTGATAAACTTGTCTGTTCAAGAACTAATAGAGATTGTATGTTAAGGCACTGCACAAAATGCCCTTCTAGTGAAAATAATCTCAAAACTTTTATTAAGGAGAAATTTGAAGAGTGGGACTCTGATGATGAAGTTACATACTATGCTTGGATATCAACAGACCGAACCCACCAAGTACAATATACCGTTACATTTGAAGAATATTTGGAAACTTTAATTATAAGCCTTCAATCATTGAAACCACATTCTTTCATAACAAAAGCTCAGGCAAAATATTTGAAAGAATACAAAGAAAATCTAAAATCCAATCAAGCAGTTGTTCCGTTAGATTTCAGTGAAAACTATTCGTATGTTATACAGAATGAAGCCCAAGGCTATCACTGGACACGTAACAGCTGCTCTCTTCATCCGGCTGTTATCTACACTCCATACGAAGACAAAGATGAACTAGTAGTATCAAGTTTGTGTATAGTATCTGATGACTTGGAACATGATGTTCCCTTTGTTCATGAAACTCAACGAGTTGTTGTGGAATTTATAAAGGAAAAATTCCCTAAAGTAAACAGTTTGCTCTACTTTAGCGATGGTTGCTCAGCACAATATAAAAATTGTAAAAACTTTATTAACCAATGCAAACCATGAAAGTGATTTCAATTTAAGTGCTTCGTGGTGTTTTTTTGCAACCAGCCATGGAAAGCCCCCATGTGACGGCATCGGTGGTACAGTGAAACGTCTGGTTGCAAAAGCCAGTCTTCAAATGACACCTGGCAATGCAATAGACGATGTGTCCACAAGTTTTTTGATTTTTGTAAGTCCAGGATTGAAAATATTCGTTTCTCTCTAATCAATAAAGAAAAGTTATCAGAATCAAGGAGAAGCCTTGAAGAACGTTTCACAAAAACTAAAATCGTGCCTGGAACACGCAGTTTCCACCATTTTATTCCAAAATCTAAGGGTCAAATTGCTACTAAACGTATCAGCTTTGATGAGAAATTTAGTACAATATATGATTTTGCAAATGAATTACCATTTCTGAAAATGGTAGATATCAGTGTAAATGACTACATAGTGTGCACTTATGATGACCATTGGTATTTCGGATTATTGATGGAAAAAATGAAATTGAGTGTGACGTCCACGTTAAATTTCTGCATCCCCACGGACCTGCAAAATCATTTTACTGGCCTTCAAGAGAAGACATCTGTTGGACACCGCTATGTAACATAATCTCATGTGTCAATCCACCTGTAACTAAAGGCTCAGGGAGGGTGTACTATTTCTCTGAAGAGGTAGTTCAATCAGTTGACATACGTTGCAAGGAAATGTTAAATCATACACGCACCCACATATAAAATCAAGATAACTTCTCAACTGTTAAAAGTCCTGTATGATTTTCACCAAAATGTACTATGCCAATGAGCCCTTGTGTAAATAATAAATGTATTTCTTTGTAAATAAATTATTAGCATATCATCTGTTGTAATTTTATATTAATTTGGTGTACAGCCTAATATAATAGTTGATGATGTATATTTTGACATTAAATATGTTGAGGTCAGTATTTATTTTAGTGCTTATTGGGCAATATTATTAATAACAGATATTATATTGCAATTGGAGGGAATAATAGAGGTTTTAGACTGGATAAGAAGTTTAAATTAATTGATTTTGTACGATTTATTCAACATTTCCTGGATTTTAACTTTTAGGTAATTTTAAAAATAATATCAGGTAAAAAACCATTAATTTTATTCCAGATTATTTTAGTTTACATCTTTAAGGTTAATTAAACAAAAAAATAACTGTGGTTACTGCTATGCCTTTGGTCAATAAACGCTTTTAAAGATTTTCTGTTTTTCGATTAAAAAATGTCTCAAAATTTAAGTTTACCAAAACATTACTGAGAAATATAAAAGTCATAATTAACCAAATATATATTTTCTATAATCTCCTGACTTTTCTGAACATTTTGATGAAAAAATTATTACTTTATGTTAAATATTATAGAAGTTATGGATTTTTTAATATAAAAACGTCATCGAAAGTGATAGCCTCGGAAATGCCATTTTAACCCTATTTTGCTAAATTTCAAAAATTCATAACTTAAAAACTATTAAAGATAATTTTTTAAAACTTGGTATAGGTTATTAGGATGGTTCAAATAAGCAAATAAAAAAAAATCAGCTAAATCTGAGGTCATGGGTGACATTTCATTTTTTTACTGGATGATTTGAAATGGAATGACCCTCGTGGGATACCAAACAGACCCGTTTCAGTCACAATTCAACCGCTTTGCTAATACTTATTTTGCAACGATGGATTCTCAAACCAAAGTGAAACTCTGAATTCAAATAAAAATGTAATACTTTGTTTTGATATTGTCGTAATACTTGCTACCACTCGCTTGAGTCGCCTTTATGATATCTATTAGGGCGGAATTGAACTTTAGAGATGTGAGAGCGCAAGATAAATTCCACTTCACATTTCAAGAGCACTAGATAAATTGAAAATATAATAACACATCGGAATTGAAACAGAACAAACTTTTAATTAGGTTCACATAAGTAAAACTTTATGACATTTTAGCACTTAATTAAGTTTTCTTGATAAATAAATTAACTTTATTTTTGATATCTAATAAACCAGAAAAGTTTTGTCACAAAACTAATTTTGAAACAAGTAGTTTTACCGTGAAAGCCTACAAAAACTTTAATTAGCAAGATAACTACAAACAAAAATATTCTTAATTTAATATAGGCTAGGAGTTTTTTATTCAAAAATTTACAGTATTACTTGTCAATTATGTTGTGAAAAAAGAATTGTAATGGTGCTAAAATATCGATATAGGTTTGAGGGATATTGATCTCCTAGAACCATATTTAGACTATTTTTAGAATGATGTCTGATGGTCAGTCTGTTTCTGTAATGCAGTCTTGTCAAGCTATATCTCGCATTTGTAGGATTTAAATGTGACAAGCTCTTGAAATGGTTATCAACAGCTCGACAAAAAATAATATAAAATAGAGACCACTAGCACTTTAACGGGGTTGGAATAGAACAAGATTTGGTCAAGAAAGACCTCATAAGAAAGATGAAAGAGAGGGATGTATCCCAAGACTAGCTGAAAAATGTGTAGAACCACGGAATTGCCACACCAGTACTCACTAATTTTTATTTTCCTTGTTGTTTAAAGACAAAAACCTTTCGGACATCATTGCCTCATTTTTATTTATTTATTATTTTTGTTTAAGAAAGAAATCAATAAAAGACCCCTGGCCCTCAAATACTCTAATAGCGTTAGGGTCCGAAAAGAACAAAAGTTGGTCAAGAGAGACCTGGTAGGAAAGAAGAAAGAAAGGGATCTCTAACCCAAGACTACATTAAAGTAGTAGATCCAGCTAAGTCCTTCGGGTTTGCTCACCCCGTACTCACTAAAGTGAGCACCCGTGGTCATAGTCATAAGTGCACCCCTGACGGTTACAATATGTCAAGAACGGGATATCTCGACAGAATAAAAATGTTTGAAGTTTCATGTAGAATAGAGATTAGATTTCGGACCAAATAGCTTCGAGGTTTTAATAGTGCAATGTGCATTTGTGTAAGTATAAACTTAGGTGTTCTAAGAAATTATTAGATTTCAACATCGCTCAAATAGTATGTATTAATGTAACGGCTGGTCCCAAATTTATGAATTTGTTTACTAATAGTTCGATTTCTATTAAACATATTTTATATTATATTTACATACTTTTTAGCACTCGTTTTGAATTTGACATAGACTGTATAACCGATTTTTTTTTTTTTTAAGTAATATTTACATTTTAAAAGTGCTCTGTTTCAATTTAACATCTTAAGTAATTAGAAAGTTATGGTCACATCAACTATTTTTATAAAATTAAATGGAATGACTGAGAAACAAAATTAGGAAAAGTATTTGAACAATAGATACTCTTAATGGGTAAGAAAGATGTGTTTTGTAAAAATATGTATGTAGGATAGTATTATGAAAATATAATCTATCTATAGAAGAAAAACCATTTTTTCCACAAAATAAATTTTAAAAATAAATATTAAAGATACTTCTAACAAAGATCTAAAAAGTATTTTTAGTGGCCCTCAAAATATAAAACTTCTATTCTATAAAGAGAAATGTTAATACAGTACAAACTAAACTACAAATTAAGGAGTCTTCGAATAATGTTTAGGTGGAGTTAGATTAAACAGGTATAAAATATAAAACCTGTGAATCTTTTCAAAACCTGTTATAAATATTTCCACGCAATGAAAATATCTTCAAAGAACTGATTCCTTTGTAACAAGTTCTATTATGTAAATTAACACCTCTCAATAACCTTAAGTAACGATTTAAACAAAATAATAAAAAATCCTGTCATTAAGGAAGCAATTAAAACTTAAAACAAAGGGTGCCAATTATTTTCTCTTTTAATAATTGCACAAACATTAACGTCCGTTAGACAAATAAGTTGCACTAAACTTGATATAATTTATTAGTCTAATTATAAAAATACAGTACACAGTTGGATAACTGTAATTATTAAGACAAATGTCATATTTCTTGACAACTTTATAAAATTACTTTAAAACTTTGTCTTCTACACATTTTTAAACAAATTAAAAATTACATTGTCATATAATACGAAATTCAATTTATTTCAAAATACTTATTAAAATTAATAATAAGTTATAGTTATTATAACTTATAAGTTATAAGTTGCAGTTATAGTTTGATTGGTGTATCACTGAAGAAGACGACCTTGTCGTTTAAACGCCACTGATACTTAGGCGTATTTTTTTTATGAGAATTGTGTTCTGTGTGTTGGTTGTTATACTGTATAGTTTTTCTCATAAGTCAAGCTCAACATTTAATATGTCAGTATATTAATTAATTTTTTTCTTTATTTCCAAGTATGAACTACAAAATTATTTCTCTTACAAGTTACACTACAATTGACAGTATTTAACAACCAATCCATAGTTTACAAGTAGTTTTTCTTGTAAATTATTGAAAACACCTGTTTTTTCTCTTGGTTTGTATAGGTTATCATAATTAATGGACATTAAAATACTGTTCAAACACCCTGAGCTAACCTCGCGTAACAGTATTTTTGTATGAAATAACATGATAAATGTAAACAGCTCTAGTCTTAATGAACATGTTAGTTATGTTTACACTCCACTAATTACAGCAATGCTTGTAGCCGACAACGGCCGTATTTCACTCCTGTCAGTCACTGAAATTCCATGAGAAATTAGTCAATTGTTTTAAAGGTAGAAAACCGTACCGAGAAAATCATTTTTGTATTGGACATTTGAATAGTTATTGCATTCCCGTTTTTTTTTAATTAACAGACATTCAAAATTACGATTTTTATAACTTTTCAATTAAGATCAAATCCGTAAAAAATTGGCTGATGTCCGGTCGGGACGGCGTGCTGTTCACCTTGCCAAAACGGCTGTTCCGTTTCTATACAGATTTTCTTTCTTTCCTTTGAGCTATGTACAACGAAACCCTGGTTAACGCCTAACAAAATGTAATAACTACTTATTTTTTGTCAAGAAATAATGTGAGGGATATAAAGTTTTTAAAAATAATATTTTTTCGTTATTTGGCCTAGCTTGATGAAACATGGTTTTTTCAAACATGCTGTACCAATTTGAAAATCTATAATCTTTACACAAATTTCCAACATACTTTTTGTTTTGTAATCATTTCTAATAGAAAAAATCCAATAGAAATTAACACAAAACACAAAGATTGTTTGAAAATTGTACACACACACACGCGCGCGCGCGCGCACGCACACATATATGATGTTTCAAACTACGTTCCAAAATTCAG
The DNA here is from genome assembly GCA_963513935.1 of Aphrophora alni. Classification (NCBI taxonomy): domain Eukaryota; kingdom Metazoa; phylum Arthropoda; class Insecta; order Hemiptera; family Aphrophoridae; genus Aphrophora; species Aphrophora alni. The sequence continues at coordinate 36,944,811 of OY740770.1, forward strand.
GATATGGTTCCGTGAGTAAAAAATTTGCTATAAACATATGTCCTAAAATGCTTCTTTTTCCGTCTGTTCGCTATTTTGCGTTTTTAACCAAAAACATATATCTGGAAATAAATTAGATACCAAGTCCACATTTGGTATAGGTCTACATATTTTTTATGTGCACTTTTATCCATGTACCAAAATCCAGGACTTTGTTTTACATATTTTCAAAATGGCGGCACTCTACAATAACAATTTAAACGGCAATTTAAACTCTACAATAAATTTTGAAAATATGTAAAATTAATTACACACAATGCATTTTTATTGGTTGCCAATCACTATTAGTTAGTCACATTGAGTAGGTTTGTCAGTTCGCTAATTAACAGTCAAAAAGTAAAAATGAACCAAGAACATTTTGTTTTAAACAAAAACAAATCAAGTTTGATTAAAATCGAGTTTTTATTGATGGTGGTCAAAGTATATACTGTATTTGTTTTTAACTATTATTACTGAACGGTAATATTTTACTTAAGAGATGTCACACCGGTTTTAATCACTAATCTTCACGCACCGGGATTTTTTTTAGAGTTAAACATTTCGTTTGAGTCCCTAAAGACTACTTAAGCAATATCTGACTAAAATATTTTAGCTAATTCTGATAAAATCTTAATTTTTGTGTTCGTTAAGACAGTCTCCCTACAAATTTTAAATTACAAAAAAACTTGTTTAGACTCAAGGAACCTCACAAAAGAGATATATCTGAAAACACTCAACATCGATTTTTTGACACATCACATAACTTTTTTTTACGGTAGAAATAAAACAACGAGTCAGTCTTAATGTATAAGTGTACAAAGTTTTTTGGTAACAAACCTACGTTTTCCTAGATCATTCTCCCCTTCTTTAATGAAGTAAACGTGACAAAAATTAATGAAACCGTAAATTATAAACACCTGTACTTTATTTACATAGATAAGAAACTATCAATTCATTTCAGGATAGTTTAAAGTTTTATCAACCACAAGTAAACACAGAATGAATTGACCATGTAGTGAAACAATGATAGTGTGAGTGAGTGACTTCATTGTAAATGACCTCACTATGCTAATCAAAGAAAGAGTACAAACTTTGCAAGTTATGATCTCTTAACTGAGCAGCCTATGTATGAGTCAGCTTGGAAATAACCACAACTCTACATACAATCAAACTAATCCATACTGCAACCTTATATCAAACCAAAACATCGAGAGAAAGTTACTTAGTAAAGGACAGTTTATCTAAACGTAATCCTCCTTCTATTGCTTAAAGCAGAATGTATTACATACATAAGGTCCCGATACTTTACAACCTATTCTTTAATTCATGATTTCACTTCTAATGCTTCAGTATAACTCAGGACTCGCTATCATTTTAAATGAATAACAGTGCCAACATTATTTGAGAACAGCAAACTTTAACTGATTCTAAAGAACATTTTCACCACTATTCTATATAAAGTCAGGAATCTGTTTCACGTATGTAAACAATACAATATCAGTGTATCAATTGTATCCGTTTCTTAAACAAAGAAGGCTCATATTGTACACCCTATATTTTATAATGTCGAATATAAACCTTGTTTGCACTGATCATTATTTTATTAATGTTGTTTAACCCAACTGTTAATATACTTCTTTGCAGTGTTTTGGTTATCGAATGGATCTTGAAGTTATAAAGAAACAAGAGATATAAGAAAGCCACGAATATTTAAAAATTAAAGTTGCAACAAAATTGCATTTATATTTTCACATATAACACCAATGGTCTAAGAGGTAGTCATCATATTTTGATGAAATTCGAAAGGTTATAACTTAAACCAAGCCAATCTACAAGTAAAAGAAAGTTACAGTTGTAAGTAATTTTTTTTAAAAAACAGAAATTAACTCGTCGTCTTTGATCAAAATCCCTTTAGCCAATTTTATACATTCCACCTTCAAAAATGACGTCCATTGTTCGTTTTTCACTTTTTCATGGATAATTCAGTAACAGAAATTTTTAAGGAGATGACAACCAATATTTTATTTTATTTAAAATTATTTGATAATGATGGATTGTTAATATTGTTTAATCGGAGATTTGCCATCATTCGTGTATATAAAAACAAATACACGACGTTTCGAGAGTATAGGTCAACCCCCGCTATAAAGTGTAAAACTAGAACATAAATGAGAAAAACGCCAACGTAGCCTAGGGTCATGCAAAAACATTGTACGTTTTCTGAATAACAGTAAAACTGAAATTGTTCTTTCCATTGCTAATTAATAAAACAAAGCTTAAAAATATTAAACAAAACCACTTTGACATTTTCATTTACAGTATTTGGGATTGGCATACTGTTTTGTGTTATAAATCTTTAAACTTCACATAATTTTGGTGTACATCCAATTTCCAATAATTATTCTTTTCATAAACAACTATTACTGTTTTCAAGTTATGTGATGAGTAAACAAATTGATGTCGAGTTTGTTTTACAAAAATATTGGTTTCAAGATTCTAGTAGAGTAAAAATAGATTTTCAAAAAAAAAAAAATTAAATCATTAAAAAAACTAAAACTAATGTATTACCTAAAAAAAAAACTCAAGCCTAAAGCTAACCCGAGCAGTCAAAGCTAAGACTAAATAGAAACGTGATAAGATAAAACCACAACACACAAGCTTACACTACACAAAGAACGGCAAGCAACTGATTGTTAAAGGAAAGTTGTCATATCTGTTTGTCGTGGTAAACAACCTTTTGCCTCCTCTTTCAAAAGTTTAGTCCTCGATCGTGTCATGATTCCTATTCGTGGATGTAGTGGCAAAATTTTAGCCTTATTTAAATGGCTTGACCAATTTTAAACAAATTATCCATTCTTTGACATAACTTGAAGTATTTTCTAAAAACCCATTTTGAATAAATAAAATAAATTAAGGAGCAACTACCATAAAAGTAAAACACAAAATTGATTTTGTTAAATATAAACATTTCCTAATATGTTTCGTGACATCACTATAAAACTGTCCAAGAATTTAAATAAAGTTATAATTTTTCTATACCTATAGAGTCTCTAAAAATGTTGGTTAATTGTGTAAATCAGTGTAATAAAAAATCGGATAGGAAAAGAAAAATAATGTCCCCGATTAATTCGTCAAAACGAAAAAAAATGGCTGGACTATTTATCATTCAAAACTCGATTAAAACCAAACTACAATTTAAGCAGTTATCCTCAATTTTGATCTTGGTTATATATGGATGGATGAGAAAGATTATGCCCCTATTATTTCTATTAATCAGGGGCTCATTTTGATGAGTACTGGATTAGCAATCCCAAGGAGACTTATACCTGAATCTCCATCTTCTTTCATGTATCGGGTTAGTACTCTCTCATTCATTATATAGATTTTCAAAAGAATAAAGTAAAAGAAATAAAACAACTAAAATTAAATCCATAATCTAAGAAAGAACTCGAATCTTAAACTAAGCCTCAGCAGTAAAAGCTAAGACTAAATAAAAACGTAATCGGATAAAACCACAACACACAGACCTACACTACGTAAAGGACTGCGAGCAACTGTTAAACTCTTATTGTTATGATTTCATCATGCGTATGGAAATACGGAAAGATTCTTTTGGGCTTTTTAGGGGAGAAAGTTATCTTTCTGGACAAACTATATATACAATTATGCTACATCTCGTGTAAAGTTTTATTATTATAATTGTTTTCTTCTTTTTTAAACCTAAAAGTGTCAATTTTTATTTTTGAAAAAAAAACACGAAATTACACGAAAAACACGAAATTACACGAAAAAACGAAATTATACGAAACACACGAAATTACACAAAATTACGATTTTGATCAAGTGTACCCTCTAAGGACCCAAAACAATACGTACTGATTGCAATCTCTACAAAATTGGAGGTTCGTGAGATCGGTAAAAAACACAAAAAAAAAAATCTGTCACGGGACTGTCTAAAAAATGTAATTTTTGCCGATTACGTTCAAACGTGAAAATTAATTATCCGTGTCAAATACAGCAAAACATTACGGTTAAGGTTTAATTGACAACAAATTAACCTTGACTGCCGTCATTAAAAACTCGATTGCAAACAAATACGATTTAATCTGAGGAAGCTTTATGGCACAAACGATATTACTGTACTGACATTTTTGGTGATGAATAGATTTTGGTCGGTTTTTATTTAGTTTTGGTGGATAGGTGAGTGGGAAAGTTTGTGCAATGTTCTTGCACTTTACATTTTATCATGAACTAGATAAATATATATTCGTTAACATGACAGAAATCTGCTGAGAGGTTTCTGAGAAAAACCAGACAAACATAGATAACGCGCCCGACGCAATAATCGTATTCACAATTTGTATTTTATTAGCAAGTTAATTATTGTCAATAAGAAGAAGAAGAAGAACTATATGTGCAAAAAATCTTTGTACACTATATGGCTTAAACGGCAATGAATCAATTTATTTATCATTTTTGTGCATACATAATATGATTTCAAGTGAATGTTTCTATTATTTTGTATACAATAAGTGATTTATTTTTCATAAATTTCTTAGGTTTTTTGCCAGTCCAGAATTTATCCACATATTTCGCATTGAATTTCTATTACTCAAAAATCCACATTTGGACCACCGTCAAATCGGTCATATTTCATTAAGGTAACAATTTGACGCTTTTCAAATTTTCTGACGATCTTTAATCGTCCAGCTTTTAAACCAATATTAACTGAGCTTTAAATTAAATGTAGAACTTCTTTACGCACAAGATTCAGAAGTCAAATTATCAAACATAAAATGTAAATAGACATATCATGATTTTACTTGCAGAATGTCTAAAACCATACTATTTGAATAATTTAAAAGATCTATTATACAAAAGAGGAAGAGCGATATTGGGCGAGACGTGTTTGTCTCCCTGCAGGTCAGACTTAGATCGCAAGATTATGCAGATTTGAACACAAGATGAATTTTTCCATGCGTTACATTTCTCACAGTCTTTTTTAGAATAAAGTTCTTGGGCAAACTACACAACAATTATAAAATGGAAACAAATCTGTAGTAATAGTTTCATTCAAAGTTTGTTGGCAGCTCAAGGAATTGTGTAGTCTTGCTTTAGTTTTACTTTACGTTCAATTAACTTCTTACTCTAAAACAAAATGACTAAAGTTATAGAATGTAGCTACAATTAATACACAGTTATACTTCTTCACTTCAAAATGTGAATTCAGCTTATTTCATTTAAACTTTCCTCGAGTTTCTAATTCTAAAGCGTTGTACAATAAAACACTAATACAAAATACAGTATTTGTAGAATATGGATCAACTCTCGTTATCAAGTGAAAAAACTCAGAATTCGAGAAACATGAAAAGGGCCAACATAACCTAATATCTTAGAGTATGCTCGAAAATAAAACTAAAACTAAAACTGGTGATCTAAGAATGAAACCCCGTGCTACAACTATACAAACGTGATCACGAAAAACCACAAATCAACACAACTGCACACTAACACAAGAAATTAAAACACAAAGTTGAACCGGGATCATACACGAGTCAACTAACAAAAAGGGGTCTTAGTGCCGACGGGTAGTTACCTAACGGTTTTTCATTGTGTTTAAAGGCGATAACCTCTCGGTCATCATTATCTTTAAAAAAGGAAGAAAATAACAGAAAATAAACAACCTAGCCCTCGAAACTCTTAACAGCTTCAGTTTCGGAAAACAACAAGAGTTGGTCCAGGAATTGATAGGAAAGAAAGGGTTCTAACCTAAGGCTAAATGAAAAAAGGTGTAGATGCATCCGTACTCATTGGTGAGGCTCAGAGGCTACCTAACTGTTTTAGCAGTGAACAATATTTTGTCCCCTTTTTCAAAAGTTTAGCGCGTTTCCTTGAAGTCACACCTTGCTTGTGGTGAATTATCCGGAAATTTTTTAGACTAGCTTAAAATTGAGATATTTTTATTTTTATCAAGTTTTTTTTTCATTACAATTGGTTTATTACGATACACGTGAATGTTTCCCCGCAGTTTTAATCAACCTTTTAATAACGATGTTAAGGTTCAGTTTTCTTTTTTTGCCAATTATTATTCCTGAACCGTAATATATATTTACCTACGATTTTGGGTTACTAATCATCACATTTGACCAAAATCTGAAAAGCCGATTTTCAGAAATTACGTTTTTTATAACTCCATAACCCGATTATTTGGTTTTTTACCTTAACTAATGGGTCGGAATTTTTTGGCTTGATGACGACGAATACGTTTGTTTGGCTCCTTGTTGATGTTTGTTTGTTATGGAGGCTACATTTGATGTTTGTTTGTTATGGAGGCTACATTTGATGTGTGTTTGTTATGGAGGAACATTAGATGTTTTTTCAAGACCCCCAAATCTTGAATTATCAAAAGAAAACCTCGTTCCAAGAAGTGGCCAAAATATGCTTACTTACCAAAATTTTATTAAAATTACTCCACAAGTTTTTGGTGTAGACCACAGCACAGACCACTACTTTTATGGATTGAGCAAACCTCAAAACACTCCACATTGATTTCTTGACATAACTAACCATCTCTAAACTACATTAGCAAGTAAAAAGCGCCGACTTAAGGCGTTTATTTAGACGCAGTGAGGCAGGGTGATTTTCTCGTCCCCTTCCATTCCTTTTCCTAAATGCTATTTATTATTTGTTCTCGTCATTTGTCCCTGTCAGCCACAAGATAAAATAACCAACAAAGCAAAATATTTGTCACTTGGCGTCAGTGTTACTCACTGATAAATAACAAGTCATTTGGCAAGGGAGGAGTAAATACGTTTTGTCCTGGATGCTACGTAGCCTGTAACTGTCCATGTGAAATAGTATTAATAATTTAATCATAATAAATGCACAGATTGCTCCTGCACTAACATAAATAAAAGAAAACACGTATAAAGATTAACAAATATCACATATAACAAATCTATATAAACCAGGAGTCACAGAAATCTAATACCTTCCCTGCCTAAATTTTGATTACTGAATATCCCCCAAAATACTCTTTTTTGGAAACTTTATAAGAGTAAAGATTCAATTTTTAAAAAAAATGTGTTTTTGAAAGCAGGGGACAAATAAAAATCGTAAATAAAAATGCTCCTAGAGTGACAAAACTATTTAAAAGAAATATCCAATAGAAAACCAATATTTATCTGTTGTCTTTATCTAAAATAGCGTCCAATAAAAAGTGAAATATAGCTCTGTACGTTATTACTCAGTACCAGTATTATTTACTTAAGCGTGGGAAGAATTTGATTTCAAAGAACCTATATTTGTGATTAATTAAAATTAACAATTTAGAATTTACCAGCAAACCCCTGTTGAAGCTTGTGGCACACAGTTAAAAACTTTTTTGGAAATCTGGGAGTAATTTTAAGATATCGTGTAATACTACAAGGGAAAAATCATTTAACGTTCAAAAAACAACATCGCAATTCTGTCAGCATTAATTGGTCATAAAATTAGTTTATAATGAAAAGAGACAGCACTAATCGAGTTTGAAGTACTGTTTTTAATTAAATTTTTATTGGTTACTTTATTATTTGTATAGTAGGTAATACAAGAACCTCTTTATTTTGCTTCGTTTAACTTTACTCGTTATTCCCTTTAAAATGATGTATTGCTCTATGGGGATACCATTTAAAACTTTTGATTTTCTCATTTAAAAAAAATCTATATTTTGCTTCGTTTAACTTTACTCGTTATTCCCTTTAAAATGATGTATTGCTCTATGGGATACCATTTAAAACTTTTGATTTTCTCATTTAAAAAAAACTATTTTTTGCTTCGTTTAACTTTACTCGTTATTCCCTTTAAAATGATGTATTGCTCTATGGGGATACCATTTAAAACTTTTGATTTTCTCATTTAAAAAAATCTATTTCTATAAAGTATTTTTTTTTAACTAAAATCTTTTTATTTGCACCATTTAAAATTTAGAAGGTAAATTACTTTAAGGACACGTGATGTATATACAATGCAGGGAGTGTCTTCACTAAACTGACGGTCACAAAATCAGAGGGATGATTGAAATAGGGATGTCGCCACTAGTTTTCCAGGAAAATAACGAGATATTAAATCATTTTAAAAGCTGTTTCATCATGAGCTAACTACCTCCATTAGTAGTAATTATGCTAAGCAAATTATGGTTAGAACTATTTAGTACTGGTTGGCACATCATATTCTTTTTTAAAAAGAACTCTCAAATTAAAGTAATTACACAAAAACCTTTGTATTTGTTAGAAAGAATTCACTTTAAAATGTACAGGAACAGCAGTCGCTCGTTAGGCCACCCGCACATTGAACGTAAAACAAACATTTTGTCATTTCTAATTACTCTCTGGTACTAAATTAAAACTTATTGTTTAACAAATGTATTAAATGTTTTTATCTAACGCCTTGATTAAATTATAAAGGACTATGTTTTTTTAAACCCATAGATATCATGGAAGGTGTACTTGCAATAATTGAGCAACATGTGTTTAGTTTTAAATTGGGACTTTGACAGCAGCTCTGGTCATTCTTCAAAAAATTTGTCGGAACAGACGCTGACGATTGCATTGTCTTCATTTACCACTTTACTCCTCCAACTGGTGATTCCAGAGAAAAGATACATTTTAGCAAAATCCAGGAACATATTCAACTAGATAATGCCGACCAATAAAAATCTACTTTGTAAAAGAATTTACAGAAATTCCGTTGTCAGAAAAACTAAATTGATGACTTTTTTTTTTTTTTTTTTAATCAAAGAAAACTTTTATGTTCAGGAAGGGAAGAGTGCAATGGGAAGACTACAAATTAAGTTTCAAAATTATGGATGGTAAAATTTGTAACTCATTGCCAGGTACACAAAATGCTACATGTGTGAAGTTCCGAGGAATATAATTGTAATTATAAAATTGTGACTAAACTTTCCACGCCTAGAGTTTGGTCCGTCAGTTATTAGAGCTAAACCCAGATTTTAAAACAAACGGCGGTCATTTGCAGATGCAGATTTCTCATAAGAAATAACCGGTGTAACTAAGACCTGATAAACAAAACCCATACGATGTTTGTGATTATCTCAACTGGTGACGAAATGAACATTAGTAATTTAAGGAAGTGGTTAGTCCAGCATTATCCGTGGTTTAATATGCCGCCTATTCTACAGAAATTAGTTGTTCAAAGGTCTAAGGTTAATACAGCTGCTTTGCTCACGATCGGCCTAACGACAATGAAGCGGATTTAAAGAAAGATAGAGAAACATATTCAAAACTAAATTCACGAAAGGAGTGTAATAAGGGTTTGTTTAACGTTATGTCGATTACATCATATCCAAAAGCTACAGAGGTTTCCTAAAAGAAAACAAAACAGTGCCAAAAGCAGAATTTAATAATTGCTCCAGTTATTAAGAAGTACGACACTTCTGTCACGGATAGACAGGATGACAGCTTTGAGCTAGATCATGATCAATATCATTTTATAAAAATGATTATATATAATTGTCCCCTTATTGTTTGAAGGCAAAAAATCTCAAGATCATCAAGGGGAAAAGACATAAAATAAAGATCCCTAGCCCTCGAATAGGCCTACTCTAATAGCGTCAAGGTGACCAACTCGGAAAAGAACAAGAGTTGGTTAAGAGAAGCTGAATAGGAAAGATGAAAGAGAGAGATCTAGGCCAAGACTATATGAAAAACATGTAGATCTAGCTAAGATACTCGGGATAGCGAAGTGGAGCCTCAGTGAAATATTTAATAAAATAAAATCATTGTTAATTATAATATTAATGTATATCATTATTTACTAATTTAAAAAATTAGTGTGATAATTAATAAACTATAATGGTAGCCTAATACTGTTCGAAGCATAATAAGCAATAAACTTTTTTTTTTAAGTTATAACAATAATTTATCTATCCATTACAAAACGTTTGTATATAATTCCAACAAACAAATAAATGTCTAAGAATCTCCCCCATTGTATCTCTTTTTTACACCAGATTTGTAATCTGCGTATGAAACTCCTGCGTGGCGAGTATAATGTACAGTTGGTAAGGTTTAACCGTTTAACCTAACCTGTGTCCTTGAGATGCGCCGTCGTCTCTAAGCAGGTTAGTTTAGTGGGAGAAACACTGAACTCAGTCTTGCAGTGAGTTTTGTATTGTGCGTTTCGTAGTTATACGTGCATTTCAAAAACATTAGTTGGACAGTGAAAACGTCAGGGAGAAAGTTGGCGTGGGAGTAAAGTCCTCCATTTCAATCTCGCGATATTATATCAAATGTATATCATTTTATGAAACAAGATACCGAGAACGGAGGAGATATTCATTTAACGAAAGTGCAACCCGCGTAGCACTCGGCATCTGGCGTTTCCATAAAACGAATTTTAAAATAAAATAAGAATGTTTACAAGCTGGTAGGTCTTAAAAAAGATGAATATATTAACGAACATTGACGACTTCGATTTATGTATTGTGGGAACGAATTTCACATAACGGAAGGTGAACAGCCCACTTTAAAATCCTTAATTAGGGTTATAACATAAAAATCAATTATAAAATTATATCGACCTTATACAAAATAAAAGTCGAACTTACTTCTAAAAAGCCTTAAACAAATAAACTTTGTTTGCAAATTTATCGCTATTTTGAAATTTATCTACGAGTACAACTCACAATCCAAGGAGCAAACCACCCTTAACGCGTTTAACTTTATTTACTCTTATTTTTTTAGTATATAAACACTTGGTGTGTCACCTAGCACATTGGGTTTATATGGAATATTTATATAATATATTAAAACCTACCAATGAGGAAGGTCTACCACTAGTAGAGGTTTTAAATAAAATATATTCAGACACACTCAGTCTATACTATTTCTCCATTCATAACATTACTGCCTTTAGCAGACATTAAGTCAAGCTATACATGTTAAATAACATGATCCATCTTAAGCCTCCAATTATGATAAATTCATTGTAAAGTACAAGAGAATTGTCATACATTTGTCACATTAAGGTGTCAGAAATTGTTGTTGAATATAAATGAGATATATGTTACCACTTTATGACATCAACTCTTATCTGTAGTGTCAAGTTGTGTATTAAAGCATGTTAGTGATTGAGGTAAATGTCATTTTACAACTCTAGACACTGACATTTGTAAATAATTATATCTACTAGCGGCTCTGTCCGCTGTAGACTTTGCCCTTAGAGACGTAAATGATCCGAACTACTTTTCAAATATTATTCACAGTTACGTCAAAATCAAACTGTACGGAAAACCCAGTGGCTCGTAGGTATATAATAATTTATTTGATTTTTTTTAACTCTGAAACTCGAAAACAATAAAAATGAAGTAAGCAATAAGGTTTTTTTATATATTGGTCGGATAAAAACATCATGCAGGGGAGTTTTAAAAAAGTTCATTTTCATTTGAAGTTTTGTTTACGATTCCTTGTTACGCCTTAGTTACACATTTATATTTATTATTTTGTATCGCGCGCTGAATTCATAATAGTCCGATGACAAAGGCCAATGCTTGTAACCGTGCAGTAGAGGTTGCTATTTAAAAAAGGAAATATATATTTTTTTTAAATATTATTCATAGTCTACATCGTTCAACCTAGATGCAAAAAATGGCAAAAGTATAGAGTAACTGTATAACGTAACAAACATATACACAACACAATACAATGAAAATGCTAAATGGTGGAGAGTTAAAACTGGATGCTTCGAGTGGCCAAGAATTATAATTATAAGGGTCTCACAACTCTAATGTAAGGTCAAACAATTCAACTCATCCGATAATTCGAAATTTGTCAAACTAGCAGTAAAAGAACTATTTTGCGACATTATAATAGTTACCAACAATTATAGTAGATAATATATAATTATAGTAGAATAAATCAAATAAATTGGTCTTGAAAATTTCAGAAACATTTTACAAGAATGTATACTTCATTTAAAACAATTACGATTCAGAAACCATTAATTGTAAATGGATTATTAAGAAAATTATATTAAAAAAATAAAATTCAGTAGAAATAAAATGTACAACAATATGTAGTACAAATTACGCCCAGTAACAAAATAATTAAGGAGGGTTTTAATTTACACTAAACGTTCAGTGCGGGAATGCCACGTGTAGCTTTTAGCTTTTCAAGTACACATGCAGAAGAGCTGTATACCCCCCCCCCCCGTAAAATCTCTTAATGATCCTCACCTTATAAAAAAAGGAAGAAAATAATACAAAATAAAGCCCGCTAACTCTAATAGCGCAAGTAGTGCTTCTTTTATTTACTCTTTGATATGTTACACTACAAATTTTAATCATTCCCAAATACAGTAATACAAAGGAATAAAATCGCGACTAAACCAGCGGTATTTTGAATTGTTTGTTTAAAAATTCTCTGCTAAGTTGAACAAAACGATCAGGAGTTCCTCGATGTTGGAAATTCATCTGACAACAATTTCCTACTTCCAATTTGAATAATTGGAGGTAGTTTTGAATGTTTATTGTGTTGTTGAAGAATCCAAAACTTTCGAGGCCGTGGGAATTCTCTTGCGTGTTCTACACAAATTAACAATAATTTGTATTTTACTACTGTCTCCCTTTTCTTTTGGATTAGGCCTATTACGAACGTACAAAAGCAAAGGTATCAAAGAGGGGAAACATCTTTGTCTGTTAAAGTATTTATAATTTTATTTTTTATTTCTTGATTTTTTTTAACTATCCGGTTTCATATATTTCACACAAACATTTTAAATTTAATTATAAAATAATGATTTTATTATGAAAATAATATTAACCATATGAGTCAAACCTATGATCAAAATTTATCCGTTCCACTTGTATACAAAAACTCATTAAAAAAAGAAATACTTCGAACATGTTCTTAGAAATTTTTTATTAAATTAGGACACTTGATTATATTAACCAATTATTCAACTTTTCGCTTTATTGAAAGGATAATTTAGATTTACTGAATTGATGCTCATAAATTGCCACACAATCGTAAGAAAAAATTACTCATGAAAAACTGTAAAAGAAATAAATAAATAAAATTGCAATTAATTTTAGTTCAAAAATCAAGTTTATAACTGAAATTTCCAAACTCTTATTATACACTTAAATGTTAACAAGTTCTGTATAGTGACCCGAGTCATGAAGCTAGTAGGAACAAATAGAAGCAGTAATGTAACGGCGACAAGAACAAAGATGGGAGATAGCTTCACACTGCCGTTACATTATATATCTTAGTTGTTTAAGGCAAAAACATTTTTTCAGTCATCGCCGCCTTAAAAAAAGGAAATATAGAATATACAACAAAAGTAGTCAAATACTCTAATAGCGTCAGAGAGTAAGAATTGGTCAAAAGGGAACTGATAGCATTTACAATACAGAGTATCAAATTTAATTTGAGTCATGGCGATTGGGATTTCTGTGTAATTGAATTATTCTAATTTTGAGAAAATAAAATGTCGATGACATTTGAAACATTTGTATATTGAATGTGTAACTGTACAGTTGAGCATTATCTCATAAGTCATGTATTGAGATTCCTAATTATACATTAATTTTTTTTATTTTTCACTTAATTTTAACTTAACTTTATTTCTCCACTTTTTATAATGCAGCCTATAAACGTCAGAATTAACTCTTCTTTTTTAATTTTTTTTTTATTATCCGTATAAACATTTTTCGTCTGTAACACCCCCGTTTTTAATCTTGGCCTGTAAAATCCCCCCAGACATATTTATTCCGTTTATAAAAACTACGCCTATATATTTGCTACTTAAACATTCAAAATGGTACTCAAATGTTTAAAAGTAGTTTGTTGAAACACATTTTAGCCTAAATGTTTTGTTACATATTTTAAAATGTTATGTATCTTTTTCTGATGAATTTAATCTCAAAATGGCAGTTCAAAATTACGTTGTTAATTTCTATCTTTTTTACAGTTTTGAAGAAATTAATTTTCTGTTTGCTCTTAAGAGACAAACTAGCCTCACTCTGTTTATATCTTAGTCTGGTTACCACGATGAAAAATTCACAAATATGTTGAAATAAAATTATTATACGGTTTAATTATGAAACACTAAAAGTAGGCTACATTACGGTAATTATATTACACATGTACTACAGTGAATGTATGTGCAAAATTTCTTGTTTGCTTTTTAGGTTCAATCTAAAAGGAACTCTGTGCATTTCATTTTTTCATTAATATGCTGTGCATAACCATCATTTTTGGATATTTAGTCGTCTACAGGGAAATTTAAATAAATAAAAATCTCAAGCGTACTGAAATAATATATGTGTAATAATATATATAAATATAATATATATAAATAATATAAATATAATATATATACTAAATAATATATATAAGTATGCAGACATCATGTATTATCATCTAGTAAAAATTCTTCATATTGAAACAAATATACTGCCTATTGAACGCTTATTAAAACTAAAGTTTTTATTATACTTTTCGTCTCAAAACAATACTGTACGGTTTTAAGGTATGGATGGAAGCAGGTTCTCCGACTTGCAAGACAGTCCTAAGTATTAAATATAATGGTGTAAATGAAACATAACCAAAAATGAAAAAAAAAAAATCAAATGAAATGTTTTCTAAAACGTTCCTGTGGTAACTTTTTACTCGACCAAAAAATAAAAACTTTCTCATTTCTTACATTTCTGATGTTTTAATTTATATCAATTTATTAAAACATTTCTAGTTTCAGAGGGTTACAAAAATACCAAATAAATTATTATTCCCTGTAGTTTCCTCTTAAAGGTGATGTACATACCTTGTAGACAGGGCGTTAGAAAAGCGTGGAAACGCCTTAATATTTCAAGAACTACTTTAGATAGAAAGATAGAACTATCTCTCATTTTAAAGCTCATAACCCTGACCTATCTACACCGTGGTAAAAGGTTTAGAAGGATATACATTGTCATAAAAAATTAACAAAACGTGATTTATCTCAACATTTATAAATCAAATGCTATTATTATTTTTACATATCTACTAGGTCAATTTAAGATACTAGTAAGGAATTTTTAATTTATCTTCAATAACAACCGAGTTATGGTGTTTTAAAATTCGCAATTTTTGTAAACACAATATTAAAGATTCTCTGTAGGGGTGAGTGAATAATAACTTATTATTTGGTTATTGTGATGTAAAGTAAACCTTGGAGAAATCACATATCCGGTACAGAGTGTTCTAAACAATAAAAAACCAATAACATTAGTTTCAACGAATTTGGGTAACCAAACTAGCATATTAATTTAATGTCTAGGACATAAATTAATAACATAAATTATTTAGTTAAACCTGCACAGAACGTTTAGTATTGTTTAATATTTTTACAAAATGGTTTGTTAGTTTTATAACGCCATAACTCGGTTGTTCTTAAAGATAAACTAAAAATTAATCATTCCTTTTCATATGTACTAATAATAACAGCATTGTATTTAAAAAGTTCAACAAAATCAAGTTTTGTCAATTTTTGAACACCCTATATATCCTGTATTAATCGTTTGTACCACCCTGTAGATATCTCAAGTTAAGAACTTTAAAATGAGAGCTCAAAAACCTTCCAAAGGAGTTCTTTAAATATTAAGCCAGTTCTATACTTTTCTAACACCCTGTATATGAACAGCAGTGAAACGTCAAATGCTTCTGAATAGCAAAGTCTACTGTTGACAGAACCGCTAGTAGATATAATTATTTACAAATGTCAGTGTCTAGAGTTGTAAAATGACATTTACCGCAATCACTAACATGCTTTAATACACCACTTGACACTGCAGATAAGAGTTGATGTCATACATATATCTCATTTATATTCAACAATTTCTGACACCTTAATGTGACAAATGTATGACTGACTATTCTCTTGTACTTTACAATGAATTTATCATAATTGGAGGCTTAAGTTGGTTCATCTTATTTAACATGCATAGCTTGACTTAATGTCTGCTAAAGGCAGTAATGTTATGAATGGAGAAATGCAATAAGCATACTGACTGAGTGTATACAGGGTGAATCGGACCACCCGTGCGCAATGTATAACGCGACTAACCAAATGAGCTACAACCTTCGTTTTATATAACCGCCTCCCTATTTCGACCCAAGAGAATTCAGTAAAAATGTTTTGAAATATCAAAATATTCCAAAAGTGCTTCATTGCAGGTGGGGGTCGTCTATGGAAAATTTTCGAATGTAAGGGTAGGTAGCGTGATATCTCCTTTTGAAGATCTCTATTCACTGGTCATTTTGGGGGGGGATATCTTATCTTACTGCGTATGTACAGGGTGTTCTAAAACGTCAAAACTTAGTGTTTTACAGTTAGTTTTATTGTAACCACATAACATAGCCTACATAAACCAAATTTTTATCCTAGATTCATGAGAAGATACACTTTCCATAAATGTCCTTAAGTTGCCCTTAAACAAAAATTTTCAAATTTTTAAAATACATACAATTTGGAAAAAAAGCATTAAAACTTAAAAACTCCAAATATTAACGTTAATCGTGAATCACATCATTGAAAGTTTTTAAAGTTTGACTTTATCTCGAACCGTTTCAAAATGTTGCTTGGGAAACTTATTTTCCAACACTTTATGTCCTATTACTCAATGACATTTGCCATTTTTTGGTGGGGTGTTAGGGGGGGGGGGTTGACACCAGTTTTTCCTATTCACATTACATTTACGAGCAAGATATTAATGGGAGAATAATTCTTGAAGATATCAAGACGGGCTTGGCGAGTAAGAGCTACCTAGGAGTATTGAGACTTCAGACGAGCATCCATGAGCGGCAAGCAGGGTACGCAAACTTCGTGTATAAACCTTGTAATTATTTCAGAAACAAGCCATTATAAACTATAACGTAGAAATCACATCTGTGAGTAACAACAATTAGAGTCATTTTGGATTAATAGTAATTAAAATATTTGTAATTAATATATAAGAGAAATAGTCAAGTTGAATTAAATATTAAAGAACAATTAATTAGATAACTGAACCACTGATTTATTTAGTTTAAAGTTAAAGAACCCAGGCAGTTTGAAGGAACAATCCTAACATAGTAGTGAAAGTAAATAATCTTATATTTACTTTTCATAACTGAAAGAAATCTGTACATTATTAACAGATTTCCAAATAATTTATTCTATCTTCAAATTATTTTTTTTACTTTTTAGTTAAATATTTTTAGGAAAACCATGTTTTAATTTTTTTTTATTTTTTTTATTAGAATAGACAAACAGTTGCCATCCATCCGTTCAGATCCTATATATCACATTCAGTGAAAATAGATAAAAATCTTGGGCTGGAGTAATAATTGGAATACTTTCCTTATGAACAACTTTGTTATTCCAGTAGTACAAAATTATTTAAAAATTAAAAGAGAAGGTATTTGTGTTTTTAGACAATAAGATCATTTCCTTACTGCTGGAAAGTAAAAATAAATGAAAGTCATTTCTGAATGTAGTATGAATCCCTTTACAATACAAACCATAGAATAGAAGTAAAAAACTATTATAATTTTACAAAAGTTATAAAAGATACTCTTAAACCTAAAATGGTTAAATATTTTCTAGGTTAATTTGTATAGTCTATTCTCATTTTCATACAAAGTTATAAAATGCTGCCATTACTCTCTTTAGTAATTTATTTTATTTTACAAACACAAACACAAACTTTTCAATAGAATTGATATTAAAAATTAATAGCCACTATTCAATCGCCATTATTTCTTTAAAAATTAATAGTTGCGACATTTTTGATCTAAACATTTTCTATTATGTGTACAAAAAGTGGGATTTTGAATCTCGGCAGATTAATCAACTTAATACTGTTTTTCATAAACTAAATCCTTGCCGTAAATAATGGTTTAAGCCCAAGATTTATTACTAACTCTACTGCTGTAGCATTCACATTGCAGCCTATTGTTGTCGCTTTATGTTTTATACACGTTAACTTGTACAAATACCTTTCAACTACATAAAACAATAGATTCTATTAATGTTCTAGAGAGTAAAACAAAGATTTTAGTAAAATAATCCAAATCAGGATTTAGGTTAATATAAAACTTACGTAGTTTACATAATATTTTAATAATAAACTTTTGGAATAGACTACACTAATTTTATTAATTTAGTTCTGTATATCTTAGGAACATTGAAATAGTTTGTCATTTACAAAAATAATAAGAAACGAAACAATACAATTTCTATTTTTATTTTTATTTTATTTTTTTACTTGTAGAACAAATCATACAAGAAAGAAAACCAATTACAATATATATATATATATATATATATATATATATATATATATATATTAAACACAATAGATACACAAAACAAAATCAATTTCACGATTTAAAAGTGCTTCAAAATAGATTGTATTTTTTCCAGATAAAATAATTCAAATGATTTCTAAAACAAACAAAAAAGTTTGTATCCCTAATCTACTTTCAGACAATGCTCTTTCCAAACGTGATTTGTTTACATTACAGATTGGAATCGAAAGATTTCCTAAGAGACTTGAGACTGGCTGGCAATCTTGTTTCATTGACATGTGAAATATTTTTCGTTCTTTTTACGTAATGCATATAACATAAGAGATTTCATTTTGTATTTGTACTACTTTCTTCCTTACTAATTGTATTTAAGGATCTGGAACCCTTAAGGCTTAAGGCTATGACTACAATAACAGAGTCAACGAAAAAGGTATCCGTGATTTCAATTGTAAATAACGAACAATAATCAACCAATTTTCTTGATATCACTCACAAACAATTCATAAACATTGACAGTTTTGTTAATCGTCGTGATGACCTTAATGAGCTGCGCGCATGCGCAGAAGCTATTGCGCTCATAGCCCGGCAGTAGTCATATTATAGGACTACCAGACAGAAAGAAACCTGCGCAGAACCATCATCTCGAGAGTGGCTCGCGCACACATGAAGAGGCAATGGCGGGGAGGGGATTGGAGCTGTGATGGGGATAAATTGTTACATTTTTGCCATAGGGTAATATAAAGAAATTTAAAACCTATGATTTAATGTCTTTTTACGTCTTTTATTTTGTAAAATATTTAAATTTACTAATTGTAGTTGTCAGAAACATAAACGATACAGATTCGCAGTTTTTTTAGCGCTGTAGTAGGTTTTAAAAAGAAAATATTAAGCCCTACGCAATGAAGCAGCGGGCGGGTATGTCTGGACTAACTCGAACCTCTCCCTCTCCCACTACCTGCGCGAGACAAAACAAGTGCGAGGTTCTTTTCTAAGCGGTACCCCTATAGTAGTAATGGCAACTGTTCAACAGAAAACTCAATGGAATTACAGTGCAGCGTCATTTTCCCCGTATTTGCTGACAAAATCCAACTACAGACAAGACATTCGTTGCTATAACCAGTTTAAAGAATCTGAACATCTGAGCGATCTGCTCGTTTTTAATTTCATGTTTAAGCTGGATTTTGAAAACATGTAATCTCGAACGTTTATGAAGCACTTCTGAACAGCTGTTTCCAAACTGTGTCGAGTGATAGAATTTTATTGCTACAGAAGCATGCTCGTATCAAACGCTCCACGGGGAAATACCCAATGGTTGGTATTTATTTTTCTAGGCTAGTACCTTATATTAACCATTACATTTACTTAAATATTTTTGTAGACCTAAACCCAAATAATAATTATGTTGAAGTATTTATGATTCAAAATAACAACAAAATAATAGTCTAATAATAATCATTTGAAACTATCCAACATGTTAAATTGTCAAATTAATAATTTTGTGACCGTCAAATAGAAAAACTTGAAACTTTTCAAAATATGTTTTGAGACATCTACATTACTAACTGATAGTTAGATCCCTCTCTTTTACCTTTCCTATCATGTTTCTATTGAGCAACTTTTGTTCTCTTCCAAGCCTACGACTAACGCTATATTAGAGTATTCGTGGTTTAGGATTCATTATTTTAAACTCTTACCTTCTTCTTTTTTCCATAAGGCGAAGACGACCGAATAGTTTTTCGCCTTTAAACAACAAGAAAAAACTATTGGCGCGTCTCGTTAGTAGACCCAAACAATCTGATGTAGTGTTTTTGTTTTAACTTATCACATCAATACGTATATATATACGTTATATGCAAACATTCTTTTTTAAATAGTTAAAATTTCTATTTTTTGTATTTAATACTGTAACTGTTCTTGCAAACCTCAATTGCTTCATCTCCTTAAACACAAAAATACTGTAAAATGGGCTAGACAGAAGAGGTTCCACCTGCCATCTCATAGATTGGGGTGCTATCAATATCTCGTAGATTGCTTATCTAACCAAGTCTTTCTTTTCGCATTCTCTCAGCCTAATCTAACGAGATAAGAATCTCAGCTTCTCCTAATAATCAGGTATTTCTAAGAACTAATTATGCAATTACGTTTAACTAAATCTTAGAAAATTATTTTTAATGGATATGAAAATTTTGCCCTTTTTTGGAGGGCGCAATGGGGGGGGGTCACAATTTTTAAATGTTATTAAAGGTCTAACTTAGACTGGAGGCGTTAAGAAAAGTTTGATATGACAAGCTGCTTAATTACGTTATTGCTGCTGTTTGATTTAAGCATTTGCATTCAAAAATTAATTTTACCATTAACTTTGCTCCTTTTCATGTGAGTGATCTGATTAAATTCAAAATTTTAATTTAAAATAATCCCCTCTAAATAAGACGGGGACGTAAAAAAAAAATGTTTTTTTTTTTAGTCTCCACTCAGTAAGTTCTCACTTTAACAGTATTTATTAAGCAATATTAATCCAAATAGATGCAAATTATTATGTACTGTACAATAATCATAACCAAATCAGTACCAATAATAATTAGTAGATCACTGTAACCATTACATTAAATACACTAGAGTAGATAGGGTGTTCCGGAACATTACGAACATCCTGTTTGTATTCTTTCTACATTGCTACTTTCTCAAAAAAATGCGTATTGAACAAAATTTTAATTGATTACTTTATTATTATTATTATAGAAGCTCAGTATAGTTTTCTTAAAATTAAAAAAATCTAAAAGTTGCGGCTCTTTTGTTTTTATAATACTACTTTCTTGTAATCTAATATTATTTAACTTCAAACAAATAATAAATGAACTTGTTGAATTCATTTTATGGTATTTGTAAGTACAATTATAAACACTCGGATATTTTTATGTATTTTAGGTATTTACCCCGAAAAGTAAATACCCGGGTACTGTATTTTACAAATACAAATATTTGTATAGGATTAAGTGATAAAGAATATTTGATGGTTAACATTTTTCTCCCTAAATAAAGACATGTATTTTCTATCTATAAAACTCATTGTTATAGTCAAATAATAAGATACGAAAAGAAAATATAATTTAAACCTTATTGAAATAAAATTTTCAATTGAAAATATACTTTATTTAAAAATAAAATTCAATTTAGTCATGACACGATAGATATTAGTAACGTTGACTTTATTGCACTTTGTCTTTCCTTGCCAAAGTTGAGTTTCTTTATTGAGTTTAGTTCAAATTCAATTACGCTTAGAAGAGATATAAGACTACGCTATGAGATGGTGGGGAGGGAGGGTGGTTGCTTTTGGCAATACATTAGATGGGCTCACTGACGTTTCTCTGACAGACATTCTTAACTACCGTACAATGACAAATTATATTTGAACGAGTGTAAACGCTACATATTACTACTACGAGTACATTAAAGCTTCAATGAATTAATATGCAGTTCAATATTAAATACAAAATTTATGCAAAAACTAATTATTAATGCTGTTTCATTTTACTGTGAAAACGAAAAACTCGTCTAAGTTAGTATCAAATAATTATTTAGAATGACAATGGCAATAGTCGGCTGAATAGGCGAGTAGAAACAACAACAAAATCTGGGTTTTTAATCAACTTTTTATTTTTTCTTATGTCAAAATAGTAGGTGTAGAAAAGCCCTTACCAATTTTGATTTATTAAATAATTTGATTTCGTAGAAGGCTCTATTTTTTTGTAAACTGTCTATTTTTAAGGCTCAAGTAAGATATTGTTGAAAACAGTACGAAAAATCAGTTTAGGGCGTATAACATACATCTGGACATCTTCAAATTGTTGAACGAGTTTGGTCTAAGATAAATCAGAAACTTGTCATTATGGTCAAGCTTTAAAAAACGAGAAGATAATATGCTAGGCAAATGCCGCATCTAATGAATAATTAAAATGTACAAAAAACCTACAGCACACAAATCAATTGCAACTCGGCGCACACACTAGCAAAGAAAATCCGAGGAATTTATTTAGGAGAAAATTGATAGTTCTTTTGAGATTGCATACATTCCTCACACTGAAGATTAGCTGTCATGATAAGGTATAGTTACAGTTTATAGCATTTACTTCGGAATGTAAGGTTTGGAAATTACAATTTGGATAATATAATACTGACTTTGTTAGCATTCATTGCTTAGAACTAAAGCTGAATCTATTACACACAGAGTGAAAATCTGTACACACAGATGAAGTGTAAAGTATAATCAAGTTAGAAGGAAAGTTGTAATTTGCTAGCGAACCTAATTAATCGTTTTTAAAAGGGTTGATGCACAATCTTGTATGTTTTGGTATAAATTTTCTCTTTTTGGTAAGCAAAGGGCTTACTTTAGCGAGTACGGGCTTGGCAATCTAGCTGCGAGGAAAACTAGCTGAATCTTTGCCTTTTTTCATGTAGTCTTGAGTTAGATCCTTTCTTTCATCTTTCCTTTCCGATCTCTTGTACATTACCGATCCTGACGCTTTTAAGATCCTACTTTTCAAGGGCTCCTCAGGGGGTCTTAATTTTTCTTTCTTTTTTTTATAATTTGATGATGACCGAGAGGTTTTTGCCTTAATTAAATAAGATATTCTCTGTTTTTTTTTTTTGTTTTTTTTTTCAATTCTTGTGTAGATCGGAATCTGTTACCATTTTACGAAGATATTTATGATTTTTGTAAACATTTCAGCAGATAGTTTTATACAAAAAGTAAACTCACAATAACTCGTGTAGTAATCGACCATCTTACGAGCTCATCATTAAGGATTTATTTTAAAATCTTTGAACATCTGATTCAGACTAAAGTGACAATTGTAACAATAAGAATCCAGTTTTATTTCGTTAATAATTATAAAATCATTACTATTATTTGTATATAAACACTTAAAAATTAGTTTTACTCAAATAAAACCTTGTACTTGAATCTGTTTAAAACCTAAACATTGATTTAATGAGGGCCTGAGCTACTCTAATAGTAAGTAAAAACATCTTAAGGCCGGTCCTATGTTTTGTTAACGCAGTCAAGACAGAGCAAAAAGACGTTGCAAAGACGAGTATAGTTTTCTCTAACATTTTGTTCTTCAATCAGCATGGAGAAAGTGTTGCTATGAGCAATATTTTCAGTATCCTTGCAAATTAAATATAAAATATATATTATTCTGTGCGAAAAAGTGTGGTTTTTTAGGTAGTTCTTTATGTTCTCACAAAAAGATCTCAAGTTCATTTATTGCGTGAACTTCTTGGTGATCATGAGGACTGATAAAACTATTTGCTCATTGACATAGAATTTGCTATCTTCAGTTACTCCAGGACACCTGTATGAGAAGTTCTACGAGTCTCGAACAATTATCCCACATTACTATAGTTATGGACAAGACTTTTTTTGTAGGCTCGAGAGGCAACAAGTAACCATGATAAATTAAATGACAAAAGTAATTTCTAGATGATTTAAACTTGTTAGTTTTGATTATATTGAATTTTTAATGCGAGATAGATAGTCTATGTGTGAGTGGAAGAAAGATGTGATGTCATAGATCATGTGACACGGCACTAAATTTTATATTAATTTTGGTTGATACACGGTGTGGTGAAATCTAAAATTGTACAATTATTAAAAAATATAAATAATATAATTTATATAATAATTACATATAATTATAAAGATTCTGAATACTAAAATAAAACAAGAATCAATGAAAATTAAATATTTTCTAAGTTGATATATTTAAGTATAAAAGTAATTGTTGTAAAAAGGAAACTTAGTCAGTACAACTCTGACTTTCGAGAAGAAAATATCAGTGCTCAGTTAGTAAATTTTAATTCAAGAGAATCGTAGAATAAAAACATTGGAGGTTAGAACACTTGTTAGTTGTTAGGAAAAGTGTTATTGAGAAAAAATTTAAATTACGAGCAGTTACGGATAAACAATTTATTTATTTAGACAATTTTAAAAAATAAGAAGAGCTGATATTTTAGATTTTGTGTATGGTATTTATAATAAATAAATACTTATTTTTACGTTGTGTTTTTTTAATTTGCCATAGAACCAGAAACCTGATAAAAGAACTTGTATTTTAAATCAAAAACCGTTACAAACTTTTATAAATAAAAACACTTAAAAAATCTGACCTCCAAAAATTACAATACATATCTTAATTTAACTCTTACAATGCGTTTGTGTTATATTAAAAAACATTTAACGAAATAAGAAAACCAGATTTTTATTTGGTTTTTACCTATAATTTACGATCCAGTATTTTTGTAGCGATAGCGACCAATGCGTTTTTTTTTTATTCCTTAGAGGCTACAGTTGAGCAGAATTTGATAAAAACAGTTAGTAAAAGTACTGAATTGTACAAGTATATTTTCATTTGAAGTTGACCAATGACACAAGTTGTATCCTTTATTAATCCAATGATGGAAAGATTGAGAATAGAGAGGAGAAGGAGGGGACTGAGATTACTTCATTTCCGGCCACAATACACTCCTTCTCCATCGACATAGCTAAGTGTTGACGACAGATGTCAATATGTATTCAAACACCGCTATAGCAACTCAGATCAAATTACAAATAATTACTTCCCCGAGATATTGAATCTCTAGAACTGTAAACATGTTTAAAACGATTCTTCTTAATTAATTTTAAGGGAATTGATACAAAAATTTAGTAATAAAAAATAAATTAATAACCTTCTTGTAAACCTTCCAGGGTTGCCTCTACGTCCAACTAGTCTAGTTCTAGTAAAAGTTATGCGGGAAATATATCCTTTTCCGACTCTTTGGGACGGATTTTACTTATAAAAGGAAAAAAAAGTTCACAATCCCTTCCTCCTGAAATCCTTATGGGAATAATTTGCACGTTCTTCTAAAATATTTATTTTTTTATCGTTTAAAGGCGACAAACCTCTCGGTCACCAGGAATATAAAATAAAGACCCCCAGCCCTCGAATACTGTAATAGTGTCAGTGTCGGAAAAGAACACGAGTTGGTCAAGAAAGACCGGATAGGAAAAATGGAAGAGAGGGAACTAACCCAAGAAGATGTAGATTCAGGTAGGTCTCCTTGAGATTGCTAATCCAGTACTCATCAAAGTGAGCCCCTGAAGATTCTATAGAGAGATAGTGTTAATAGGAAATAATCGGGGGCATCAACTTTCTCATCCACCCATATATAAATCCAAACACCAACCAAGATCAAAATTTGGGATAACTGCTATAACGATATCGTTTTATCAAATAAATAAATAATAAAAAGGATAACAACGATCTCTATAATAATGAGTAATTACATGTAACTTATGATATAAAGGGGAATCTAAATTAAATGATAGAAATATAAAGGACAACTAGTATCATCTGGTAACAGAAAATATTATTTTAAAAAATCAAAAGGACATCTGTGCACAACAAATTAGGAGAGAAAGCGTGCCAAAGAGAAAAGAGGCAGTTTCGCTAACCTTGTAGTGTACACGTGCTAACATTAAACAATTTGTCACGGTACCTAACGGAAGATTTTATGTCACGCAGCTGGATGTATAAAAAACAAAAAAGAGAAATTAACAGGGTGAGAGACCTGATGGGACACGCTAGAAAGTATAACGGTACTTCTAAAAAACATGAGAAACCGACAAAAGGAAATTGGTCGGCCAATCAGAAACCAGCCACATGGTGAAAGCTAACGAATTTAAAAAATACAGCCACTAAGAAAAAAGAACAACATCTGGGGAGAAATCTAGAATTCAGCGAGCGAATCAGAGGAGTGAAAGCTAAGGGAAGTGTTGGGAAGAAGGGAGAGGTTTTGGCGTCGAAAATTTTTAAAAAGTAAGGGAGTCTAAAATCTGGAGTTGTGAGGAGAGGTCCTGGCACAGAGAGTATTCTGTGGGCCAGACAAAGCGGAGTTATATTGACCACGAGACTAGGGTTCTCTGTGTCAATACGTCGAGTAGATTAATTAGTTGTGAATCAAAGTTGAAAAGAGAGTTTAGTAGTTTTTATTCAAAGTTTTGTTGAGATTTTGGAGCAGGTTAAAATATTTTGGAGGAGTTGTCGAGAGAAGAGTTGGAGGATCTGATTCATCGCCATTGGATACTTGGAGAGGAGCACCAGTTCGAATTCCAGGATTAAGTTGTTGGAGATAGTGTGTGGAGTGTTTTGTTTTTTTATATATCTAAATCAATTTAAAGCCATCATTGTGTTGTGTTGTGGAGAGTGTTTTCGTCGATCAATTGGGAAGGCTGTACCAACGATAAGTACAATTTTAATTCTTGTTCACTTAAAATTATAAATTCACTTTCTAAAATAATTCACTTTAATTGAGCCATAAAAGAACCTAACGACCCGTATAAAGAGATAAGAGAATTAATTAAATAATTAAAAAGAGCTAGAAAATAAATTAATAACTAACAAATTGAATAAAGATTTTAATAAAAATTAATTTTGTAAAGGAAATAATTGTTTGTGTGCTAATAAAGCATTATTAATTGTGGTAAAAAATAAAAGTAATTCATATAACATATTAATTTCATTCAAAATAACGCCATATTGTGGAAACTTGATGTTTTTTAGTTATAGAGTCTAGCATAAGAAAGGACAATTAGTTAAGATAATTTTGTACCTTACATAACATTAAGGAATGCTTGAGGAATGAGTGAAGTAAATTTTAGACACTAATGGAATAAATGTACGTTTTTTATGATTCTTTGATATGTTGCTTCAATAAATTAAGGTTTGTCTTTAAGTGATATATTGTGTCAGGTGTATTATTTATATTTCCACATTATGCAGATTTAGGAAGAACTAAACAAATAACAGGTAATCAAAAATAATATTGAATTATTAAAATCTAATAATTATTATTATTCAAAAATATTCAATTTAAATAAATTAAATCATTAAATAAATTATAGATAACCAACTGTTTTTGTTATATTTTGGTCGCACAACATTGTGGCAAGTTTAAATAAATTAGTAAAATAAATTTAATATAACAAACTTGGTTTTGTTATATTTGGCGCACAACGTGTGGCAAGATAAAAATAAATATAACAACTGCAAAGTTATACTGCTTAAATTGTATTCGGTTTTAATCGAGTTTATTTTTCCTTTCATATCCGATTTTTTATTACACTGATTTACACAATTAACCAACATTTCACCAATATTTTTAGAGACTCTATTGGTATAGAAAAATTATAACTTTATTTAAATTCTTAGACAGTTTTATAGTGATTTCCTAATAACATGTCGTTTCGTGAGTTATTAGGAAATGTTTACATTTAACAAAATCAATTTTGTGTTTTACTTTTATGGTAGTTGCTCCTTAATTTTATTTATTCAAAATGGGTTTTTAGAAAATACTTCAAGATATGTCAAAGAATGGATAATTTGTTTAAAATTGGTCACCATTTAAATAAGGCTAAAATTTTGCCACTACATCCACGAATAGGAATCATGACACGATCGAGGACTAAACTTTTGAAAGAGGAGGCAAAAGGTTGTTTACCACGACAAACAGATATGACAACTTTCCCTTTAACAATCAGTTGCTTGCCGTTCTTTGTGTAGTGTAGGCTTGTGTGTTGTGGTTTTATCTTATCACGTTTCTATTTAGTCTTAGCTTTGACTGTTCGGGTTAGTTTTAGGCTTGAGTTTTTTTTTTTTTTTAGGTAATACATTTAGTTTTAGTTTTAATAATGATTATATTTTTCTCTTATGAAAATCTATTTTTAGTCTGCAAGAATCTGGAAACCAATATTTTTGTAAAACAAACTCGACATCAATTTGTTTACTCATCACATAACTTGAAAACAGTAATAGTTGTTTATAAAAGTATTAATTATTGGAAATTGGATGTACACCAAAATTATGTGAAGTTTAAAGATTTATAACACAAAACAGTATGCCAAGCCCAAATGAATGAAAATGTCAAAGTGGTTTTGTTTTATATATTTTTAAGCTTTGTTTTATTAATTAGCAATGGAAAGAACAATTTCAGTTCTACTGTTATTCAGAAAACGTACAATGTTTTTGCAGTTTGTTTACAGCTATAATGAAAATAACACTTAGGTATTTACTGAAAAGGAATGTTGAGAAAATGCTTTCAAAGTTAAAGCGGCAATTAAAGCGTTGCAGACAGACCAGAGTTGTGTTATAGAAATTCTAGATCCCACCCCTTCCCAATCCGTTTAGCGCAATAATTTCTCTTTTTAGACATTGAAAACATATGAAAGTCGTTACAAATAGGTAGGCCTAACCATACAGAATCAATATTTGTAAACATTAATGTGTATTTATCTTGAAATCCGTGAAATAATTGCTGATTAACGAATCTAATCCTGCCTTGACTTAAAAAAATAATAAAAAAAGAAGAAGAAGATTAGCGAATGTGGAAAACACATATATAAGATTCGAGAGAACATTATTTTTTGGTAGCTCTATTGAATACATCTCAAAGATATGTCTTTTCTAGAAAAACAAATTAGTAATTTTCCAATCATAAAAATGCTTTAAAAAATATGAAAAATAAAAAGTGTGAAGTAGTCTTAAGCTTTCTTAAGGGTTAATTTTTCGCCTATACTTGAATACTTTTAGCGATTAATAGAAATTATTTTTTTAGCTCAACAACAAACTAACTATCTATAAATAAAAGGAATCAAAATGTACATTATTTGTTTCTTTTGGTCTATATATCGCAGGAGGGGGTTGAACAATCGCAGGAGGGGTGAGAGAGACCTAGAGAACCAAGCACACGGTGATTTCTTTTCATTATCTGTCATTGCTCAAGACGAAAAAGATTCATGCAAATGTCTGAACCTTACAACTTTCTTATCGAAATGTACAGATAAATAGATGTAAAATGAGGGGTATTTTTGTTTTTATTTTAAGGCGAAATACCATTGCAGTCGCCTTCACAAAGAAAGAGCATAAAATTCTACTCAGACTAAATCTAACAAAATTAGAACGAAAGACTAAAAACAAAAACATAAAATTTGAACAAAAAAATACCAACACTAAAACTAATTAACAATCGTAAAGTTTGATAAAGTTTAATATACATCATAAGAAAATTACAAGACTGTAAAAGACTGTAAGCTCTGAAACAAGTAAACAAAGATATAAACTATGATTTTAAAAAACAACATTTAAATATTACAGGGCTGTTAAAAGGGCCCTGCTAAGGGTTAACAATGTTGAACTTTTTATCAAATTAATTAAACAACAAAATTAGTATCATAGGGCTTTAAAACGGCCCCTGCAATAATCGAAACTAAATACACACAAAAATTTAATTTTACCAAAAATTATCAGGAGACGTAAAAAATACAATACCCGAACAGAATACCACCAGCATTGTCCTCTCACATCGTCTGAATCGGATAGGGTAGAACAAATGTGCGTGTATTTTTCTTTCCACCAACGTGGAACCATTTTTTGACACCAATGGTTTTGTTGTTGGCTTCGTTAAAAAGGACAAGAACTAGTCATGTTTTTAGAAACTGTTGTTTAATTACCGGCGGTGGTGACAAAGTTTTTTTCTTCTTTGTCACGATTAGAGGCTTTTTTTCCGAACCCAGGCCAGAAGAGGATGGTGTTACATCTGGAGGAGAAGATAAGTTACTCAAGGAAGAATCTGTCGAACCGGGGAGTTTTACAGAAAATGTTCAATAACTGAACTACTTGCTCCGTTAACAATTTAACTGTCTTCGTCATTTCATCACAGTTGACACACTATGTTATTTTATTTGAATCTGCAAAATATTTGCCTTGTCCTGCAGGTTTGGAAATTGTAAACAGTTTTCGGATATCGTTAAAGGATATTTTGTAGTTCAATATGATGAACAAAATAGCTTTTTCTTCTTTCAACAGTTAAAGAACCGGGAAGGATCACCACCACCAAAATTTGGATATTTGGCGTCATTTTTGTACTCTTCGCTATTGTGACATTTCAAATCGCATTGAAAGCATATCTCCTGTTTTCTACAATTAGAACTCACATGTCCAAAACCCTGACCTTTAAAACAACGTCGTGGGGGAACATAGCTCTAACGAATATCCTTTGGTATCACTCTGAAATGTGTAAAGTAGGTGTTCCCGAAATAATTACTAACAAAGGAGCTGGTACTTTTTTCCATTCTCGGTTCGCATAATCCGAGTAACTTCGATTACTGATTGTTCAACTAATTCAGCTTTATTCTCCTCCAGAGTAATATGAAGCAGATCCATACGTTTCTGTTCCACCGATGCCTTGACTTGGTCGAAACAGTCATTTTTAGTAGTGACATACTTTGCTTCTATATTGTAGTTTCCTGCTGTGTCATTAATGGGCTTGAAGGAGTTGAGAAGCCACCTCATTAGTCTTTATCGTCTCGGAAACCTAAATAGACGCGTCAACGAAGTTTCATAGCACTACTATATTTTTCTGGTTTGGCGTTTTCTATTTATAATATCCATAATTATTTAGTCAAGTGCTTCGTGCATGAAGAATTGCACAGTCGATAATCGGGCATGCATAGCATAGCCAGTAGCCCAAACAACTAGGAACTAAAACGAGTTCCAAATTTAATACATGTCTTTAGTGCCCCCTTAAACATGATTTTACTATAAATAAACTATTTGTAGACATCACTAATTTTGAAATTGTCAATATCGTCTAATAATATTTATGAGACACCGGCGCATATTTTTTGTTTAGTTAGTACAGCATTTGGTTTTGTGTATGTGTGAGTATGAAAGTTGTGTGTTGTTTTTGCACTATGTATTTACGTTTGTTTACCCGATCACTGCTGACTGATCAGGCATTGACAGATCATCAGCTGCACAAAATGAGATATTGTAT
Source organism: Aphrophora alni (assembly GCA_963513935.1). Classification (NCBI taxonomy): domain Eukaryota; kingdom Metazoa; phylum Arthropoda; class Insecta; order Hemiptera; family Aphrophoridae; genus Aphrophora; species Aphrophora alni. The sequence goes on from OY740770.1 coordinate 36,976,031, forward strand.
ATTCACGTAAAATTGATTCCCCCCTCCCTTGATGTTTAAAAGCAAAAACCCTTTCGATCATCATCGCTTTATAACAAAAAAATAATAACAATAAAGATCCCTAACCATGGAATACTCTAATAGCGTTAGGGTCGGAAGAGAACAAGAGTTGGACAAGAGAGACGTCAAAGATAAAAGAGGATAATCTAACACAAGATTACATGAAAAAAGGTGCAGATCCATCCTCGAAAGGTTCACTTAAAATGAAAATATTGAAAACCCGTTTCAAAACGACAACAATTTGAAAATATCCGGAAATTTATTCTGAATAACAACAATAGTTTATTAACGAAAATCTAACTTACCTGCTCAATTTGAGTGAAATTCAATTATACACACTTTTTAAATGTTAGGTTATGTTTTTAATTTAAAATAACTGTTATATTTAATCCAAAAAAATCCTCGGCAATTGATACAGATTTTAAAGTTCAGAAAATGAGCTGTTTTGAGACTTCATACAACCCTCAAATAAAAAGTTAACCACGAACTGTGATTTTTAAAATTTGACAATCGTTGACCATTTTAAAATTTACTAACAGATTTTATTGTATTAATAACCTTGTACAAAGATTTTCAAAACAACCTACATATCACAAAGGGAGAACCAATTACTATCACCAAATTACTCCTATAGGTTGGTTCGGTGAGCAATTCATAGCCATGAACGTTGGCGATACCATGAGAGATCGCTATAATTTCTGTATTAGATATGTTTTTATAATAAATATACTAACCGTAAAATAACTCAATTAAGACTCACCGTGGTTTGTGCAAATCTTTCTCAAAAAGTGCTGTACATTCCACCCTGAAACAAAATAAACGTTATCATTGCTCTCCTCTCCTAATATTAACACTCTTAATATTTATCAAATTTATTTTTAGATTATTCCAAAGAGAAGGAGTGTCGCCTGTACAATCACATTAAAAGAACGAATGAAAAAACAATTTATTTATTTATCAGTATATATAGATAAGTTGAAAAGATCTAGAAATATAGATTACCAGAAGAATGGAAGACAAAACTCAAATACTCAAAATCCATTTGAACAATATTTTATAACATTTGGTGATTTTAATTAAAGTCTCAAAAAATAGCTATACCATCTTTCGCAAAATTGAAAATGCAAATAATATTTTTTTTTTTCAGTTAAAACACAAATACCATCGTAATTGATCGTTTTCTTAAAATCGATTATGTTAAATCGATAAAAATGTCTGGGAATGTAAAGGTTAATGACCCAAACTAAAATTTAAACAATTTTCTGTATAACTGAAACTAATGGAACGTATGGAATGTGGAGAAGGCGAAACATTTTGCATGCAACATTACCGTAGGTAAGCCTAAAGCATTAGTGCGGCTATAAAATACTCGGTGTGCACCAAATCCGCAGATATGTTACGACAGGAATTACTTTTGGTTTATATATATATATATTGTGTATGTGCGTATGTGTTTGAGAAATGAGCTAAAGAATATTAAAATGTATTTATGGTTGTACGAACAAATTATTGTATCATTATATTCAGTTATATTATATCAGTACCGTTTTATGTTGTTAAAATATACAAAGAAAATTAATTTTATATATATATATATAGTATATATATATATTTTTTTATTTATTAAATTTATTTTTCGTACATAATACAAACAAGTTAAATATAACTAAAAATATATAACATTATTAACATATCAAAGAAAAATGAATGATTAAAAAGAAAACAAATAAAATCAATAATTATATACGGTGAGTAAATTAGAGGTAATGCTTGTTTGTGGCTTCATTCACTTTACATCAACAAAACAAAGAATAGGAGATTTATCAATCTAGTTATTTAATAATATATTACTAATTATTAGTATTATTTATATACTCATATTATGCTAAAAATCATATATAAAGTGGATATATATTCGTCAAAATTGGTGAAAAATTACTCCATAGAAGGATCGGAGGATATTTCATGGTCCCGGATTTTGATATCTCCATAAGCACAGATAAGAAAGATATACTCCCTAGTCTGTGACATAAGGGAGATCACAACTGTTAGAATTTCTATATCAAAATTAGCTAATAAAGATGATAAATCTATTAATATAAGTGATTATATAGCATAAATTATATATACATAAATACGCTAACATTATATAAAAAATAGAAGGTTAAAAACTGCTGAACACAAAAATTGCTTGCCTACTAATCTGTCAAGTCGAAAACAAATCTATGAAAAGGAAATTGTAAAACTTAACTACCTCCAAGAGTCTACATCTTCCTTACTGAAAGGAAATTTGTATTTCTTGACGATTTAAAACATATTGATGAATAAATTAAAACAGTTTCAATTTATTGTAAATATGTGGAAAATAAAATATTTATAATTCTAAGATCAATCCAACTGCTATGAAAATATTTATGTATAAAGAGCGTAAAGTAGGTCTATATAACACGAGAGAAAAGAGGTAATTTCTCAAGAGCGATAAAGACACTTTATACTGCTTGAATTACATACAAAATTACATTATATTTCCTACTACAGTATTTTCATTATTTTAAGCCTTTGTGAGAGCTATAGAAAATGTTAAGAGTAGCTGAGTCTATTAATTGTTCAGTGATCCTGGCGACCTGAATTATCTGGTTTATTCAGCGTGTGATAAAGAATCACATTTAATCAATATTAATTTCCATGTAATTTTTTGTTTTTCATATTGATAAGTAATCAGCTGTTTTGGAAACTCTTCTCAGGTCGTAAATGAACACTTTTAGACACGATTGTAGGAAAATAAATGTATAGAAATGGAATACCTTATCCACATTCAAATGTTGAAGATTTTTCTTAATCTATAAATCTTTTTTGAAATAATTAATATTATAATGATTAAAATTGTTGTAGAATACATATAATATACATGTAAGTATATACACGTATACAAAATCAAAGTGATTTTTTTTACTGATATATCCCGTTTTGGATTCTCTTGGGTAATTTTTGAGATGATGTCTGTCAGGCCTCTACAGTGTTCTACAGCCCAAAAACGTGGACCGATTTTAATCGACTCTGCTTAATTTTAGAATTTTATCGGCAATTCAAAAATTGGGGGTAGGCCGTTATAAGACAAACAAATATTATGATTTTCTTAAAATCGGTTCTAACGAAATAAATGTTACTCAAGTGCCTAAGTACCCAAACAAAATGTATTGGTCGCTATTTCTACAAAAATAAAAAATAAACCTTAATCCCGACATTGAAAACTCGATTTTAGTAAATTACGATTTACGTTAAGAACGCGTTTATAGCACTGTACAAGCAAAATAAATTTTGTTGGTTTTTATTTGGTTTTGAATGAAGGTAAGTGAGAAATGTTTTGCACAACTTATTCTTCGTATTATACATGTGTCCAAAAAGTCCCCCCCCTACTCTTATTTTTTTTATTAATGGAAATAGACAGATTTGCTTTGGGGAAAGTTTAGATAACCAAAGGAGGAGTTTTTTGAAGTATCAAAATTTTCAACTCTTACCCCCAAAATGGGGTAGTTTGGGGGTATGTCAAGAATTTTAAATAGCAACGCCTATTGAGTGATACTCATTTTAAAGGTCTTTTCAAAATAAGAATAATGGCGCTAACCAGAGGTCTCAAGTTCACCTTACCCAACATAGCATCCAATCGAATTGTGAATGTTAAACTACAAACTCCGGTTGTTTTTATTACATTACAAACTGCTCTATGTTGGTAAAATGATGGTAAGAGCCTTACCGTGTTTTTTTAGCTCATATTAAGTTCTTGAAATGGCTAACATTTACTTTTTGGAAGAAATAGATTCTGGACTCAAAAGCTTGTTATACATTTCTGGTCTAATTATTAACGTAAAATTTACAATTCGATTGGTTGCTATGTTGGGTAGGGTGAACTTAGAGGCCTCTGGTTTGCGTCATTATTCTCATTTTGAAAAGACCTTTAAAATGAGGTATTACTCAATAGGGGTTGCTATTTAAAATTCTCGACTTACCCCCAAACTACCCCATTTTGGTTGTAAGGGTTGAAAATTTTGATACTTCAAAAAACTCCTCCTTTGGTTATCTAAACTTTCCCCAAAGCAAATCTGTCTATTTCCATTAATAAAAAAAATAAGAGGGGGTGGGACTTTATGGACACATGGTATATATTTGTTAATGGCGAAAACCATCGCATCGTCTTGCCTTAACCAAAACATGAGGAGGTTCATCATGCAGGAAGTTGAACTAAGTTACAGCCAAGAACAACTTACACTCTTGACTGTGACTGGGTTGGATCAGTATCAGTTACAGGGACATCTGTAACCTGAAACGCAAGAGGAAATTTGTCTCAACATAAGGGGACAAATCTTCTACATCCATGGCACTGAGCTCACTAGTATATGCTTTGTCTGTACCGTATAAAATTGGCCTATGAATTATTAACTGAAATTTCTAGATCTAAATATGACAGTTTAAAATAATAGTCAGAAGTATTCACTGCACTATAAATGTATTATAAACCACTATATATATACATACACACACACATACAAAGATACTTTAAGAAACAACAGTTAAATAAACAAGATTAGACGTGCTATGCATATATGGTGAAAGTAATAGTCAAAGGAGATGGTTCTAGCCCGTGTTGAGACTCCTACTCACTAGTCACAACTAGGATCTATACTTTTCTTCCTTATTGTTAGCAGTGAAAACCTCTCCGTCAGGATCGCCTTATAAAAAAAGAATAAAACATCCAAAACCGTAGCTCTCGAATACTACAATAGCGACAGCATCGGAAGAGAACAATAGAGACCTGAAAGATGGCGTAGGTATCTGACCCAAGACTACATGAAAAAGTGATGCTCGGGATTTCCCCCTTGTACTCACTATACTAAGCCCCTGAGGACACCTTTCTTCGTGTAATCTTGGGTTAGATCCGTTTCTTCCATCTTTTCTATCATGTCTCTCTTGGCCAACTCTTATTCATTTCATTTTAAACAAACCAGAAATTAACTAAAATCTGTAAAAAATAAAAAATAACTGACCGGTATTTTTATAGTAGTTAAATCGGAATTTTAAATTGTAAAACCGACAAACAACATTTTACTTCCTGTCTTCCTTCCCTCGGCCAACCGCGTCCCCATGGCAATCAGCAATTCCAACCCATGTTTTACTAAATAAGAGGAAGGAAAATTAAATGTGCTGCAAATTCCTTCGCCTTTAAACTGACTGTGTCTAGTCCTCATTCTGTTTCGTTTAACATGTTGAGTTTATCAAACCATAACGCCAAAACACAACTTTACTTACATTTTTTTAGATTTTCGAGTACAAACATTTTATTGGCATCTACAAATTGGAGCTTCATTACTTTTATAACAATATAAAATATAAGTGAAAACACCTTCACAACAGCCGAGGTGTCGTACTTTTGAGACAAAAAATGACTCGGCACATGTTGTGACATCAATCTTTGACCTCGCTTCTTTGTAAACTTCGCATTTAAAATTTATTTTTACATTGCTAACATTTTGTTTTTGAAAGATTTTACAAATGAATTTTAATTTTTAGCACAATAAAACTTATAAATAATAACATAATACAAACGTGGGTTTCAACTATAACAACTTTACGCAAAATAAAAATATATTAAAAAACAACTATGGAAGTTAACATATGAATAAAAATGTGTGTTCCAACTAAAACAAGCGTTAGTCAAAAATGAATATATACGTACACAATATGTATTCGTACATACAACTAAAAAGTGAGTTTCAACTCATACTACCTTTATTTAAAAATAATATTATGCATAATAATATGTAATAATAACATATTTTTGAAATAAAACTAACAATAGTTTAAAGTAAAATATACAAAGCATATAGAATAATAACATTATGTAAGACTACAAATAAATAATAAAAAATTGAAATTATATTAAAAGTAACTTTAAAAGTTTATATTACAATTAACAAACCATTTATAATACATAACAACATATAGGCCTATAAATATTAAATTTAACAAATAATGTTAGAACTAAAACTATCATTATTAAACTTTAAAAAATAAAAAAACGAACTACAAAATAAAAATATACAAACACTGTCCAATATGTAGGCTTACAAAAAAATAATAACAATATGCGTATCAAATAAAACTAAAAAAAACACAAAAACACATTTAAATGTAACCATACGTAGGCCTAAAAAAATCAAAATGTATACTTCAATTAAAACTCACTTTACATAAAAATACACTAAACATATATAATAATTAACAATATGTAGACGTAGAAATAAATAAAAATATATACTTCAACTAAAACTACATTTACATGAAAATTAAAAAATATATATTCTAATCACATATAATAATTTACAATATTATCTATTTTATAGAGAAAAAAAATTAAATTTTATACTTCAACTAAAACTAAATACACAGGAAAATAAAATTACAATAAACACATACAATAATTAACAATGTAACCTATAAATAAATCAAATGTATGCTACAACTAAAACAACTATCTTTATTTGAAAAAAGAAATACACTATATACAAATATGTAACAATTAAAATATGTAAATCTAGATATAAAACAAATGTTTGGTACAACTTACTTCATTCAAAAATTTTAAAAAGATACATTATAAAAGAAATAATAATAACACTATAGGCGTGCGTGCGTGTACGAGGGGGGGGTAGGTAAAATTCCCGTTTCGACCACCTCCATTTTATTGTCTATGGAAGTTCCCCAAGGACGGAATTGAAGACTAGGGAAATAAACACCCACTCATGCAGTGCTCTCCATACATACATAGGTAAGGCTAATTAAAACTGGAGGTCCCCTGGTATCCAGATTGCACATATTAAGGTTAAGCTTATCCTTAGCCCGGCAGCCCTCGGCCTGGGATTAGCTATATAGAAAACAAGTTATTTACAATATTCTCAGAAGAATAAAATTTATGATAAAAGTACGATTCTTCTGTTTGAAATTTAGATATTAAACACAAATAAATATAAAAAATGCTGAAAACCAACAAATAACTACTTTTAAAAATCCATATTTATTTGTATATTATTTCATAGTTAGGCTTTGTTTTTACAACTTTTATCGTTATTCTTTTTCTATTAAATTAGTCTCTGTAAAGCTGCCAGTATCAAAGTCATAATTTTTCGTTCCCCGCTGTTGACATTTATAGTCCAGTAGCACACATTACTGTGACCTCAATTCCAAATAAATTTGGTGCTTTTCAAAGAAAAAATTGTGGGTAATTCTGAATAATTTCCCTTCCAAACTGGAATAAAACCCCCAATTAATTCATATAAACAAATTAATTGTCGTTTGCTCTCCTAGCGCTTGTATATAAAGAGACTGTTGTAATGGGTCACAAAAAATCGATGTTGAGAGTTTAATATAATATACGTTGTGGGGTTCTGAATCCGATTTTCTTATACAGTTTTATGTCTGTTGTCCTTGCAGTGCAATATTCCCAAACGACTTGGAAAGTGAGTATATTCTTACTGTATCTCAAGGAATTTATTTGAATAATTCATAATTTGGATGCACCTGTACCAAGGCCAAACCATGGAATTTTATTTAACTAAAATCATTAACAACTGATACATATTGGTTACCATCTCCTCAAATATGACATCCGTCAAAAATTGAAAATGAATTGTGCACTCAGTCTTAAGAAATGGAATATCTTAAATATGTCCCCAAATTTTGGTTAAATATAAAGGTTTGAATTAAACCAATGTAAGTGTGTACATATAAGTTCTACATAAACTTGAAAGGGGTTCCAACAAGAAACTAGCATTACACCCAGATGGTCACGATCTAAGTTTAACCAGTCGAATACTGATATGTTTACAAAATCACAGTATTTCAGAGCTGTAGTTTGTATGTAAGCAATATAACGTCTACAAAAATGTAAGGATCATGGAATTTAGTATAGTAGACTTACTACATTATTGTTATTAAAATTGTTTATTGATAATTTGTTTAACTAATTTTACACTTGAGAAGTGTTTAAAAATAGTTTTAATTATTTAAACAAAATTAATAAACTGTTTATTCTAAAATTTACTTTCAGCATCCCAAAAATTAAGAAAACTGTTCACTTAGACAGACAATAAAAAAACTAAATTCAAGGCAAGCATTCCAAATAATGTGGTGTAATTTACTTTTTTTCAATTATAAAGTAATTTCACTTAGCTTAAGTTTGATTTTGAATTTTCAGAGTTTTATATGTCTATCAGAAATTCCTACAATGTTGATCTGTCTATATAGTATTATAGACATATTCTCGTACAAGAATTCAACCAAAGGGTTATTCAAATGTTACCACGTGCAGCATATGTATATTTTGCTTAGTACTGTATAAAACAAAAACTTCTAGTGCTGTAATTAAGAATATATAATTACAGAAGGAAATTTAATGTTTGAGGTTACTAGCACACTCAAAGTAGAAACATTACAAAAACAAATACAGTCAGTTTATAACCCTTAAATACAGTGCAAAGCATTGCACAAACTTTCTCATTCACCCATCCCCAAAACCAACCATAACTATTTGTCACCAAAAATATCAGTTTGGTAGAAGTCAGTCAAAAAGTGAAAATGAACCATGAACACAGACTTTGATGTATATATTTAAATAGGGCTTTAACTTGCTTCACTTGTACCATAAATCCTTAACATAACTTTATTTAATTGAAATAGATCTTACATGTGATATAGCACACAGGTTTGGGTCAATAATTTTCACATTTTACTAAAATTTTAACAAAATCGGAAGAGCCAATAATGAGAAATTACATTTTTTATAACAGCTCCATGGCTAATTTTTTTTTTTTTTTAAGTAATAATTCCACGAAGCGAAATTTTTTGAAAGATGGTAACCTAATTTTTTAGAATTTTTTTTTTTTTTTTATGGTAGCTATCCCCAAATTTTGAATGATTGAAATAATGAAAACCCATACTGAGATATGACCAAAATGCCCACACACCACATTTGATTAAGATTAGTCAATGCGTTTGGGCTTTAGAGCGCTGTATAGACGTCAGACAGGCATCTTTCCAAAAACTAGTTTTTTAGAATTGAGGGATCTCAAAATCAACATCAATTTTTTGATCCACCACAAAATAAACTGCATAAGTTATAAATGAAAAAATTAAAATTAATTGAGGATTCAATAGTGCATAATGTAAAAAAAAGATATTTTATATTTCTTTAATAAATATACACGCTCAGTTTTAAAATCTTTCCACTTAAAATATGCAGAGAAACACCATTTTCCTATTTCACTATTCTAATATGCTCGACAATAACTATAGCAAATTATGGTAAAAGCTTTAAACAATGTTGGATTTCTGTAGGTTATTAATTGCAACAAAGAATGTCCCACAATGAGCACACCCAATATGCCAACATTCCTTATATGATGCAATGAAAAGAATTCAATACAGTACAATGAAATATTCCACATGAAAGAAATCTGACTAAATACAAACAGTATTGTAGTATTAGGCCTAACAGTTTATGATCACAAACATACTAAGTTGAATACCATATAATGTTATTTGTACACATTATCAGATAACCTTTGATAATCAATAATAGAAAATTAAATGAACCTGGGTTATTTGACTGATTTTTAAGTTTAAATCCTAAGGAATTTAAAATGGATTTACAACATGATAAACTGTAACATCAGAAGAAGACGTTATTGTAAATCCTTGTCATTGTCATCTATATCTAATCATGATAACACACACAAAACATCTTTATAGGCTTAACATTCAGCGTGATGGTATATTAACTCTTGTGTAATTATATTTTAAAACCCTTAGCACAATAGCTTGTTGTGGTGGGCCTAAGGACAATTTTAGGACAATAAAAACAATAATTTTTGATTGTTTGGTAATTATTAATTTCCTTGAACATTAAAATTTGATAGGTAAGAAGTTTAATGTACTTTATTTTATTTTTACATTAAATGAAATCTTTAAATGTAAATAAACGGTTTGAGATATTGATGTGCAGTTTTCACCATTGATTGTCTTAAAATTCTACATTAAAATGATGTATCACATGACCACCTTCCCATTTAAAAAATAAAGTTACATTCAAAACGGCCCATCCAAGATGGCGGAATTTTTTTAAAAATTCATAATAAAATAGTGTTTTTAAATGGACTATCTTTCTCAATCACATCTAGCTTCAAATTTCCGTTAGATATGAGATATTAAGCCTACTTTTCAACCACCCTGTATATAGATGTGAACTATTACATAGAACTATTAAACCTCCTACCATATTGAAATTTAGTAAACTTTTTGTTTAATAAATTTGTGCAACAATTCAAAAAGGCAAACCTATATATTAAATATGAATAAAATCAGACAAAAATAGATTGTATGCTATAATAAGAGCATTTAATATTAGCCTATACATAAATCCAAAGTAGTGAGCCAAATATGACGTAAAATTATTCTCCATAACTAGGATCAGTAGACATTTCATGATCGTGGGTTTGACGAGGATAAACAGCAATATTGTAAGTATTTATTAATTACAGTAATTTGAATCCAAATAATAGAATGTTTAAATATTTAAAATGTTAACTTTATTGTCAAAATATACATTTTTTTTTTTTTATTTGCACTAGGCCTATACAGTACTACATTTTTTTA